>JBBPBS010000235.1:4660349-4683483 GCA_037974835.1 Cicer judaicum | reverse complement strand
TATTTTCTAAAAAAAAACAAAAAAAAAACCAAAAAAGGAGTTAAATTATAAAGGTGACAACGGTATATATCAATATATTGAAAGAAAATATATATACATATATATATATATATATACATATGATGAAACAAAAGCAATGGGTGGAAGACCCGACTTGGTTACCAGTAATTCAAAAGTAGACTGTACTAACTTCTCGTGCCATAATATGATCCATATTGTTGGTATTGTCATTTCAAGTACATATTCTCTATCCTTGTTTTTGTCGTTAATTTTCTTCTTCTCTTGGGTCGCCCTTTTGGGTTTTCAACCCAACAGATATTTTGTGTACCCTAACTTTTGCCTAGGTTGCCCGATTTTCAACCTAGCGGGTTTCTTTGTCTTTTTTTGGTTTTTTTTTTACCCTAGTTTTTGCCTAGATCGCCCTTTCGGGTTTTAAATCTAGCAGGTATATTTTTTTGTACCCTAATTTTACCTAAGTCGCCTTTTCAGGTTTTCAACCTAGCAGGTATTTATTGTTTAAGCATAATACTTTTTTACGGCGTCTGAGTTTACAGGAAGAGCTAAATCTTTTCCATCCATATTCGTAAGGATCAAAGGTCCACCTGAGAAAGATTTTTTCACAACGTATGGGCCCTCATAGTTAGGAGTCCATTTCCCACGATAATCCTTTTGAATTGGCAAGATCTTTTTTAGTACCAGGTCTCCTTCCTGGAATTCTCGAGGACGTATTTTTTTCTCATACGCTTTTTTCAATCTTTTCTGGTATAATTGTCCATGGCATAAGGCCGTTAACCTTTTTTCTTCAATCAAATTCAACTAATCAAAACGTTGTACCCACTCCGACTCCTTTAGTTTAGCTTCCATTTATACTCTTAACGAGGGGATTTCTACTTCAATAGGTAGCACAGCCTCCATCCCATATACTAAGGAAAAAGGGGTTGCCCCAGTTGAAGTGCGTACCGAAGTACGATACCCGTGTAGTGCAAATGGCAACATCTCATGCCAATCTTTGTACGTTATAACCATTTTCTAAATAATTTTTTTTGATGTTTTTATTTGCTGCTTCGACTGCACCATTCATTTTTTGTCTGTATGGGGACGAATTGTGGTGTTGAATTTTAAAGGTGGTACACAATTCATCCATCATTTTGTTATTTAGATTTGTGGCATTGTCAGTAATGATCTTGCTTGGTAGACCATAACGACATATTAACTCCATTTTTATAAACTTGACTACCACATTTTTGGTTACATTGGCATATGAAGTGGCCTCTACCCATTTGGTAAAGTAATCAATTTCCACCAAGATGAAGCGATGTCCATTTGATGCTTTCGATTCGATCATTCCGATGACATCTATGCCCCACATTGAGAACAGCCAGGGCGCTGAAAGGGTGTTCAGGGGCATTGGTGGGGCGTGGATATTATCAGCATATATTTGACACTTATGGCATTTTTTTACATAATTAAAACAATCTTTTTCTAGGGTGAGCCAATAATATCCGGCCCGAAGAATCTTTCTATACATGGCGTGTCCATTCATATGGATCCCATAAGAGCCATCGTGGATATCTTGTAGAATTTCTTTCGCCTCATTGACATCAACACATCTGAGGAGTACCATATCGTGATTTCTCTTATACAAAATATTTTTGTTCACAAAAAAGCTCGCTGCTAACCGTCTTAGAGTTCTTTTCTCATTCTCCGATACTCCTGGAGGATATTCTTTATTTATAAGATAATGTTTGATGTCGTGATACCACGGTTTTCCGTCAGTTTCCTCTTCCATTACATGGCAATAGGCTGGATAATCTCGACTCTCCATTTTAATTGATGGGATTTCATCGTTTCTATTTATTTGGAACATAGATGATAAAGTAGCCAAAGCATCAACCAATTGATTGTCTTCTCGAGGGACATGGTGAAATGTGATTTTGTCAAATTCTAAAGACAATTCTTTTATGTAGGTAAAATAAGGTATTAGCTTCTTATCTCGGGTTTCCCATTCTTAGTTAAGCTGATTAATCACTACGGCTGAATCTCCATATACTTCTAGAACTTTCGCTTTTGATTCCAAAGCCGCTAAAATTCCCATGGCACAAGCTTCATATTCCGCCATATTATTGGTACAATCAAAACACAATCGCGCTGTAATAGGTATGAACCTTTTTTTGGGAGATATTAAAACAACCCCAATCCCATGCCCCATTATGTTTGAGGCCCCGTCAAACAACAAGGTTTATTTTCCATCATCATTTTCATCAGACAAAACCATGATGCTTTCGTCTGGGAATTCGCATTGCATTGATTTATAATCATCCACAGGTTGATTAGCTAGATAATCTACTAAGGCACTCCCCTTGATGGCTTTCTGAGTAACATAGGTAATATCATATTCTGATAACATCATCTGCCATCGAGCAATTCGCCCTGTGAGAGCCGGCTTTTCAAAAATGTACTTGATTGGATCCATTTTGGCTATTAAATATGTTGTATGGTAAAGCATGTATTTCCTCAAGCGACGAGCCGCCCATGCTAAGGCACAACAAGTACGTTCTAACATTGCATATCTTGTTTCAACATCTATAAGTTTTTTACTTAGATAGTGAATGGCATGCTCTTTTTTTCCTATTTCATCATGTTGCCCCAGTACGCATCCCATGGCCCCGTCGAGGACTGTAAGATACATAATCAAGGGTCGACCCAAAACTGGTGGGGCTAGAATTGGAGGCTTTTGCAAATATTGTCGGATTTTTTCAAATGCATTTTGACATTCTTCATTCCACACAACTGGTTGATTTTTCCGTAAAAGTTTAAATATCGGTTCACAAGTAGCAGTTAGTTGTGATATAAATCTTGAAATATAATTTAGTCTCCCAAGAAAACCGTGAACTTCTTTTTCTATACTCGGGGGAGGCATTTCTGCAATGGCTCGAATCTTATCGGGATCAACCTTTATTCCCCTTTGACTAACCATATATCCCAATACTTTGCCCGATCTCACACCAAAAGTGCATTTGGAAGGGTTGAGCTTTAGCTTAAACTTTCTAAGTGTTTCAAAGAGTTTCTTTAGATCAATAATATGTTCTTCTTCTGTTTGTGACTTAGCAATCATGTCGTCTACATAAACTTCGACCTCTTTATGTATCATGTCATGGAATAGGATTACCATAGCTCTTTGGTAGGTTGCCCCAGCGTTCTTCAGACCAAAAGGCATTACTTTGTAACAAAATGTTCCCCAAGGAGTGATGAAAGTAGTTTGTTTTCCATATCTTCAGCTGCCATCTTAATTTGATTATACCTAGAGAAACAATCCATAAAGGAAAAAAGTGAATGGTGAGCCGTATTATCAACCAAAATATCAATGTGAGGTAACGGGAAATCGTCTTTAGGACTGGCTTTATTAAGGTCCTTATAATCGACACACATTCGTACTTTGCCATCCTTTTTTGGCACTGGTACAATATTGGCTATCCATTGAGGATAATTTGCCACAGCGAGGAATCCTGCGTCAAATTGTTTTTGTACTTCTTCCCTGATTTTTAATGACATATCGGGCTTCATTCGCCTTAATTTTTGTTTGATCGGAGAAAAATTGGGTTTTAAGGGCAATTTATGTTCCACTATGCTAGTATCCAGTCCAGGCATATCCTGATATGACCAGGCAAAAACATCTTTGTATTCATGTAGGAGTTGGATTAATTTGTGATATACTTCTTTCCTTAAAATGGTGCCAACCTTAATTTCTTTCCTTTCTTCTTCCGTCCCTAGATTAACAATTTCTATTGGTTCCTCAAAGGGCATGATACCCTTGGTTTCCCGTTCTACCGCTCTTAACAAATCTAGAGGGGGTTCATAATCTTCTTCATTATCTTTTTCTGTCTGACTAACAAAATGGTTAAGATTATGCTGCGAGATCTTAGTACAGTTGTCTGTGAATGAACTATTCCCAAATCTGCAGGATTCAAGGCTAGGATAAGGAGAAAGAAGGAGAGAGAAAAAAAAGAAGAAAAAAAATGGCGAATGAATAAAAAATGAAAGTGGTAAGAAAGAACAATAAGAAAACAAAATGAGAATGCATTTATTGAAATTTATAGTATTGAGAAAACAACATTGTGACCATCCTAAATATAATGAAGCATCTTAAGGTCTTAGTAACAATAATAATGCTTTTAGAATTACATGGGAATAGCATTAAATATTATAGGTGACTTGACTACTTTCCAATTCCGGACTTCTGCTCCTGCACCACACGGACGAATCCAATTAGCCTCCCCATCAAACATGTCATCTTCAGCTACTACAATATGGATCTCACTTGTTGGTCTTGCACTTTGGAAATTTTGTCGGATGTCACAGATGGGAATCCTTTCAATTCTTGGTTCACGATTTTCAATTCGAGCTAATCTTTTTTCTTTTTTCTCTTTGACTAATCTCCATTTGTCAGCCCTGGTGGGTTTGTAGCCTAAACCCCACTTATCTCTATTCTCAGGAAGTTCCACCGGTTCTTTAAGCCCTTCTTCATCCTTCCCTAACCCGTGCCATGGACGGTGTCCTCTGCTCAACATGAACTTGGCCACCATAATAGCCGTGTTTGACATATGCTGTTCAATAGGTGTCGTCTCAACATAAGCAGTGTCCACAATTTCTAGTGTTTGGAAGGCAGTTTCTAGAGCTTCTTCTGCTGTCTCAACATAAGGCGTGGTGGACAACTTACTCACCAACAAGTCTCCTTCTCCAGACACGATTACCAATTGATCATTTACCATATATTTCAGCTTTTGATGTAAGGTTGATGGCACTACGCCGGCAGAATGTATCCATGGTCTTCCTAATAGACAACTATAGGCGGGTATAATATCCATCACCTGAAATGTGATTTCAAATGTGACCGGGCCTATTTGAATTGGGAGTTCAATTTCCCCCATTACTTCTCTGCGACTCCCATCGAAAGCTCTAACAACCATGGGACTTGGTCTCATATATGTACCATCACAAGGTAGTTTTGCTAATGTCGATTTTGATATGACATTCAGCGATGAGCCATTGTCAATGACGACTCTTGATATTATATGGTCGAGGCACGTTACTGATATGTGTAGTGCTTTATTATGCCCTCTTCCTTCGGTTGGCAGCTCGTCATCTGTGAAAGTTAGGTGATTGTTGGCAGCGATGTTATTTATGATGCCTCCAAATTTGTCCAAAGTGATGTCGTGAGTGACATGAGCCTCGTTTAGTATTTTCATCAATAGCTTTCGGTGGGACTCAAAATTCATCAAGAGGGATAACAATGAAATCTTTGTGGGAGTATGGTTGAGTTGGTAGACTATTTTGTATTCACTTTGTTGGATGATTTTGAGAAATTCTTGAGCTTCTTCATTAGAAACCTCTTTCTCATTTTCTTTTTTCTCTTTTTCGACTTTTTCAATTACTTTATTTTTCCCTTTATCTGTGTATGGCTTCTCAAACGCCACTATCATTTCTCTTTGTGATTTTTCTGTGGGATATATCTGACCACTTTTAGTCATTCATCCTATCCCTGACACATTCGTGACATCGGTGGTTTTAGAGCTAGAAACATCTTTATTCTTCTGTTCAGCTAGATGTACCTTTATAAATCATAGTTCCAAGGTACCGCTTTGTTGTCTTTATATGGAAAAGGGCTTGGTATCTGAACTATTAAGGTCCTCAGATCACCAGGGGCATTCACACTTTCCTCCTTAGTGAAGTGAATGACCAATGGCTTTGGGATGGTTATGCCAAGTTTTTCTTCTGATTGGGTTGCAATCATACCATCATTCTTTTCGCAACGACCTATTTGAATGGTGCTTATGTTTATCAATTTTTGAAGTTCATTTTTGAACTCCTTGCATTCTTCTATGGAATGATCTTCGTTGAGGTGGAAATTGCATCTTGATTTCGCATTGGCATTTCCTCGGATTAATCCAAATTTACATAGTTGATAAAAAATCAGTTCTATCGGCGTCTTAATTTTCTCAACCTCCTTTATTAATTGGTGATTTTCTTCGATTGCATTCACTATCGGCCCACCATGAACTGGTAGGGGATTATTTCTCACGCTAGGTTCATTTTCTTTAAAATTCAACCATCCAGCTTTAAGCAAATTATGCACCTTAAATTTTAAAGCTAGACAATTTTCAGTAGAGTGTCCTACAGCCCCAGAGTGGTAATCGCATGTGGCGTTCAAGTCATATCCTTTAGGGTAGGGTGGTTGTATAGGTTTCCCTGGACATAGTGCAACCATAGAATTGCTAACCAAATGCGGTAACAACTCTACAAAAGTCATAGGGATTGGGTCGAAATGTACAAACTTCCTCCCACGATAGTTTTTTCCCTGACTTTCATGTGAATCTTGATTCCCTTGTAAGTGTTGACTTAGGGTACCCGAGCTTTGTGAATTTGCAGCGGCATAAGGGCGATGCACAAAAGAAGGATTAGTTGTGTTTGACGCTACAAAATGGCTTTCTTCCTCCTTTTTCTTATTCGCACTTGCGGGCAATTTTTTTGTGTTATTTAATCCGGTATAGCTAGAAACAATCTTTCCGCTTTTCAATTCCATTTCTACTCTTTCACCTATGATGACGAGATCTGAAAAATTTGATGAAACGCTTCCTATCATTTTGTCATAAAACGGAGGTTGAAGAGTTTTTACGAACATAGTCACCATTTCTTTTTCAGATAGGGGGGTTCAACCTGGGAAGCTAACTCCCTCCATCGTTGGGCATATTCCTTGAATGTTTCACTGTCTCGTTATGTCATATTTTGCAACTGCATTCTATCAGGAGCCATGTCGAGATTCTATTTGTATTGTTTCAAAAAGGCATCCACCAAATCTTTCCAAGAGCCGATATGAGCTCGTTCGAGGTGCATATACCAACTCAAGGAGGCTCATGTCAAACTATCTTGAAAGAAGTGGATTAGTAGTTTTTCATCATGAGTGCAAAAACCCATTTTTCGACAATACATAATAAGATGGTTCTTGGGGCATGTTGTTCCCTTGTATTTGTCAAATTCAGGCAATTTGAATTTCGGTGGTATTATAACATCAGAAACGAGGCATAGGTCTGAAGCATCAAATCCATAATTGTTTCCCCCTTCGATAACTCTCAAGCGTTCTTCCAAGGATTGCCATTTTCTTGGGATTGATTGTTCTCGAACAGTCGAGGTTCATGATGTATGTTTAACATCACCGGCGTAGCTTCGGTAATTTTTCCTTGTGGTGAAGTTCCAGGAAATCCCGAAGTAAGGGGTGAAGGTTGCACTTGAGGGAATTCGCTGATATTAGTTTGTGGATTTGTAGCCACAACCAGCGGATTGTCGTTGGGGAGATGAGTGTCTATGGGTGGGGTATAGCCTGGCGGCAAACCATAAAGTGGAAATTGTTGTGTCTTCCCTTCTTGATAATTAGCGTGAAGGTGTGGAGTAGCACCTGTTGGGTGAACTAGAGTGTTTTGTGACACCCCCTCATCTACCAAAGGATTCCCATCGTTTTTATTTCCAAGTGCTTGTAGAATCTCCAAGATCTTGGTCATTTGCCCCTTGAGTTGGTTCACGTCTTCTCTTATTTCTGTCTGCTCTAGCTCATCCATGATTTTTCACTGAGATCGTGTCTGATAACGGTGTCGTAGCACCAATTTTTTTGTTTGTTGTGTTATTTTTTCTGTGAAAGAATATGGCATGAATATACAACATGATGTATGAAAATGTAATTGTACATGAATGTCAAAGAACTATTTATTGCTTGTTTGTGAATATCTTAACCAATAAAGAGAGAGTTATGGGACCAAAAGTAGAGTCAAATTTTATTTATTGAAAATTAGAAAAATACAACTTTTACCACAAAACGAAAGCTGAAACCTAAACACAAATTTGCAGATTTAATGAGCAATCAATTTTATCATTTGCTCGATTAAACTTTTACAATGTTCAATAAAAATAGAGATCTCTTGAGGGGTAGAGAGAGGATTAGCCATCCCATCAGCGGCCCTTAATAATGGTGGAATATCTTCGACAGCAAAATTGGTCAAATAAACTAGTTTGGAGAAACGGTCCATCCAAAACATCCCTTCTTGAACAAGTCTCTCGATAGTGTCTTTTTGTGTATACATTTCGTCTTCTTTTCTTGCAAGCTCAACTCTGTATGCTTCAATAATCTTTTCTTGACATTGCCTTTCTACCATGATCTTGCTTTCACATTCTGTTCTTACTCTCTCTATTTGTTGCTTAGATTTGCTTCTTGTCGACGGATGACGTCATGCTTTTCCCCAAATTTCTTTAGTAACTCTTTAAGTCTAAGACCTTTAATCACTGCATCATCCCTTTCTTGACGTCTGAGTCTTAACTCTTCATTCGCACCCTGCAAACAGATTCGAGTTCTCTCTTTGCTTTCTTCTTCCTCTCTTGCCCTTTTTTGTACTTTCTCAAGGATAAGGGATTGTTGAGTATTCTTATATTCCATATCTCTATAAGCCTGGTGAGCCATCTCTAATGCTTTTTGTAATTTTTCAATTTCTTGTCCTTTGAGAGCTAAGTTGGCCTTCAAATCTTCAGTACTGAAAAAGGATTCTGTTGTTACTACTTCGGGAGTAATTATGGTGCTATGAAAAGGCAACTTGACCTCTAATGCTCTCTTTTTCACCCAATTATGATATTCCTCTCCGGTACCACAACTTGTAGGCCCTAATTCTTGACCTCTTCTAACAACATCTCCCCAAGATTTACGTATTCTTCTTATTAAGCTAGCATCATAATCATCTCGTCCATGAATGACAAACGATTTTGTTACATCCATTATTGGAGGTTTTGTCATAGGATAACCCAATTGTCTCAATGCAACATAGGGACTATAATTTATACACCCTTTGGTTCCCATGAGGGGAACATCGACAAAAACACCGCATCTACAAATCACTTCATTTATATCTTGACTTCTAGAGTACCATTGAATTGTTCTTTCGTTGAGATTTGCTAGAGCGTTGGCCCATTCCTTTCTGCTCTTAGTTCTTACTTGATGCATGTCTTGAAAAATATGTTTGACAAACCAAACATAGAGTATTGGCGAGCAACAATGGATTAGGCCCCCTTCTTTCTCATGGCGGAGGTCGAGTGTGCAGTAAATGTCAGCCAAAACTGCCGGTACTGGATTCTCCCCTCTATGCTTGTAAGCCAAAAAGACGTCTATCGCCATGAAATCCACAAAATCCTTAATAGTTTGAAATAAAACAATTCCATATATAATTAAGGCAAGCACATCCATGAAAGTGTCCCATTTTCCATCTCTTGCTAAGTTGACTGCTTTCTCTTCAAGATATTTTATCGGAAATCCGATCAAATTATCTTTGTTGGTTCTATTGTCTTCTATTTCCTTTATAGGGATATCAAACGTTTCAGCAATTGTTTTCAATGATGGATAGTGTACCATGTATTGGTAAGGTTTACTCCCCTTCATCGGATATCCCATTATTCGTTCGAATTCCTCCAACGTTGGGGCCAACTGAAAGTCCTTAAAAGTGAAACACCTGAAAGGAGGATCATAGAATTGGGCCAATGCTGTAAGGGCATCCACTTGTACATTAACTTCAAGTAAATCAAGAATTTTGCCGAATTTCCCCATAAAGATTACACGTTGTACTTTTTTCAACTTCCGAGCAAGATTCTTAATGTTGTTTACATCTGGTTTAAGAAATCTCAATGGTAAGGTCTTTCTTAATGGAATAATGTTTGAACCACCATTTGATCCCATATTTCCTGCGGTTAAAGTTACTCACAACAAGCTTTAATTTTTATGGTTTTTAAGATAATGATTTTTCAAAAATAACCATGATAAAGAATATTATGCAAAAAAAAAAACGATGATGATGAGGGGGAAAAAAACTTGGGAATACTAGCAGGTAGTGAACATGACATAGACTAACTTTTTCGTATGTACGTGTTATTTATACCATTTTTCATGTGAACCTTTACTAAGGGTAGCTGTATAGTTCTAAATTGGTTCCTAGAGTACACAACTCAATTCTAAAATATTAAACCAATTAATAGGTCAACTATTAAAATGGCAATATTCTAGAAAAGGTCAACTCTAAGTGAGACTTTCATGACAACCAAACAGGATGTACATCCAGAAGATTATCATTACACAGTCTCTAACTTATCTTAGTTTCGGACTCATCCCGGGTATAAAGCCCACTCATAAGTGTGTGAATCGTGTTAGGGTGTAAAGAAAAATACATAAAATAAAAAAATCATCATAATAAAAATAAATTAAAAAACACATATAATTATATTAATAATATAACAAAATAAAAAATAAAATAAAATAAAATAAAACAATAGGGGTAATATAAATAATAAAATAACTATATATAATTAATTAGATTGGGCTTGACTCTCAAAAGTCCCCAGTGGAGTCGCCAGCTGTCGCGTCCAGTTTGTTCGCGAAAAAGGAGTCGCCACCAATTTTATTTTTTTTTAAAGAAAAAATTGGATAAACCCTAAAATAATATTTTTGAACCAGAAATTTGGATTCGGGAGTCAATTACGAGTAGGGAAATATTATTACCCTACAACGTCCGTTAAAACGGTTACCCTATAATTAATTATATACAAACTATTTATTTATTTATTTATTTTTACCCCAAAAAGAATAATAAAAAAAATTAAATTATTTACATTTATGAAAGAAGAAAAATATATATTTTATTAATTTGGTTTGACAAGGGGAAGACCTTGCTCCTACGTATCCCCAGGTGCAATAGGGAAATCAAAACATACGTAGTTCTTCGGTAGAAAATATTTGTGTGTTGACCGATTTTATTATTTTTTTTTATGTATATACGTATTAAAAAATAAAAATAAAAATAAAAAATATAATAATAATAATAATAAATATAATAATAATTATAATAATATTTGTCTGTTTTAAAGTAAAAAAAAATTAATTTTTAAAAAAAAATTCGTAACGTGGCGGTATGTGAACGAGACAAATGGACATGACGGTGAAATAATCTATCAAACAATTTGCTCGTACGTTGTCGGATCTGTCGCGACACAAAGACCACTAACGATTGAAAGTGAATAATATGGTGGAGTGAGCTAGGATGAATTTCATCCGGCGGCAACAACCATTAATTCTAATCTTAAGGGTAAAAACATTTATCCGTTATAATTTTTTTTATTTGATAAAGACATATTATGAATTTTCTATAATATGATGAAATTTATTTTTTTATCTATAGACATTAGTTAGTTATATTTTTTAATATTTTATATTACAAAAGAAAGCAATTTTAGGATTAAACGATTAGAAAATAAAAGAAAGCTTAACATATGAACTTATTTATATAAAAAAAACAATGGAAAGAGAAATTATATATATATATATATATATATATATATATATATATATACAAAAAAGATGTAAAAACAAAATAACTAATACGCAGACTAGAGAAAAGAATAAAGAAATGGTACCTTACTAGACAGATTACTTCAAGATCAGATTCTCTCCTTCTCTCTTGCTAACTAATCTCTCTATTTTTTTTTGGTGCTTTCCGTTTGTGCTTTCTTATGTCCCCCCCTATTTGCCCTCTTGTGGGAGACTATTTATAGACTTTTGGGTGTAGATTGCAAAAGACAAGAGAATAATTGTCAATTAATTACCATTAATCTATTTTTTTCGGTTTTCTGTTCTTTTAATTGGCCACAATTATACCGATTCTTATTGCCATTGATTTATTCTTCGGTTTCTTTTCTATTCAATTGATCACCATTATTCTGATTTTTATGACTATCAATCAATTTCTTTTCTGTTTTTTTTTTCCATTTATTTTAATCATTATTGCATCGATTTTTATGACAATCAATTCGTTTCTTTTCAATTTCCTTTATTTTTATTTCTTATTATTATTTTCTATTTTAGAAAATAGTCTGAACAAGAATTATAGGCAAACAAGAATCGAAAACACTTGTGATTGTTTAGAGCTTATATTCCTAATTATTTACTTTTATTTTTATATTTCTTTATATATTTATTATTATTGTCATTATTTTTATTATTATTATTTCCTTTCTTAATAAAAAGTAAAAAATAAATTGGACAAAATTAGGTGTCAACAGAGACTATCTATGTCTCAAAATGGAAAAACAAATATATGGTCAATGGAAAAATCATTGACCTTTCTGATCTCAAATAGGGAGGATTTAACATGGAGGAAATGTTTGACCAACTTGGTTTGACCTCCTTTTTACGCATCAATGAACCCCAGTATCCTCGCCTTGTAAGAGCCTTCTATGTTGCTTTTAATGGTTCAAAAGGCACCAATGGTTTTAGCATGGTACTAAAAAGTGTTCACATGGATTTCAACCCCACTATGCTATGTCAAATTCTAGACATTCATGACGAAGGAGCAAATTGCTTCTCAGATGGGTGGTACTCTCATTGTATAATCACTAGGACCTCTATTCTCCAAAACACTCTCATTACTCCTCCAAAACCTCAAGTGGCTTCCAACCTCCTTCCTATGTGTCGTATCCTCCACAATATTTGTGTGCACTCTATTGTGCCCAGAGCTGGCATTTTAGAGAAGGTCATTGAGCTTGACCTCATGCTTATTCATTATCAGATTGATGTAGCTAAATATCACTATAAGGGGGGTTGAATAGGGATTTTGATGTTTAAAAATAATTTTCTCGTGTTTTAGATATTATCCTCTTAAAGAGGATGGAAACTCAAGGATGGTGGATTAAATGTTAAATCAGAGATGAGCAAAAGAAAGATAAATGTAAAGAGTGACACACACAACTTTTATATTGGTTCACCCAATGAATGCTACGTCTAGTCCTCACACACTTGTGAGATTTCACTAATGTTCAAACTGATCAACCTCTCATAGAGGATGATTACACTTTGTGTATTTTTTAGCCTCACCAAGCTTACAATCAAGTTTCAACTATTTCCAAGTGTAACTCACGTGGAAATTACAGAGTGATATGAATGTGATTGTTTCTCTTTTCTTAAACACTATTGAAATGGATATTTCAAAGATCTAATGAAGAATTGTTGAAACTATAAAGAGAGAATAGATATTTCTCTTGATAGCTTTGAGATACTTGATCTTTTTAAGCAATGTTATTGTGTATTTTGTAATGAAGAGCTTGCTGCCTTTTATAGAAGTCTTATGATGCTCCTTCCTCGTGTCAAGTTTTTTATGACCGTTGTAAAGTCAATTGAAAAAGCCCAAGTTATTTCCTTATAATTACGAAACTTCCATCCTCTAGTACGAGGTTGCAGATTTTCTAGAAACTTAGACATGTTTTGTCCTTTTATTTTTCCTTTCCTTAATGCTTGTAAGACCACATGTGATGTCCTTTTCTTTTTCCTTCCTTTAAGACTTGTAAGACCACATGTGATGTCCTTTTCTTTTTCCTTCCTTTAAGACATGTAAAAGCTTCACGTGATGGCCTTTTCTCTTTCCTTTCTTTAAGACATGTGAAAGGCTTTTATTTTTAGCTTGTTTGTTGTTGCCTTTCTAAAGATTGAATTTATATTGTTCTAAAAAATACAATAATGATTTATAGGCCTGCTATTAGCCTTTGCACATGATATGATGGGTTGCTTCTAAAGGTATTGGATTGCTTCCAAGATATTGACCATAGACCCGTCTAAGTGTAATCCTTCCTCGCGCCTTTCTTTTGCCATCTTACTTCTTTACTTTAAAAGATTTATTTATTCATTCTTCAATACTGTTTTTCCTTTATTTAATGAATAAAAAATTTATTTCAGCGAGGATGAGTATTCTGCAGATTTGAAGCTCCATCCTCTCGTGAGGCCATCCTCAAGAATTTCAATCCTCTATATTTAAATCAAAATTTTCTCCTTTTTGTCATAATGATTAATAACCTCTTTTCTTATATGAATATACTCAAAAGCACATATTAGTCATTAACCATAATTATAATCTTTTAAACAATTTTGTTATCATTAAAACAATTTGAGAGAGATTTGGTCTCAACAATCTCCCCCTTTTTGACGATGACAAAATTCTTTAGATTATGATTTTTGTAATATGTAAGGAAGAAATAATTAAAATCCCCCTCAATCATTCAAGTAACAATTTTGAAAAAATTTCCCTTTTAACATTCAAGTAAAAGCAATTTTTTGAAATTATGCAATAATTGATTAAATAAGTTCCAACAACTTAAATAATATAACAAAAGGTTCACAAGTTCCAACATAATATGAAAAAGTTAACAGAAGCATACAACCAACATATGACAAAAAAGTTTCCCATAATCTGACTCCCCCTGAATTAAGTCAGCAACAAAAAGTAGGAAAATTAAAGCAGAGTCATTCAGCGGAAGAAGATTCTTTAGAAGATGATGATGACGATGATGAAGAGCTTTGAACATAGGATGACTGGGCTGGTAGCACAAGAGGGCGATGATCAGTAGCAGTAGAAGGAACCAAATGTTTGGTGACCCATTCAAGAATTAGGCCAAACTGAGCAATTGTGTTTTGGAAGTGAGAGAAATTAGCTAGCAATTTCTTTTGATCCTTCCTAATGGTCGTTAGTAGATTTAATTGCTTGTTGTTCAGAGTCCCTGCTGATTTCTTACTGGGATTTGATTCATCACACGCACTTTTGGCGTGCGAGCGCCCAACCTTATCTTTTGAAGAACTGTCAAATTGTGTAGCCAAATGGGAATCAAAAGAGCTAAAATGCACAGGAACCTTTGGAAGAGGTTGGGATTGTGCTTCTAAATTTGGGCCAGAATTAAATAGTGCATTTTGTGGAGAAAGAGGAGAAGAGTTCAAACTTACTTGAGATGGAAATGAGGATATTTCAGTAGTCACGTTCTCAGGAGGGCTTTTTGAATAAGGGTGATCATAAGATATGTTCGTATCAAAGAATAAGTCTTCACCATCCTCTGCACGTGGTATAGGATTTTCTTCACATGCATCCTCAACTGAAGGAGCGGCAGTATGTGTTTAGGGATTTTTACTGACTTTTTGAGATTGAGGAACAGTGGAGCCAGCTAAGTCAAACCAGGGTGTGGGAGTGCGAGGATGAGATGGTAGAGAAGCAGTCTTCTTTTTCTTTGAACCAGTTTGTGAGGTAGATGATGGGTTTTTTGGGGTTCTTGACGTGGGGGTTTTTTCATGAAGATCAATTCGCATTTGTTTGACATTTTTCATAGAGAAGGAGTTATTAATTTGAACACATTGTTCATCATCAAGAGGTACCTTGAAAAACATAAAAACTTTGGTTAGGATCATCCCGTAGGGAGCTGATTGACCCAAGACAACAAACTTCAACATGAAGCTAAAAATTATATTACCCAAATGGAGAGGTGTTCCAGTCAACAAATCATGGATAATCAGAATATCAAGCTTGGTTACCTTTTTAAATCTTCCAGCCCTAAGCACTATAGAGTGAACACATATGTTGTGAAGAATACGGCATAGAGGGTGAAGGTTTGAAGCCACAAGAGGTTTAGGAGGATTTATCAAAATGTTCTTAATGACAGAGGATCGAGTGATCATATATTGTGCATACCACGTTTCAAAAAAGCAGTAAGCCCCTGAATCCTGAAGGTCAAGGATTTGGCATAAAGTAGTGGGATTGACTTCCAAGTGAACTCCTTTGAGTACGAAGCTAAAACCATAGCTTTTTTTAGAGCCATTACACGCAGCGTAGAAAGCTTTCACGAGCTGTGGGTATTGGGGTTCACTTATCCGAAGGAAAGAATACCATCCTAACTGATCAAAAACTTCTTCAACATTGAAACCACCTCGTTTCAAGTCATCAAGGTTGATGAGCTTTCCATTGACCACAAATTTATTTTTCCATTTTGAAATATAATTTGTCTCCAAATTTGGATTATCAAATAGATACATAGTAGAAACAATTTTGAATGAAGATGAACGTGATTTTTTGGAAGGAGGTTTACTCTTTTTAGCTGATTGATTTCTAGACCATTTTGGAGTGGAATTTTCATAAGATGATTTAGGGATGGATGCCGCATAAGTTATTTCCTCTAAATCATTCGAGAATTCTTTTCAGGATCAAGAGACGAAACTTTTCGCTTGGCAGTATGTTTAATGCGTGCTATTTGTGACTAGAGGATGAAAAAAAATGTTTGAGAAGAAGGTGGGTTTTTGAAAACTGATAGAAGAGTAAAATGATTAAGGCTTGGAGAAGAGAGAGAAAGAAAAACAATTAAAAGAGAGAGAGAAAGAAAAACAATTAAAAGATAGAGAGAAGGAGAGTCGTTTGATGAGACGTGATGATGATGACTAGAGTAGGTTATGGGAATCATGATGGAGAGTTCTTCTAAGATATATTTGAACTGATCCTCCTGGAGAGGTTTGGTAAAAATATTAGCCAGTTGATTTTCAGTATCAATGAAACTTAATTCTATATCCCCTTTTTGAATATGATCTCTTATAAAATAAGGTTTAATTTCAATATGCTTAGATCTTGAATGTTGTATGGGATTTTTAGAAAGATTAATGGCACTTGTATAATAATAGAGGATGGGAATTTTTGCGTACCTTAGAGAGTAATCCTCTAATTGATTTTTTATCCACAGTAATTGGGAGGAGCATTGTGCAGTTGATACATATTCAGCCTCTGTAGTTGAAAGAGCAATGGTATTTTTTTTTTGCATGACCAACTTATTAGAGATTTCCCAAGAAATTGCCAAGCTCCACTTGTGCTCTTCCTTTCAACTTAATCTCCCGCATAGTCAACCTCACAATAAGCTATGAGGTCAAGATTTGAACATTTCTTGTACCCAATTCCCAGATTGATCGTGCTTACAAGATATCTAAAAATCCTTTTTACTGTAGTAAGATGAGATTCTTTTTACTACAATAAGATGAAATCTTGCACAAAGTCCGACTACAAAGACTATGTCCGATCTATTGGTTGTTAAAACAACAAGGATCTGATCATCCATCTGTACTCTTTTTCAGATATTTGAGTTCCTTCATCTTCTTTGTGGAGCATGGAGGATGGGTGCATAGGAGTTCCCATACTCTTGGTTGAACTCATGTTGTATTTGTTAAGTAAATCCTTGGTGTATTTTTCTTGAGAGATGAAGATGTCAGTTTCTAGTTGTTTCATTTACAAACCAAGGAAGAATTTTAATTCTCCTATCATACTCATCTCAAATTCACTTTGCATGAGGTTGGAGAATTATTCACACATCTTTTCATTTGTGGATCCAAATATTATGTAATCAACATATATTTGTACAATCAACAGATCCTCCTTAAAAAATTTCTTGAAAAGAGTAGTATCGATTTGTCCTCTTACAAATCCATTTTCTGTAAGAAGAACTTTAACCTCCCATATCAAGCTTGAGGAGCTTGTTTTAATCAATATAGAGCTTTTTAAAGTTTGAACACATGATTTGGCATCTTTTCATCTTCAAACCCAGGAGGTTGGTGAACATATACCTCCTCATTTAAGAACCCATACAAAAAGGCACTTTTGACATCTATTTGGAATAGTTTGATACCTTTATGAGTAGCATAAGCTAAGAGGATTCTTATTGCTTTAAATCTTGCTACAGGTGCAAAGGTTTCATCATAATCAATTATTTCTTGTTGGTTGTAACCTTGTGCCGCTAATCTTGCTTTATTTATAATGAATTCTCCATCCTCATTCAATTTGTTTTTGTATATCTATTTAGTTCTAATGATGGATTTTTCTAGAGGACGGAGCACAAGATTTCACACTTTGTTTCTTTCAAACTGTGAAAGCTCCTCCATTATAGCTTCAACCCATTATTTTTCACCAATTGATTGATCAATTAGTTTGGGTTCAACTTGGGATATCATGGCCATGATGATAGGATTTTCCCTTCGATAATTTTCGGTTCTAACATCATCGATAGTATTTCCAATGATAAGATCAGAAGAATGATGTGTGACAGTTTTCCATCCTCGTGGAGGTTGTTGAGAGGTTCGATCAGAATCATCCTCTTCATTTGGACTGGGTGCTTGACAGGATGAATGTTCATCTTCTTCATTTTTATCCATATTTTTTGAACACAATTCCTCAAATTCATCAAAAACAACATGCATGGATTCCTCCCCAGTTTGAGTCCTAAGATTATATATTCTGTAACCTTTAGACATTATGGAGTATCCTAGAAAAATACCTTTATCAGATTTTGGATCAAATTTTCCAAAATTTTCTTTATTATTTAGAATGTAGCATTTACATCCAAATATATGAAAATATGAAATATTTGGTTTTCGGCCTTTCCATAATTCATATGGATTTTCATTTAAAATTTTTCTAATGGATGCATGATTTGAAATATAACAAGCAGTGTTAATAGCGTCGGCCCAAAAGTATTTTTCAATGTTGGCTTCATTTACAGTAGTTCTAGCCATTTCTTGTAATGTTATATTTTTTCTTTCAACAACACCATTTTGTTGGGGTGTTCTTGGACAAAAAAATTGTGAGAAATACCATTTTCTTCACAGAGATTTTTAAAGGATTCATTTTCGAATTCACCTCCATGCTCACTTCTCATCGACACAATTCTTGAACCTTTTTCATTTTGAATCTTTTTGCAAAAATGGTGGAATGCCTCAAAAGCTTCATCTTTGTGTTTTAAAAATAAAACCCAAATAAAACGAGAGAAATCATCAGCAATAACAAAACCATATCTTTTTCCACTAAGAATTGGAGTTTTGATAGGACCAAAAAGGTCAATGTGAATAATTTCAAGAGGATGATGTGTTGAAACAATGTTTTTTGAGTGAAAGCTGCTTTTAACTTGTTTTCCTTTAACACAAGCTTCATAAACTTTGTCTTTCTCAAAATTAATTTTTTGGAAGACCTTTAACTAATTCTAACTTTGATAAATTAGTAATAGTTTTTAAGCTTGTATGACTAACTCTTTTATGCCAAATCCAATTATCTTTATAAATGGATACAAAACAAGATTTAGTAGGTAAATCATCCAAATATAATCGGAGAAGAAATCCAGAGAAGAAAACTCTACCCGAGGATCAATGTTTAACCTCGCATAGAGTAGGCTTAAAAATAACTTCAAATTTGCTACCACATAATTGACTAATGCTTAGTAAGTTATGTTTTAAACCATCCACACACTGAACATTTTCAATTTTAGCAGAATTATTTTTACCAATAATACTTGTACCCATTATTTGACCTTTATCATTGTTACCAAACGTGACTGATTTTCCATCCTTTATCTCCAAGGAAATTAAGCAATGCTTATCCCTATCATATGCCTTGAGCAACCACTGTCCAAGTACCAAGGCTTTCTTTTGTTGATCAGAGGATGAACCAGTGTTATAGTTTAAAAGCAACTTAGGTACCCATATAGCTTTGGTTCCTTGTTGGTTAGTTTTTCATCTCGTGAGGATTTTCTTTTTGTGATAACAAATAGAATCATGGTGCCCATGTTTACCACATAATGAACATCTTTTCTTTATGTTGTCAGCTTTCTTCTTAGCATGACAGTTTTTGAAAGTATGCCCATGTTTTTTGCCAAAAGTGCATTTTGGCAAGAAATTTTTTTCATATAGTTTTGTTTTTGAGAACTTTTAAATCCAATACCAGCTTTGTCAAATATTCCAGATTGAGATCCCATTATCTTTTGAAATGTTTTAATAGATTTGACAAAGTTGGTAATATCATTTTTTAGCTCTTCAACCTCTACTTTTAAAATTTCCTTTTATGTGTCATCTTCTGGAGGATGAATTCTAACATTCTTTTTATTTAATAAAGTTTGTTGCTTAGATAGTTTCTCATGAGACAGCTACAAATCCAGAATATTTTTTTTTTTCATATTTTTCATTTTTAGCTTGAAGTTCCTCATTTAGTTTCTTTATTTCATAAAAGTTGATTTTTTTAGGAAACCACATTTATGAGATAAAGTGTTTGAGTCATTTAAAAGATTGTCAAATTCAATTTGTAACTGTTCACATGAAGTACATAGTTTTGAAATACGTACTTTTTCAGTTTCTGATTTTGCCATAAGACAGAGGTTGGCTTCTTCTTCCTTCTCTTGCTCAAATGATGACTCGTCACTGTCATCCCAAGTAATCATCATGGATTTGTTTTTGTAAGGAAATATTCTTGAGTTTCTTTTGTTGAGAGGAGGCTTAGTTTCGTAGTGTTCCATCTTGTTGCATCTAAAACAAGTTATCTGACTTTTGTTAGTTTTTTCTTTTTGAGGAGATCTTCTATCATGTTGTATTCGATTTATCATCCTCTGAATTCTACTGGAAATCAAAGCGAGTTCATCCTCTTCCTCAGATAGAGGATACTTTGAGATTTCCTTTTTTATGTCATCTTCAGTCTTTTTAGAGGATGAACTTTCTATTTGACTTCTTTTTAGAGAAATCATTTTTCCTTTTCTGCTTGGTTTGTCAACCAGCAATAATGGTTCATGAGCTCTTAGAGTACCAACTAAATCTTAAAATTTCATGTTGGCCAAATCTTTTGGTTATGTAATGGCAGTTACCATTAGCCAAATCCTTTCTTGAATGGGGTATACCTTTCAAAGAGATCTCAAGTTGCTTAATGTGAATGTCAACCTTGAGATCATTTCATCAATGGTTTCCAATTCCTTCATTTAGAATAGTTTGAAATCTCTTACTACCATGTCAATTCTTGCTTCTTTCACATGACTTGTTCCTTCATGATGGATCCTTATAGTGTCCTAGAGCTCCTTAGCGTTGTTGCACTCTTTGACTCTATCATACTCTTCCCTGCTCAAAGCACACGTTAGAAATAAATGAGCTTGAGAGTTTAGGAGTACCTTTGCATTTTCATCTACCGTCCACTGTGCTTGAGGTTTCTCATCAAAGGTTGCATATATGTTGTTGGTTTTGACGACGTGATCCCCATTTTCAACGACATACCACATGTTGTTGTCTTGCGATATGAGAAAAAGTCTCAGCTTACCTTTCCAGTGGTAGTAATTTGTGCCATCAAAATAGGGAGCTCGGCTAGATGATCCTCCTTCAGGAGTATACATAGCTTTAAACATTTTTTCTTTTGGATCTTTTTCTCTTACACTGTTAGGTGTATTTTTCTAGAGAACCCTGCTCTGATGCCAATTGATGTAGCTATATATCACTAGAAGGAGGGTTGAATAGGGATTTTGATGTTTAAAAATAATTTTCTCGTGTTTTAGATATTATCCTCTCAGAGAGGATGGAAACTCGAGGATGGTGGTTTAAATTTTAATTTAGAGTTGACCAAAAGAAAGATAAATGTAAAGAGTGACACACACAACTTTTATACTGGTTCACCCAATGAAGGCTACGTTGAGTCCTCACGCACTTGTGAGATTTCACTAATGTTCAAACTAATCAACCTCTCATAGAGGATGATTACACTTTGTGTATTCTTTAATCTCACCAAGCTTACAATCAAGTTTCAACTATTTCCAAGTGTAACTCATGTGGAAATTACAGAGTGATATGAATGTTATTGTTTCTCTTTTCTTAAACACTTTCTAAATGGATATTTCAAATATCTAATGGAGTCTATCCTCTAGTACGAGGTTGCAGATTTTCTGGAAACTTGGACATGTGTTGTCCTTTAATTTTTCCTTTCTTTAAGGCTTGTAAGACCACATGTGATGTCCTTAATTTTCTTTTTCTTTCCTTTAAGACTAGTAAGACCACATGTGATGTCCTTTTCTTTTTCCTTCCTTTAAGACATGTAAAAGCTTCACGTGATGGCCTTTTCTCTTTCCTTTCTTTAAGTCATGTAAAAGGCTTTTACTTTTACCTTGTTTGTTGTTGCCTTTCGGAAGATTGACTTTATATTGTTCTCAATCATACAAGAATGATCTATAGGTCTATTTTAGCCTTTGCACATGATATGATGGGTTGCTTTCAAAGGTGTTGGGTTGCTTTCAAAGATATTGACCATAGACCCATCCTAGTGTTATCCTTCCTCGTACCTTTCTTTTGCCATATTACTTCTTTACTTCAAAAGCTTTATTTACTCATTCTTTAATACTGTTTTGCCTTTATTTAATGAATAAAACAATTTGTTTCAGTAAGGATAAGTATTCTGCAAATTTGAAGCTTCATCCTCTCGTGAGGCCATCCTTAGGAATTTCAATCCTCGAGATTTGAATCAAATATTTTTCTTTTTTGTCTTAATGATTAATAACCTGTTTTCTTATATGAATACACTCAAAAGCACATATTATTCATTAACCATAATCATAATCTTTTAAATAATATTGTTATCACTAAAACCATTTGAGAGAGATTTTGTCTCAACACTGATGTTTAACACTCCTCTCTACTTAGGTAATATCATTTTCTGCTACATGTTAAATGCTGCTGTGGTGGGTCGATCAGCTCCCTATGGGATGATCCTGGCTAAGATTTTCAAATTCTTCAACCTCCCACTTGATGATGAACCCTCTATTCACTTTAACAACACATTCTCTATGAAGAATATCAAACAGATGAGGCTTCAACCTGATTCTTCTACTCCTCTCAAATCATCATCAACGGACCCCCTGCATTTAAGAAAAATAAAGTTCTTCATTCCTCCTCTCCCGCTCAAAACTCTGAACCAAAAACTATTCAACCTCCAACTAAGGATGCTCCTTCTCAAATCGTTTAGGAACCCATTGACTCCACTGATCCCACTCCATCTCCATTGCGTGAGTCCCATGTTCCAACACCGCCTCAATCTCCACCAATCAATAATTTGACTTCTTTTGAGGATGAATTTCCTCCTCCTGAGGATACCTTCGACCCAACCTCTCTACAACTGATGGAAGATGGTTTGTGTATGGTTAGCCATAACTCAGATTGAATTACGAGAACAACCAGGTCTAAATATTAAAGCAACTTAGATTTTTTATTTTGAAAAAATTACATTTAACTTTTTTGAAGTCACCTTAAATGCTCCCTCAAATTTAAAAAAAAAAACAATCACTTAACAAAAACATGTAAGGTTGTTTTTTTTTTTTTTAAATTTCAACACCCCTAAATATATGTCAAAGTTTTGAGTTAATAAAATTGAACCATAAAACTTCATATTAATAAGACAATATTCTAAAAGTTTGTTCCACACAACATAAACAT
>JBBPBS010000235.1:4646529-4660339 GCA_037974835.1 Cicer judaicum | reverse complement strand
TTTTTTTTTTTTTTTTAAATTTCAACACCCCTAAATATATGTCAAAGTTTTGAGTTAATAAAATTGAACCATAAAACTTCATATTAATAAGACAATATTCTAAAAGTTTGTTCCACACAACATAAACATCAAACAGGATACATAGGCAACAAAACACAACAAATCAATTTAACAAACAACTTAACAACTAGATTAACACAAAGAAAGCTATTGGATAAGCATAAACTTTCTCCCCCTAAATTTGGCATGATCAAAAAGAAAGAACCACAATGTTACTCGGAGGAGGATGGCTCATCAAATGAGGAAGAAGGAGATGGAACAGGAACAACAAAGGAAGGCTGAGATGGAACAGGAACAGGAACAACAAAGGTAGGGGCCAGATGTTTGGTATCCCATTCAAGAATGAGCCCAAACTGAACCATAGACTTCTGAAAGTGAGTGAGGCGGTGAAGAATTTGCTTCTGATCCTTCCTAATTGATTTGAGAAGTTTAATATGCTTCTGATCATTCCTTTCCTCAGTCCTCTTGCTAGGAATCGAGTCCTTTGGTTGATCATTTACACTGTAACTCTTATTTTGAGAGCTCCCAGCTTTGTCCTTAGAATAGTTACGAGTCTTGGTAGTAAAAAAGGAATCAAGGGAATTGAACAAACCTGTGACCTCAGGGAGAGGTTGGACAGGTTCTTCACGATTTGTAGCAAGAGGAATGGAAGTTGGTTGTGAAACATTTGGTGATGGGAGCACATCTTCTTCCACAAGCACAGTTAGAGAGAAGCCATAGACACATCCATAGGAGAGGAAGGATAAGACAAGTTGAGATCAAAATATAACTCCTCACCATCTTCCATGAGTGGAAGAGGAATTGATACGAAGGTATCCTCAAGAAGAGGATCGGCTTCATGAAGGGGAGTCAGATTGTGGATTGGTGAAGGCTGAGGTGGTGTTGGGACAGGGGAGTCAGGAGAATGAGGGTTACAGAATGGAAATGGAGTATCATCAGGAGAGTTACTTAATGGAGATATAGTGGGAGTAATGGAGTCAATGGGTTCCTGAATGATTGGAGATGGAGCATCCTAAGTTGGAGGTTAAGTAGTTTCTAGTTCAGAGTTTTGAGAGGGAGAGAAGGAATAACAAGCTTTCCTTTTCTTAGATACAAAGAGGTCAGTTGAAGAAGTTTTGAGAGTAGTGGAGACATCATTTTGAATCCTCATCTGTTTGATAGTCTTCATAGACAATGTGTTATTGAAGTGAATGGAGGGTTCATCCTCAAGTGGGATTTTGAAAAATTTGAAGATTTTAGTCAATATCATCCCATAGTGAAGAGGAGTGCCAGACATCAAATGATGAATGATCATGAGGTCAAGCTCAGTGACCTTCTCAAAACTGCCAGCTCGAGGCGTAATGGAGTGTACACAAATATTGTGGAGGATACGACACATTGGAAGGAGGTTGGAAGCTACTAAAGGTTTCGGAGGTTTGATGAGAGTTTTTTGAAGAACAGAGGTCCTATTGATTACACATTGTGAATACCACCTATCCGAGAGGCAGTAGGCTCCTTCATCGCGTATATCCCGAATTTGACATAGCGTAGTGGGATTTATCTCCATATGAACCCCTTTTAGTACCATACTAAAACTAATGGTGCCTTTTGAACCATTTGAAGCGGTATAGAAAGCCCTTAAAAGGCGAGGATATTGAGGTTCATTGATTTGGAAAAAAGAGGTCCATCCGAGTTGATCAAAAATTTCCTCCACATTAAATCCTCCTTGTTTGAGATCAGCAAGGTCAATGATTTTACCATTGACTACATATTTGTTTTGCCATTTTGAGACATAGTTAGTCTCTAATTCGGTCGAATCAAACAGTGGAGTATTTTCAGAAATTTTTGTAGATGAGGATGGGGGTTTTGGTGAAGAAGGTTTGGCCTTTTTAGGTGTTGAAGTTTTGGAGGTAGATTTTGAAGGAGGAGGTTGAGGTGAAGATTCTGGAGTGAGATTTGTCTCTGAATCATCAGGGTGGACAACATAAATTGTGATGTCCTGAGGAAATGACTTTCTAGATGAAACAGCTCAAGACATAATCCTGGAGGAGCGTATTATAGCAGTGGAGGAGGATGAGTTTTTTGAGATTTTTGGAGTGGTAGAAGGAGAAGAAAAAATTTTAGATGGTTGAGAGGTGGGAATGGTGTTCAAGGTTTGTTGAGAATTTCCTTTAGATTGGGTTCCCTCATGGCAATCAGACTTAGTGCTTGAGTAGACATCTTGAGTATCTTCTGGATCTTGATAGGAAATTTTTCGTTTTGCAGTGACTTTGGTGCGAGCCATTTGAAAAATATTAGATTGGAATGCAACAGATGACTGAAAAAATTTTAAACTGAAGGTTGATGAATGAGATTGATGGAGGACGAGAAAATAAGTAGAGGAGGATGAAAGATGTACAGGAAGAAACGTGTGAGGAAACTTGTGAGGAAAGGGTAATTAATGTAGCCGTTTACCTACGAGACTAGAGTGATGATGAATGAGACAAGCTGGGGACATGTAATCGTTAGTGCAATAAATGCACGACGTGAAGCACGGATGCAGCGCTGCACATGCTGGCCAATGAGAGCGGAGACGCGTGCATATTTTCTTGTCTGACGTGATAAGCGAAGTTACACCAATAAGGACTCTACTCTGGTGGTTTTGTCTATCCTCACAACTTTAGACTAAAATGTATATATATATATATATATAAACGAAAGATTTTTTGGATTTTTCTCTTTTTTTTAAAAAATAATCATAATAAAATAAATATAATAATGAAGCATAAAAGAGATAAATCAATTTATTTTAGACAAATTAAAGATTGAGAGTTCCTCCAAGATCTTTTTGAACCTATCCTCTTGGAGAGGTTTGGTAAAAATATCTGCTAATTGATTTTCAGTGTCAATAAAAATCGGGTCTAAATCCCCTTTTTGCACATGATCTCTTATAAAATAATGTTTAATTTCAATGTGCTTAGATCTAGAATATTGAATGGGATTTTTAGACAGATTTATTGCACTTGTATTATCACAGAGGATGGGAATTTTTGCGTACCTTAGAAAGTAATCCTTGAGTTGATTTTTTATCCATAGTAATTGTGAGCAGCATTGTGCAGCTGATACATATTATGCCTTTGTAGCTGAAAGAGCAATGGTACTTTTTTTTTTGCATGACCAAGTTATTTGAGATTTACCAATAAATTGGCAAGCACCACTTCTGCTTTTTCTTTCAACTTTGTCTCCCGCATAGTCGACATCACAATATCTTAAAATCAAATTCCCAAATTCACAATATCATTTTGAACCAAATTCCCAAATTTATCGTGCCAACAAGATATCTTAAAATCCTTTTTACTGCAGTAAGATGGGAATCTTTAGGAGAGGATTGAAATCTTGCACAAAGACCGACTGCAAAGACTATGTCCGGTCTGTTGGCTGTTAAATACAACAAGGATCCGATCATCCCTCTATACTCCTTTTTAGATATTGGAGTTCCTTCATCATCTTTGTGGAATATGGAGGATAGGTGCATAAGAGTTCTCATACTCTTGGCTGAACTCATGTTATATTTGTTAAGTAAATCCTTGGTGTATTTCTCTTCAGATATAAAAATGTCATCCTCTAGTTGTTTAATTTGCAAACCAAGGAAGAATTTTAATTCTCCCATCATACTCATCTCAAACTCACTTTGCATGAGGTTGGAGAAATCTTTACACATCTTTTCATTTGTGGATCCAAACATTGTGTCATCAACATATATTTGAACAATCAATAAATCCTTCTCAAGAGTCTTCTTGATAAGAGTAGTATCAATATGTCCTCTAATGAATCCATTCTCTTTTAGAAAAGAGCTTAACCTCTCATTCCAAGCTCGAGGAGCTTGCTTTAAACCATAAAGACCTTTTGAGAGTTTGAACACATGGTTAGGCTTCTTTGCATCCTCAAACCCAAGAGGTTTGTGAACATAAACCTCTTCATTTAAGAACTCATTCAAAAAGGAACTTTTGACATCCATTTGAAATAGTTTGATACCTTTATGAGTAGCATAAGCTAAGAGGATTCTTATTGCTTCAAGTCTTTCCACGGGTGCAAATGTTTCATCATAATCAATTCCTTCTTGTTGATTGTACCCTTGTGCCACTAATGTTGCTTTATATCTAATGACCTCTCCATCCTCATTTAGTTTATTTCTAAATATCCATTTAGTCCCAATAGTAAATTTGTCCAGAGGATTGGGTATAAGATTCTATACCTTGTTTCTTTCAAACTGTGAAAGCTCTTCCATCATAGCATCAACCCATCATTTGTCACCAATAGCTTGATCAATGGATTTGGGTTCAACTTGTCATATCATGGCCATGTTGGTAGTCTTTTCCTTTAGAGAATTTATGGTTCTAACACTATCTTTAGTGTTCCCAATGATAAGATCAGGAGAATGATGTGTGACTATTTTCCATCCTCGTGGAGGTTGCTGAGAGGTTGGGTCGGACTCATCCTCTTCGTGAGGACCGGGTACTTGAGAGGATGAATGTTTATCTTCTTCATTTTTATCCATTTTTTCTAAACACAAGTCATCAAACTCATAAAAAATGACATGCATGGATTCCTCCACAGTTTGAGTCCTAAGATTATAAATTCTATAACCTTTTAATGTTGTGGAGTATCCTAGAAAAATACCTTTATCAGATTTTGGATCAAACTTTCTCAAATTTTCTTTATTATTTAGAATGTAGCAATAACACCCCAAATTTATGAAAATAGGAAATATTTGGTTTTCTCCCTTTTCATAATTCGTATGGAGTTTTGTTTATAATTTTTCTAATTGGGTGCACCAAAAATACCTTTATCAGTGTTGATGGCTTCGGCCCAAAAGTATTTTTCAATGTTGGCTTCATTTAGAATTGTTCTAGCCATTTCTTGTAAAGTTCTATTTTTCCTTTTAACAACCCCATTTTGTTGGGGAGTTCTTGGGCAAGAAAAGTTGTGAGAAATACCATTTTTTTCACAAAGATTTTTAAAAGATTCATTTTCAAATTCACCTCCATGGTCACTTCTCACCGAGACAAATTTTGATCATTTTTCATTTTGAATCTTTTTGCAAAAATGGTGGAATGCCTCAAAGGCTTCTTCTTTAAGTTTTAAAAATAGAACCCAAGTAAAACGAGAGAAATCATCAACAATTACAAAACCATATCTTTTTCCACTAAGACTTGGTGTTTTGATAGGACCAAAAAGGTCAATGTGAATAAGTTCAAGAGGATGATTTGTTGAAATATTGTTTTTAGAGTGTAAACTACTTTTAGCTTGTTTTCCTTTGACACAAGCTTCACATACTTTGTCTTTTTCAAAATTAATTTTTAGAAGACCTTTTACTAATTCTAATTTAGAAATAGTATTTAAGCTTGTGTGACCAGCTCGTTTGTGTTAAATCTATTTATCTTTATCAATGGAAACAAAACAAGATTTAGTAGGTATATCATCTAGATAAAGTTCATATAAATTCTTTTTTCTAATCCCTGAAAAGAAAACTCTACCCGAGGATGAGTGTTTAACCTCACATAGAGTAGGCTTAAAAATAACTTCAAATCCACTATCACATAATTGACTAATGCTTAGGAAGTTATGTTTTAAGCAATCCACACACTGAACATTTTCAATTTTTGCAGAATTATTCTTACCAATAATACTTGTTCCTTTTATGTGAGCTTTATCATTATTACCAAATGTGATTCATCCTCTATCCTTTATCTCCAATGACATAAAGTAGAGCTTATCCCCTATCATATGCCTTGAGCAACTAATGTCCAAGTACCAAGGCTTTCTTTTTTTGATCAGAAGATGAACATGTGTTAGAGTTTAAAAGTGACTTAGGTACCCATATAGAATTGGGTCCTTGTTGGTTAGTTTTTCCTCTTGTGAGGACTTTCCTTTTGTGATAACAAATAGAATCAAGGTGCCCATGTTTACCATAGAATAAGCATGCTTTCTTTATATTGTTAGCTTTCTTCTTAGCATGACAGATTTTGAAAGTATGCCCAATTTTTTTGCAAAAAGTGCATTTTAGCCTATCCTCTTGTTTTTTAGGCAAGAAAAAAATTTCATATAATTTTTTGTTTTTGAGAGCTTTTAAAACCAATACCAGCCTTGTCAAATATTCCAGATTGAGACCCCATTATCTTTTGAAATGTTTCTATGGATTTGACAAAGTTGGAAATGTCGTTTTTTAGTTCCCTAACCTCTGTTTACAAAATTTCAATTTATGTGTCCTCGTTAGGAGATTGAGGATAAGTTTCAACTATTGTCTCGTTAAAAGTATTTTGTTGCTCTAACATTTGAAAATAAGAATGTTGCTGATAGCGTTTTAACAAGTGTACTAAATTATTGCAAGTAATAATAAAACGGTAGTACCGAATGTCGAACTCAAGGATTGCATTTTACTATCGAATTATATTTAATTACTAAAATTGAACAAAAAGTTCCCAAATTGGTATAAACAATATTTAGAATTAATAACATAAATAAAATTGACCTATTATAATAAGAAAAATGTATGGAATGAGTTTCACTTCAAATCCAACGTTGGTGCCAAGTTTGATTCTAGTTATTGAATTCCTTTATTGAATTACTACCGAATTCTCTTTATTATTCTTGCCCTAATGTCTTAGTTTCAGAACCTTTAATTCCAAAGAAACCCCTAATTCCTTAGTAGATTTAAGATTAGAATTAAGCATTATCGTATAAAAATTCTCTTGTAAACTATTGTTTTGCAACTAATTTAATTGGTTTCATGACCTACATCTATCTCTAGACTACAAATTAATGAATTTCTCATCTCAAGCATTCGTAAAGTCCACTTCTATTTCAAAATACAAGTCGTAGAACATTTTAATGTTGATCAAGCAATAAAAAACATTAAGCACATAGATGAGAAAAATAATTCAATAAGCTCATTCATATAACTAGAAATCAAATCAGAAAAATAAGGGTTTCATCTGATTACACTCATCCCTAACAAATAGGGTTTAGTTACTCATGACAGAGATACAAAAGATAGGTATTAAAGAAGAATTACAAGAATAATTCATGAATGATTCTTGATAAAATTGTTCTAATGATGTTAAAAACGGTTGTCTTTGAGTTTCTATGCTAGGGCATAAGTCTCCATACTTCCCAATGGTAAAAAAGATCCTTAAAAAGTGAACAATTGCATTTTTATGAATGGTGATGCGCGTCGCATGCCCCAGGCGCAGGATTTACACTCTGGGCACGCCTAGACAGTGCTGAAAGGCTGGAAATGCGCCTTAGGCGCAGCTAGCGCACTTCAGGTGCACAACATATATTGTCTGACATATACGGCATTTTACTCCTCTTTCGAGGCTAAATTCGGTTCTAGTTTCTTCATGAATGTTGTAGATCTTAGCTTTCATTTGCACTTGTTTTGACTCCAATTGAACATCTACAACTCCATATATAATTGGAATACTCCACATATGTCATGTTGATTTCTCACCAAAATTCAGCACTACACTTAAACAGGGTAACAACGCAAAACTACGAAAAATCTCTACTTTATTAGGCAAATAAGAACATAAACATTTCATTAAATCAAAGAACTAAAATCACCAAAATCTATCAAATAACTCATTAAATTAACTAATGGTTAAAGATAAATAAGACTAAAATCAATCAAAAGTTATGCATATGATGAAGAGTCATCACAACCCCAAACTTAATCTACTGTTTGTTCCCAAACAACAATTAATTTCAGATTTGGTGCAATAACCTTAAACTCAATTTCTGAAATCAAATCAAACTCAATTCTCAAAGCTTCAGCTTCTACAAAATATTCATCATACTCTGTGGTTGCTTACAAAAATCAACATAATTCGTACATTTTAGCATTCATTCATCAAGTTCAACTCTCTCTTCACACAATCTCACCAAAATTTCTCTCAAGTGTTTAGAAAGGGTTATGAATTTATCACTCAAATCCTAGAACAAGCATCACGCTACCATAGGCTTGAAAAAATTATAGTTAACAATCACAATGCAAAAAACACACACACTTTTGGAGGACTTTCGGGTTGTAATGGGGCTTAGGTAAGGGTAGGAAATTTTGGAATAGTAGGCTATACTACTTGGAGTTAGGCATACATTTCCAAATTATTCTACAATTTTTTTTTCTTCACCTTTTCGTTATGGAGTTTCTCAAACATTGCAAAAGAACCAAGAAGATATTATTTACCAAAGTAGACAAGCTGATTTTTTTTCTTCTTTTTTTTTTTCTTTTTCTTTTTGTGAGAATCACCACCCCAAACTTAAAAGGTTGCTATCCCATGAGCAACCCCAAACTTAGAATTTTACCAAGGCAAGATAAAACAAAAATTCTACCTAACTCCAAGTAAAGTGATTTAATTAAAGTCAGATATTTGACTTGTAATGTGGCTAGTAACTGAAATAAAATGGCAAGGCTCAAAGGGGCTAGCAAAGGGTAAAATTTTCATACGGTAGTTAGAAAGGCTCAAACGACCAAACAAAATTGCCTCAATGTATGCATAAATTACAAGTGATGCAAGTTAGAATTAGTGCAAGTTCTGAAGGGATAACACACGTCTGGACAATCACACAACAAAGAATTTAAGTGTTTAGGTTCAAAAGCTCATAGCTAGGATAATAAGAAAGAGTATGAACTATCTAAATGATGTCAAACATGCCACTACAAATTTTATTTAGTGTTTTTTTTAAAATGCGAGTTAGACTTCAACAACCAAAGAGTAATCAACAATGCATGAATTAGTGAAACTTATCGAATTGAGCAATGATATGAGCAAAGAAATAGATTATAAATTTCAAAATCTCAAACATAAAACTTAAGACCAAATGCAATTTCTTAATAATTCTTCATCATAGTGCACGTTTACAAACAATTAGAAAGAAAAAAATTTAAATAACAAAAATAAGATTGCAAAACAATAAAAGTTACCTCTACTTGTGGGTTGCGTCCCACGAAGTGCTTCTTTAAAGTCATTAGCTTGACGCCTCAACTATTGTCAAGGTGGCATATATGACAGGAAGAACACATCATCCTTCTTCTTCTTTTTGTTTGGTAGAAATTCCATGAACTTGAGAAATAAAAGATGTTACTTCCATGTCCTTCTCAATTGGACATTGATGAATAAGGCATAGATTTAATCTTGAACTTTATCAATCTCTTCTTTTTTCTTTTCCTCGTTCGTCTTTTCCTCTTGCTTATCTTCTTCTACCACAACAATGAAATTATCTTCAATCTTCAACTTCTCCTCCATCTTCTCAAACTTAGCCACTTGCTCAAATAACCTCTCACATTGATTTTCAAATATGTCAATTAAAACCATGTTATTCTTCATGAAGTCAACCAAAACGTTCGTAAGGTGAAAGTCTTTGTCATCTAATTCTTTTGATAGAATTTTAGGAGGTAGAATTTGTTCCAAATTTATTATTTGAATCTAACACTCGTTATTTTCTGTGACTTTGAGAAACAAAAATCTTCATATTGTACTAGTTCAAAAAGGTCATCAGAACAATTTCCATTCTTTTGTGCTTAGAATTAAGCATTACCGTTTAGAAATTCTCTTGTAAACTATTGCTTTGCAACTAATTTAATTGGTTTCAAGACCTGCATTTATCCCTAGACTACAAATTCATGAATTTCTCATCTCAAGCATTCGTAAAGTCCACTTCCGTTTTAAAATACAAATCATAGAACATTTTAATGTTGATCAAGCAATAAAAAGCAGTAAGCACAGAGATGAGAAAAATAATTCAATAAACTCATTCATATAACTAGAAATCATATCAGAAAAATAAGGGTTTCATCTAATTACACTCATCCGTAAAAAATAGGGTTTAGTTACTCATGACAGAGATACAAAAGATAGGGATTAAAGAAGAATTACAAGAATAATTCAGGATTGATTCTTGATAAAACTGCTCCAATGATGTTAAAAACGGCAGTCTTTGAGTTTCTATGTTAGGGCACAAGTCTCCACACTTCCCAATGGTCAAAAAGATCCCTAAATAATGAAAAATTGATTGCGTTTTTATGAATGTTGATGCGCGTCGCGCGCCCAGGCGCAGGATTTGCACTCCAGGCGCGCCTGGACAATGCTGAAAGCCTGGAAATGCGCCTCAAGCGCACATCATATATTATCTGACGTATATTGCAGTTTACTCCTCTTTTGAGTCTGAATTTGTTTTCAATGTCTTCATGAAAGTTGTAGTTATGGATCTTAGCTTTCATTTGCACTTGTTTTGAATCCAATTGAACATCTTCAACTCCAGATATGACTGAAATACTCCACATATGTCATGTAGATTGCTCACCAAAATTCAGCACTGCACTAAAACAAAGTAACAACGCAAAACTATGAAAAATCTCTACTTAATTAAGAAAATAAGAACATAAATATTTCATTAAATCAAAGAACTAAAATCAACAAAATATATCAAATAACTCATTAAATTAACTAATGGTTAAAGATAAATAAGACTAAAATCAATAAAAATTATGCATATGATGAAGAGTCATCACCTACAAATCTTGAATGATTTTAACATACTCATAATTCTTTTTAACAAGCTCCTCATTTTGTTTCCTTATCTCAATAAGTTGGTTTATTTGAAATATACATTTTTGAGATAAAGTGTTTGAGTCATTTAAGAGACTATCAAATTCAATTTCTAATTTCTCACTAGTAGGACATAGATCAGAAATACTAATTTTTTTAGATTTTGCCATGAGACAGAGGTTGGCCTCTTCTTCCTTTTCTTGTTCAGAGGATGATTTGTCACTATCATCCCAAGTAATCATCATGGATTTGTTTTTGTATGGAAATCTTCTTGAGTTCCTTTTGTTGAGAGATACTTAGTTTTGTAGTGTCCCATCTTGTTGCATCCAAAACAAGTTATCTAACTTTTGTCAATCTTTTCTTTTTTAGGAGGTCCTCTATTTTGTCCTCTTTTGTTTATCATCCTCTGAATTCTTCTGGAAATTAGAGTGAGTTCATCCTCATCCTCAAATAGAGGATACTCTACGTTTTTCTTCTTTGTGACATCTTCATTCTTCTTAGAGGATGAACTTTCTATTTGGCTGGTTTTTAGACCAATCATTCTTCCCTTTTTGCTTGGTTTGTCTTCCATAAACAATTATTCATGAGCTCTTAGAGTTCCAACTAAATCTTCTAATTTCATGTTGGTCAAGTCTCTTGCTTCTATAATGGCAGTTACCATTGGCCTCCATTCTAATGGTAAACTTCTTAGGACTTTTCTTTTCCTTTCTTGATAGGAGTATACCTTTCCAAGAGATCTCAAGTTATTTAATATGATTCTTAACCTTGAGAACATTTCATCAATAGTTTCCTCTTCCTTCATTTTGAATAGTTCGAAATTGCTTACTCCCATGTCTATCCTCACTTGTTTTACATGGCTTGATCATTCATGATGCATCCTTAGAGTGTCGTAGAGCTCCTTAGCATTTTTTCACTCTTCAACTATGTCATACTCTTCCCTGCTCAAAGCACACGTTTGAAATAAATGAGCTTTAGAGTTTAGGAATACCTTTGCATTTTCATCTGCCGTCCACTATGCTTGAGGTTTCTCATCGGAGGTTGTGCTGTGTTGTTGGTTTTGATGACGTGATCCCCATTATCCACCACATGTTGTTCTCTTGTGATATGAGAAATAGTCTCATCTTACCTTTCCAGTGGTAGTAATTTGTACCATCAAAATAAGGAGGTCGGCTGGATGATCCTCCTTCAAGAATATACTTAGCTTTTGACATTTTTCCTTTTGGATCTTTTTCTCTTACACTGTTAGGTGTATTTTTTAGAGAACCTTGCTCTGATGCCAATTGATGTAGCTAAATATCACTAGAAGTGGGTTGAATAGGGATTTTGCTGTTAAAATTAATTTTCAAGTGTTTTTAAAACTATCCTCTCGTAGAGGATGGCAAGCCCGAGGATAGGTTTTTCAAACCTTCATATTTGAGCTGAGCAAAAGAGTGAGAGAAAAATATGAGAATGACACACACAATTTTTACATTGGTTCACCCAATGAAGGCTATGTCCAGTCCTCACACTCTTGTGAGATTTTACTAATGTTCAAACAAATCAACCTCTCACTGAGGATGATTACAAATTGTGTATTCTTTAGCTTCACTAAGCTTACAATCTGTAACACCCCAATTTCTCTTTACCTTATTTTAAATAGTATAATGATACAATACTATATTTTTTTTTTATATATATGAGTGTTAGTATGTGTTCTAATTTCTTTAGGTGTGTCTTGTGTGTTTTCCATAGTAATTGAATTAACTCATTAATAACTATATTTACCTTACAAAAATAAATAAATCATATATATATATATATAAATAATACACGGAACGAATTCGTATCGTTACATTAATTGTTATCTTTAGCACTAATAAAATGGGTTAATAATAATAATAACTATAGTAATAATAATAATAATAATAATAATAATAATAATAATAAATAATAATAATAATAATAATAGTAACTATTACAATAAATAATAATAATAATAATAATAGTAACTTAGGTCACTATGTAACGTATACATATATATGGCTAAGGCATCCTAGATTAGCATAGCCGCCTCCCATTTTGGATCAGATTCCAATTTGCAACTTGCAATTCCAATTTCATATTCCAGTTCCATTTCCAAGGCACAGCCATTTCCATTTCCAAACTACAACCAGGTATGCACGGAATTATTATTCTTTTTGCCTATTGGTGTGTGAGTATGTAGGTGTTTATCTTGTTAGCTCTAAGCCTTGAAGATGAGATAAAAACAAGTATTTAGGAGAGTTTGATTAGTGTTTATGAAAGGATAGCTTTATTTTTTTTTATTTTTTTATTTTATTATAAAATAATCCTATAATAATCAAAGGTAGAATGAGGGTAAACTTCGCATAAACTTAGTAGCATTTCTGTAATTTATCTTGGGAAATTGATAAAATGTTATACATGATTAGCAATTTTATTTGGTTCTTTGAAAACTTGCACAAGTGTTTTTATCCTAAGATAAATTCATAAATTTTTCGAACGCCTCCTAAATCCTATAGCACTTTAGTTCAAAGATATTATTTTGTCTCAAATATTGATTCTTGGATCACTCCATATTGTAATGCTTCTATTGGCGTGTGTTTTTCTAAAGTATTGATAATAAGTTGTGTATTAGGATTTAGAATATAATTTTCTTGAATATGTGATTTGGAATTATGTACCTTCAAACAATATCATGTTGGCCATGAATAGTTAATCAACTGTAATTTTTTTTTCTATTTTCATCAACATTGTTATAATGGAACGCTAAAATTTTTAATCCATAAAAGTTGTATAGCAAAGAATACTGCATGATGTTTAGAAACAATTGACTCGAATCTTGAACAGTGTTAAACTAACCTATTAGAATTTAACAAACTATGTCCTATTAAGAAAATTATTTATTTAGTTTATTATTTATTTTATTATTTATTTATTTTATTTATTTATTTACTTATTTATTTATTTACTTATTTATTCATTTATTTACTTATTTATTTAGTTATTATTTATTTTATTATTTATTTTATTAATAATTTATTCATTTACTTATTTAATTATTTATTATTTATTTTATTATTTACTTATTCATTTACTTATTTAATTATTCATTATTTATTTTATTATTTAGTTATTTATTCTATTACGTATTTATTTATTTATTTTATTATTTATTTATTTAC
>JBBPBS010000235.1:4614567-4646016 GCA_037974835.1 Cicer judaicum | reverse complement strand
TTTATTATTTATTTACTTGTTTATTTATTTTATTATTTTTTTTATTATTTATTTATTTATTTATTCAGTTACTTATTTAATTATTTATTTAATTATTTATTTAGTTATTTATTCATTTATTTATTTACTTATTAACGTATTTACTTATTTAATTATTTATTTACTTATTTATTTATTATTTCTTTATTCATTTACTTATTTATTTATTTTATTTATTATTTTATTATTTATTCATTTACTTATTCATTTATTTATTATTTATTTTATTTATTCATTTACTTATTTGTTTATTTATTATTTATTTTGTTGTTTATTTATTTCTTTATTTATTCATTTATTCATAGTAAGTAATTTATTTGTATTTGGTGGTTGTGTGACTATAATTCCTTTGCGGACTATTAGAGACGACGACCGACAAAGAAATGACTAGTTAGCATATCAGATTCATTGGACAGAATCTTCAGTCGAGGTAAGGGGTGGGAAGAGGTTCGATTTTGTGAGTATAAAATAACGTGAGATGAACGGGAATGCTGAAATTCCCAAATGTTCATTCGGGGCTTACTACGTACAGTTGAGCTCTATTGAGTAATAATAATTAATTAATAAAATGTGAATGGTAATAGTGAGGACTAAAATATAATTTAGCAACCTATATAGTTGTCGTGAATTTATTAAATCTTATACTGATTGTTAATGTATAAATGATATGTACTTAAATGTTTTTGTCATTTGATTGAATTTGTGATATTACTAAAATGTGCCACATGTTGAAATTCCTTATTATGTGATTGATGCAATTGGATTGTGTATTGTGAGTAGTGTAAACCAAATATTGTGATTTTATTGTGATTGACTAATAAAGATAAACAATGATGAAATATTATGAAGTCAAATTGAAACTTATTGAGTTGTGATGATCGAGTAAGTTTGAGACATGTGTTGTAGATTTTGGAGTTAGGATTATTTTGTCATCATATAGGGAGGGTTTGACAAACCTAGTGATTCGGGGAAGTACAACTGAATGAGCCTGATCGTGGAGGGCTACAGTCGAACTATAAGGTAAGACTGATAGACCTTGGGGGTACACCTAGTGGGGAATTCCTAAGTGGATTAGTGGGTTATTCCCTAAGGCCGGGAACTACCGTGCAACACAAGAGTACCCCGATTGTCGCGTATATGTGTCTCGGGTTGAGTTGAGGGGATCTATGAGGACTTGGCCATTCATGAATTGTCCGTCCACTCTTGTAGTGGCATAGTATCAGGCCTCCTAACCAAGTACTTCAAAGTAGAATGGTACCAAATGATGAAGTGTAGAGTATAAGACATGCATAGCATTTCATTATGGTGATTATCCTATTGTGAATGAAGTTGATAAATCGTTGATATTATACACTTGACTATTTTCTTTGATTGTGATAGTTAATTGCTTGCGTGTTCCCCTCGTGTATTTATACTGTTACATAATTTCGATACTCACCCCTCGTTGTTTGTGTTTGGCATTTGCGACGGACGCAGACGAGTTGTAAGTTGTAGGTCGTGACTAATACCATCGGAGAGGCGGGAGCCGTCACGTCTTGGAGATTCTATCTATATGCATTGTATTGATGTTATTTTGAGTATTTTTATTTTGGGAACTCCCACTTTGATAGTGGCATCGGGTTGGGACTATATTTGCACTGAATTTAAAACATAAGTATGTGTACTTCAAAAAGGATTCTGTTGTTTGATATTATGATTTCGAAGTCATTACGTTTGATGGAAATTTTGGATTTATGTGACATGTCTATGATTATGTGATATTCTTTATCTTATCCAAAAAAAAATTATTTGGGGTTTAGGGTGTCACACAATCAAGTTTCAAATATTTCCAAGTGTATCTCACGTGGAAATTACATAGTGATATGAGAGTGATTGATTCTAAATAATTTCTCAAAGGATTTACAAAGATCTAATGTAGGATTATAGAAAGTATGAAGAGAGGATGGGTATTGCTCTTGATAGCTTTAAGATGCTTGATCTTTTTATGCACTATTGTTGTGTGTCTTATGATGAAGAGCTTGCTTCCTTTTATAGAAGTCTTATTATGTTCCTTTCATACGTCAAGCTCTTGATGACCGTTGGAACTCATTACAAAAGATCCAAGGTTTTTCTTCATAATTACAGAACTGCCATACAGCTGTTCTTGGACTAGCTGAGTCCGTCCTCGCGCAGAAATATCAACTTCCTTGGAACTTGATCTTGAGATGTCCTTTTCCTTTTCTCATTCTTTAAAGCATGTTAGGTTATTTCTTTGCCTATGTGAGCTACAACCTTTTCAAAAATTTGAAGGACTAGGTTGATTCCAATTTTTAAGAGTGATGTTGACAATAGAGAGTCACCCTCTTACATAGGATTGTCATCCCCTTATACGAGATTCAGATATGTTTTTATCATAACATGTGAAGGCTTCTATTTTTGGCTTGTTTGTTGTTGCCTTTCTGTGAATTGACTTCTTCATGTATTCATTCATGCAAGGACAATAAATGGTCTGATTTTAATCTTTGCAAGCTTTCAACTTTACTGAACCGTCCTCCAGCCTAGCACTGTTATCCTCTTGTCTAGATCTTCCCATTCTTATACTTATTCATTTGTCCTTCTAACTTCTTTATTTCAAATACTTTATATATTCATTATGTGATACTATTGTGCATTTCTTTAATGAATAAAAGCATTTGTTCTGGTGAGGACACGTATTGTGCATATTTGAAGCTTCATTTTCTTCGCGAGGCCATCCTCAAGAACTTCAATCTTCTAAATTTGAATCATATTTTTTTTTCTTTTTTACCTTAATGATTAATAACCTGTTTTCTTATATGAATTCACTCAAAAGCAAAGATTACTTATTAACCACAATCATAATCTCTTAAGTAATTTTGTTATCATTAAAATCATTGGAGAGATTTTGTCTCAACTATATTTACATGGACCAAAAACATATTTAAACATTTGGTCCATGTTTTTCTTTGTCAATTATCATTTTTTGTAACGTTCACTTGACGTTAAATACCAAAAATAAATTTTTTCTAATATTACTGTGATGAAATCCGAACAAAAATCTTTATAGGGACTAATACTAAAAAATGTTATATTAACAGGGACTAAGAATAAATTTAAACCTTGAAAAATATATACAAAAATATTTTTTTTGACCTTCAGGAGGTCGTATCTCGGTAGGCCAGACCAGACTTTGAAAGGCCTGAGCCTGGCCTACAATTTATTTTTTAGGCCTAAGTCTAGCCTAAAGCCTATCATAGGCTTTTTTTTTGCTTGGCCTGACCTTTTTAAAAGTCTGGCAAGGTCAGGCTTGGCTTGGAATCCTATTTAAAAGCCTAATTTGACATTAAAATATTTAAATGATCTACTTATACCACATGATGCCTCCACATACCAATATCAATGTACATATCTATATATATTAAACAAAAAAATAATTTTTATAATAAAATAATTTAAAAAAAATCTGAAACAAACACCCTTTAAACCCTAAAAAATAATTTTTGGTTTCAAATAATAATTATTTTTCTGAAACAAACACATGCATTATTATCTCTTAAACAAATATGGAACAACTACTGAGTGATGACTAATTGAACGACTACCAAATATAGAATCGTTACTGAATATGGAAGGAGTACTGAATATAGAATGATTACTGAGTGATTGTCTAATTGATAGAATTTAAAATAAAAAATAATATTATTAATATAATAATAAAAAATTAAAATTAAAAAATAATAAAATATATATATATATATATAGGCCGACCTGTCAGGCCTAATAGGATTTTTTATAAGGCTGAGTCTGGCCTATTTAAATAGGCTTTAAAAACAGTCTGAACCTAGCATTTTTATTAAGTAGGCAAGGCCATGCCATGCCATATGTAGGCCAGCCATAGGCCCCTGAAGGACGGCCTAGCCTATTACCATTCTTATATCTTGGAATACGACCACATGAAAGTTAAGTTTTTTTACTTTGAAATAGGAGGTTGGATCACTAGAATACGACTATCTATAAATTTTACTTATTTTTATAATTTTTTAATAGGAGGTCGCTTCTCCTAGATGCGATCATCTATAAACTTTAATAATAATTTGTTATTTTATAGTAGGTGGTCGCATCATGGAGATGCGACCTCCTATTGGAAGAAAAAAAAACATCCTTCAGGTGGTTGTAGGGCAGGGATTGTAAGATATATTGGTTATTTTTTTTTTTAAAAAAAAAGGGATATAATAACATTTGTTCTCTGTACTCTTTCAAATATATCTGTCATTTATGGAAGAAAAAAAACAGAAGAATATACACAGATGTTGTGTCACTAAGAACATAATCATACCTTATCAAATGTATAGTCGTACATTTACAAATTACAACGGAAATTCTAATTGGGTCATATAGTAAACTAGTGTACCATTTACAAATTAAAGCGAAAACTCTAATTGTGTCATATTCGATCAATCAAAATGATAAATGATAAATTATAAATTAATAAATCAATCAAATATTGTATATTACAAAAAACATAATATCATATATAATAAAAACAAAAATTATCTTCAAATTATAATCTAAAATGGATGTCATTAATAAAGTTATGTTGTTTGGTATAGTTAATTAAACATTACGAAAAACTTCACGTTAAACTACATTAACAGTCTCATCACATACTTGATCAAGTTTGGATTCTTTGTGAGTTTTTTGACTCTTTATGACATTTTAAATTAGTTTCACGACTCACATTTGAAAACAAAGGTAGAATTCACCAGATCAAAAAAAAAATTTAGGGATGATTCTAGAAGAAATATCCTGTAACCAATAGTCACATAAAGTTGAGGTTAGTTAATTATGGACGAACTCATTTATTGTTATTATGTTTAATATATAGGGATATAGTTCTTGTGATACAAAATGGATGAACATACACACCGAAGATGTTTCAATCAATTTTATCGCTTTTTTTTTAAACAATATGGAAGCATCCCGATCAAATATAATAAAGGTGGTCGACAACAAAGTTTAATTCTATAGCAAGGGAAAACATTCATATCATGTTTATTACATTTTCCACAATAATACATGTGCTCATCAAAAATGCATACTGTAACACCCCGTTTTTCAAAGCGAGGGTGTATTTTTCCAAAACAAATTAAAATAAAACAGAGAAATAAATAAGGTAAACACCTTTGGATAAATAATTAAGTCATTATAATTTACAAGCAGCGGAAAAGTTTCTCCAAATATGAATACGAAATATTTACATATCAAAAAGTGGTACAGTCTTCCAGTTTAAAATAAACACAATACAAAAGAAAGACGTATGTTCCCTTTATGTCAACCTAATCTGATCATTCTACAAAACAAACTAAACACCTTGAGTGATCTCCACGCGCCTCGGATACACAGCATGTCTGTATTCGAATACAATAGTCTGTATTCGACTACACAACAAGTCAGTAGCAAAACAGCATGTCTGTATTCGGATACACATCAGACAGCAGCAGAAAAATAGCAAAATTCAGCATTTTTCAGCTTTTTAAAGGGTATCGAAACCAATCAACAGTTACACACAAATCCAAACAATCATACTTAACAATTATAGCGCAAACACTACGACATCTTGAGTTTTGAAATGGTTTTGCAATCAATCACACTTACAAACAATTCCAAAACATCCACACTTGGAAATTATAACAAAATCACCACGACAATTTAATTTCGAAAAGGTTTTGCAATCAACCACACTTACACGCAATTCCAAAACATAACACTTAGCATTTTCAACACAATCACCACGACAACTTGAGTTTCGAAATAGTTTACAATCAATCACTCTTACGCATAATATCAACACATAACACTTAGCAATTTCAACACAATCATAAACTTGAATCAAAAACACACTTACACATAATTTCAAACCATAACACTTAGCAAAATCAACACAATCATAATTTGAATCAACCACGACTCGTGTGCCAAGCACCCCAATGCAATGCGTATATGCCAAAATGCATGGACTCGGAATTCCAAACCAAAACCCTCCTCAAAGGGCCGTAAATCATAATTGTACCGCCTATCGCAGGCCAAAGTAACAATTACCAAGGTGCCACCTATCACGGGTCTGCACGATTTACTAAAAAGCGTAAACCATAAACGTACTGCCTATCACGGGCCCGTATCATTTACCAAGGTGCCACCTATCACGGGTCTGCACGGTTTACTAAAAAGAACGTAAATTATAAATGTACCGCCTATCACAGGCCAAAGTACTCTTTACCAAGGTGCCACCTATCACAGGTCTGCACAATTTACAAAAAACCGTAAATCGTAAAAGTACCGCCAATCACGGGCCAAAGTACTATTTACCAAGGTGCCACCTATCACGGGTCTGCACAATTTACAAAAACATAAATCATAAATGGACCGCCTATCACAGGCCAAAGCACTATTTATCAGGGTGCCACCTATCACGGGTCTGCACGATTTACAAAAAGCATGAAAATGCATGAGCATATACTGACTCCATCCACAACAATCGTTAAGTAAATGCAGATATTAAAAGATTCCCCATTTTCAATACTCATTTAACTTACACGATTTTCACGCCAAACATTAAGCAAACAAACATATTAAGAGATTCCCCATTCTTAATATTCTTTTAACTTAAACGGTTCTCAAAACAACATTAAGTAACCAAAATATTAAGAGATTCCCCATTCTTAATGCCTGGTTAACTTAAACGATTTTCAAAACAAACATTAAGTAAACAAGAAATTAAGAGATTCCCCATTCTTAATTCTCATTTGACTTAAACGATTTTCCAAAACATTAGTAAACAGCGATATTAAGAGATTCCCCATTCTTAATACTCATTTAACTCAAAACGATTTTCACAAACACACATTAAGTAAACAAGACATTAAGAGATTCCCCATTCTTAATACTCATTTAACTTAATGGTTTTCAAATTCCACACAAAACAAACTCAAACATATTATCAATCCACATCAAAAACACATCAATTCGTAATTCACACCAAAACACATCCAACCACTTTTCCACACAAACCACACCAAACACATCTCAAATTCTATGATTATCAAATATGAACACGCCGAATACGACGACACAAATTGACACAATCCATCACTCGAACCCAAAAACTTTCATATACTCAAAATCATACATAAATGGGTTTAAAATTCATTCTCCATAAAACATTACTTTAACCCTAACCAAATTCTCTTTCACACAACCACAAGTAAGTCCCTAAATGCAAACTAAAAGTTTGGAAGGAGCCCTTACCTTCACGTTAGCTGTAACGTGCGATTACAGTGCCGCGGGTAAATTCGGTAAAGTTTTTCGCTCGCAATGCCGCTTCCAAAGTTGGTTCCCTAGCACCGTAGCGTGGTAGTGAGCAACTTTACCTTCTATCTCTTTTTGAAATGAAGCTTAGATCTAGGTGAAACGGGAAGATTTGTGTTTGACGGTTTTTTTGAAATTTATAACTCTGTTTTCAAATCCGAGAAGGAGGAAAGAGTTGGGGACTTGATCTTTCTCATCCACTAGCTTTGGGTTTCTATTCTTGAAGTCAAAGAAAGAAGAAGAAGAAAAAAATGGCAAATGAACCTGAAGGCCAAGTTTCGATTTAAGAAGGAATGTAGAGAGATAAAAAGGGTGTTGTTTCGATTTAAGAAGGAACCTGAAGACCTGGAGATTGTTTTGCTTGGAGATTCAACATGGCTTTGATGTTTGTGAAGAAGATGCATAAAAACCTTCCAACGAGGAAGAGTTTAAAAAAGCCATGCATGTAATCTTTGATGTTGGTGAATAGGAAGAGTTTAAAAAATAACTTAACAAAACACAAAAATAACATCAAAAAACAATAAAGCCTTTTACAGTACTCATTTAAACAAGCGTTGTAAAAGACTGTAAAAAAAACATTCATATAACATAATAAAACAAGGGGGTCTATTACAGCGCTTGTTCAAATAAGCGCTGTAAAAGACTCTTTTAAACATAAAACAAATAGTCCTTTTATAGCGCTTATTTGAAAGAAGCGTTGTAAAAGACTTTAAAAAAACATTATGTAACATTCTCAATCAATGAGATTTTTTACAGCGCTTATTTTGGAAAAGCGCTGTAAAAGAGCCTTTAAAAAAATTAAATAAGGACGCCTTTTAGAGCGCTTTTTTAACAAGCGCTATAAAAGGCCTAAGCCTTTTAGAGCGCTATAAAAGGCCTAAGCCTTTTAGAGCGCTATATGAAAAAGCACTGTAAAAGGGTTATAAAAAAGCGCTGTAAAAGGGTTATATATATAACAGTAACTGCTTCAGTTTCCTCTTCATTACGTAAACTACACTATCAGAGCAACCTTCATCGTTCTTCTCTTCTTTTGCAAACCCTATAATCCCGTCCATTATAAAATGTATTTCCACGATCATCTCGTTCATTTCGAACCTTATTTCCATCAAAGATCATCTCTCCCATTGCTACCAATATATTTTCATTGAAATACGTAACCCTCATTACGTATTTCTTCAAACCGTTTTTCTGTGAACCATATTTTTGTGATCTTTCTGCGTTCGCTCTTTTCTTCGCATTTCATCTTTCTTCGAACCATTATTCAGGTATTGATGTTATTAGGTTTTTGTAATCATTAAAATGCATGTTGAGCTTGTTTAAAATATATATACTGATACATGTTGAGCTTGTTTAGAATAATGCATGATGCATGTTGAGCTTGTTGATGTTACACTAAACTGCATGTTAAACTTGTTGTAGTTAAATGGATACAGACAAAGATTTAGAATGTCAAAATGAAGAAGTTGGCACCACTAAGACTTATGAAAATGAAGTCAAACGTGGTGCAACTATAATGCAAAACATGATTAAAGCAAGGAGCAATGGCACCAAGTTTGAGGTTATACTATACTATACTCTGTTTGTTGTGTATTTTTTTTAGCTTTTTTTAATAGCATGTACTTACTATATGAGTTTCTTAGGTTGGCTGGAATGAAAGTGGTCAACCAATTGACCCCAACAGCTCAATGTTTGTAAGTTACATTGGGGCTGTTGTTCGACAAAATATCCCAATTACGATTGATGATTGGAGAGATAAGGCGTTGAAGGATGTCAAAGATATACTGTGGAATGACATTCAAGTAAGTTTTTTGATTCACTCTTTTGTTATTTATAAATTTTTTTTCATTGAAATACTTTACTTAGTCAAACTATATCTTTATTTCGATTGTAGGCTACTTTTGTTCTTGATGAGGTGAGAAAGAGTTATGTATTGAGAGTTGCTGGGAAAATCCACCGTGGATTTAGATCTCACCTCTCTAATTTCTATCTAAAAGATAGAGAAGGAAATACAAATGTTGAAGCTCCAAAAATATATAAACATTATATATCAAATGATGAATGGAGTGCATTTGTATCCAAACGTTCGGACCCCGCATTTGTCGTAAGTAATTAATTTATTAGCATTTGTGTTTTATGATTCATATTCGTAGCGTATTTTAAATTTGTACACAATTGCTACTTTTTTTATATAGAATATTAGTAAGGAAAATCGCAAAAGGGCAAGAAATCCAACCCACCCATACAAAAAATCACGTATGGGTTATGCACCTCTCGAGCAAAGACTTGTAAGTAATTAAACAACACTTTTTTATAATGAGGGAATTTGTATTATAAACTATATTGTGTAACTAATTTGTGTTATTTTGTTTATGATATTAACGAATAGCGACAAGACACCCAATCCGATCAACCATTGATCGTCATATATTGTGGAAGGAAGCTCGTGTAAATAAAGACGGGGTGGTTGATAATGAAAATGTCAAAAAAATAGTAGAACTTTGTGTAAGTACATAATCACTTGAATACTTTTTAATATTCTATTTTAAAAATGCTATTGAACTTATCTTTTTAATGTTACATTTATTTTAGGAGACTATCGGATAAAGTTCTGAAAATGAAGAGGGCAGCAAGGCTAGTTGCAGGGACATTCTGGGCAAAGTTTTTAATGTCCGTGAGTATTCCGGTCGAGTTAGGGGGAAATGATTTGGCGTAACTCCCAAAGGCTTTTTTCCTCAAGAGAAGCGCTAAAAACCTTCCAACGAGAAAGTATTAGAGAAGCTCAGAATCCTATCAGAGCAAGTGGCACTCTTGGTGAATACGAATAAAGACAAGCAACTTCCGGAAAAGCTCCAATGTGAAATACAAATGGAGAGTGAAACTGCGAGTTGCAACATCGGTTTAAAGAGTATTCCCGAGGTAATTAATTACTTACTTTAATTACTTATGCATTAAACAATATTATATATTAACTGTACTTATGTTTTAACTATTGATTTAGGGTGTCAATTCATGCTTCCTATACTTGTCCCCGCCTACTCATCGGAAGGTGGGAAAAGGAAAATTGTACAATACTTTGGGAGAAGTATTGCACAATACTCTGATCCCTGCGGGCCATGTCAAAGTATTGCCTACTGTTGCCTTCGAACCAACTGCACCGTTGCCGATACCGGACAACGACGGAGATATCCAGATATTGGGCGACGCTATTGGTAGTTACGTGGCATGGCCCACAAACCTTGTTGCCCTCGATCCAATGCCTCCCATAAACGAATCAATCACATCTCCCGAAAAGGTTTGTCACATTTATTGCATAAGGTTTTGTCAATTTTTTCAGATTCAATAAACTAACATTTAACATCATTTTTGTAGATCCAAACAAATAAACCACTCACACATCCAAAAAAAGGCAGCAAACCTCAAAAATTGGAGGTTAATAAAGCTGCCAGACCACAAAGACTGCCGGGTAATAAAGCAGCTGCTACCAAACTTGCAGCAAGAAAAAACCTGGATCGGGGAAAATCGGTCGCCGCTACAGCTCCTAAATTGAGTCAGCCATGCCTTGGTAAATACGGGGCGTGTCTTGACATCCAAGTAAAAAAGAACATGGGCAGCAGTGACGATCCGCGCATCGTACCCATGAATAAAGATATAGTCGGAGATGAGTATGATGAATTTATCGAAAAGGAGCACATATACGAACTTCTCGAACATAAGGAGCTCAGTGATAGTGTAATGAGCTTGTACATAAGGTAAAAAATACTTTTAATTTAATTGCATTTATTGGTAATTAATTAAATGTATTGGTAATTAATCTAGTTTAAAATTTTCATTGAAGATTTTTGTACGAGAAGGTCGTGTGCACGATGAAATTGTCAAATAAATACTCATTCTTGTCTCCGCACAAGATATCGATGTGGAAACTCGATCCAGACAATGTAAAGAAATATTGTAAATATGTTATTAGCAAATAAAGGAAAGGATAAATTGTTCTTCGCACCATATAATTCAGGGTACGAAATTTTATCTTTCTTAATTGATGACAATTTAATTTATTAGTTGTGTATAAACAAAATTGCTTAACCAATTTTTTGTTGTTGTAGGGCACATTGGGTGCTATTTGCAATCAATGGGGTCTCTGAAGTTATATACTATTTGGATCCCGTGCATGGCAATTACAACAATCACTCCGAAGTAAAGACTATGCTCGACACGTAAGTAATATTTATTTATTTCTTACATATATATATATAATATATATATAAATAATGTGTTTGTTCATGCTATAATAATCACATTTATTCATTCGATAGTGCCTTAAAAGTTTATCGAGCTCAAAGAGGTGCTATAGTGTCGAAGCAAAAGTCTAATAACATTACATGGATCCCAATAAAGTGCCCTCGTCAAACAAACAACATCGACTGTGGGTACTACGTATTGAGATTCATGAAGGAGATTGTTGTCAAGAATAAAACTATTATCCCAGAAACGGTACGGTATTTTCATTAAATGATTTCCATATATAAATTATCTATATATTTGATACTAACTTAATATAATATGTTCAATTTTTATATTGCAGTGGTTTGACAATTCCAGTCCATCATATTCTGAGCAAGATCTGATGGAATTAAAGGAAGAATGGTGTCAGTATGTGCTTGAAATGAAAATTATTTGATTTTCTGGGAAATAGGATGCTGTTGGGCAAGGGATCTGAATATTATATGGTAGCTAGTGCATATTATGTATATTTTTTTAGTTATTATATGTATATGATCATAGGACAATATATAAACATGCATATGAATATGTTGTAAATTAGGTTCAATGTATATGTAGTTACTTATGTTGTAAAATACTGTGTTACAGGGTAATATATACAGGGTTACATATTGTGTGAACTGCTTGTGAATTGCTTATAGTAAATTACTGATTCTGGTTACAGGGTAATATATGTTGTAAATTAGGTTGTGTTCTGTTGTCTGATTCAAAATTATTTTGGATAAAAGGATAAAAGACAACGCTTTATAAAAAAAAATGCTATAAAAAGCTAAAAAGCGCTTTTCAAATATATATAGGGCTTTAAAAAAAAATACACCTTTTACAACGCTTTTTTGAAAAAGCGCTGTAAAATGTGCAATGGGTGTACCTTTTTACAGCGCTTTTTACAAAAAGCGCTCTAAAAGGTACACCAAAATATGAATTATGGGTATGCCTATTACAGCGCTTTTTACAAAAAGGCGTTGTAAAAAGGTACACCAAAATATGAATTATGGGTATGCCTATTACAGCGCTTTTTACAAAAAAGCGCTGTAAAAAGGTACACCAAAAATATGAATTATGGGTATGCCTATTACAGCGCTTTTTAGAAAAAACGCTGTAAAAAGGTACACCAAAAATATGAATTATGGGTATGCCTATTACAACGCTTCTTACCAAAAGCGCTCTAAAAGGTGCATAACAAGCGCGCGTTATATTTACATGATTTATAGCGCTTTTTTAAAAGCGTTGTTGTATCTTTTACAGCGCTCGATTCCACAGCGCTTTTTTTGTTTTGAAAAAGCGCTGTAAAAGGCTTAAAAAAAGCGCTATAAAAGGCTATTTTTGGTGTAGTGATAACAAAGTTTAATTCTATAGCAAGGGAAAACATTCATATCATGTTTATTACATTTTCCACAATAATACATGTGCTCATCAAAAATGCATACGCATGTCGTGTACCATCAGTCGTCTGTGTCAACGACATGTTTCATAGTGTTGTGACAATAAAAGATGACTCCTAGCCATGAATACAAATTACAAATGTACTAATTCAATTGAACTTTGGAGGATTGTAACGACAAAAATCTTCCAATCCCCTTGACTCAGTAGCACAGATCTCTCTTTCCCTCTTCTCCAAATCTCGTAGAGTCTTTGCAGCAGTCTGTGCAGCAACAGAAGCAACCATGTTATTCATAGCTTCAGCCATTTGATCATCCCCATTGACATTAACTCATGCAGCGTCATCCCTTCTTGGAGGCATTGTTTCCTCAAAACCAACATCAAGAAGAAATCTCAACACCCCTTAGAATAATTCTAAAAATAACTTCCGACTACATCAATACATAACAACTACATCAAACCTGACAACTCAGACAACTTAACCCAAAGCATGATTAGTTAACAACTCTCAACCTACAGGTTGACCTACAATCTAAACCAAAGCTCTGATACCACAATGTAACACCCCGATTTTTAACAGCGCAGGTGCATTTTTTTTTTCAAAAACAAATAATAAAAATAACTCGTCATAACCCAAATGACAAAAGTCATGAATAATTATGTCATAAATATAAACAAACTGAAATAGTTTTTGAGACGATAATCCAAAATATACAAATAGAAAATACACCGGGGCTATGAGACCTATCAGACATCGCTAATACCCCTAGGGTATTCTCAGCAAACACCTGCACACAAAAAACTGCTCCAACAATGCTACTCCACCCCATGGTCACGTCAAAAAAGAGGAACATGGACCCACCAAAGTCTTCTTATTCTTCTCTAATGCATGATGAAGGATATGAAACCAAAGTACTCTGAAGGGGATTCGCTGGTTATCTCATTTGCATTCGATTGGTGGGGTGAATCAAACCGAAAGGCTAGTGTAACAACACACTTTGGAATTTGCTACATATAATCTTTATCAACAACTTCATTATTAAAGTCTTGCAGGAATTGTCACCAATACAGATCCAACAATTTATTCTTACCAACAACATTTATTCACAAAATTGAACACTTTGTACTGACTTTGAAAAATATTGACAACGGGGAAATTGGAAGTATTACAATTATCAATAAGAGGTTTTATACATTCTGATTTTGTTTAGTAAAAATTTCAATATCTACATATACTTGTAAATATGATAATATTAATTATTGATCGTAACTAAAATCAATTATTATTCAAAATTGATTCTTTATTTTGTTAGTAAATAGTATACGATATCATTGTATCTAATTGTGTCCCCCTGTGCTTTCTATTGAATTTGTCTTAGCATAAATTTTATAATAAATTATTTTATTAATTAAATAGTATTTTAAATAATATAATTCATGTTAAAAATATTTTAGAGTATAAATTGTTATATTTTGTAATTAATTTTCTTTATATGTATATTTGCTATGGTGTGATAATTCTATACATATTTGATTTAATGTGTAATATAAATTATATTATAAAATATTTCATTGTGTTATTTATTTTTTAGAAATAATATTACTTAGAGTAAATATTTTAAAGAATAAGATTGTAAATGATTTTACGACGCATTGGTAGTTAATATCATATTTTTATGTACATTTGACTAAGGTTAAACGTGTCTATATAGTTATATTATATTACTTGTAACTATTTTTTATTTAATTTATTTATTTATTTTATTAATAGATATCTTGAATATATTGTGAATATTTACAATTCTATTTTAATTATAGAAGTGTAAATCGTGTCTATGATGTTAAAATATTTTAAAAATATATATATAGTAATAATTACAGTGATTATTTTGAATAGGAGAACTTTAGTATTTATTAATATATTTTTTAAAGTTATCACTTTAATTTCTTTAATATGTAAAGTATTTATTTGAAATAGTAGTGGTGTTTTGGAAATATAATAAGATTAAAAAATGAGTTTAAAAAATTAATAGTTTAATTTTAATAAAATAAAAGATATTGGAATAAGTTATTACGTCCTAACTCAAATGACTGTCGATATTATTAGGTTGTAACACAATACTTCATCATTGTGAAAATTAATTATGGTGAAATTTACTATATATTATAACATAAAAAAAAAAAGTACAGTAATAGTAATGGACTTGACTTATGTGTGTTTGTGAGAGAAGAGAATCAAATTCTATTAATACCTAAAAGAATAGAGTGAGCATCGTCAAACGCGGCACTCTCAGAGAGAAAAAATATAAAGAAAAGCAGTATCGGTGATGGATAATTGCTTAGAAAAACACGTTTTAGTGTAAATTTTAGTATGATGTTTCTTTCATTAAGTTAGTAATTTTAATTTGAATTTTATCATTATCAATTTCTCAATAAAATTTCAACTTTCCCGTTTGAGAAATCGGCTATTTTGAATTGCTCTTTCTCACCGAAACTCTTATTTGACTGAAACCAATGTCAAAACGACCACGTGAACAGTGATTACATAATCCATTAACTAGTTTTCTTATTTGGGGTAAGTTTTTTTGACCTAATTTAGAAATTGATTCTATTATAATTTGTTCTCATATTTTATATTTGACGTTTATCCATAATATATCGAGTTAGAATGATTCGAGGACGAAGAGTAAAAGGATCAAAGGTTTTTTTGCTTGTTATAAAAGCCCTCTCACTACCTTAGGAATATTTATAAGATTTAAGAATTAGAATTTCTAGAATTTTATTAATGATTAATTTTGTGTTTTTGGTAATATTAAATTAGGTACAAGGGTAAACTAGTTAAGTAGTAGTATTAACAAGTCCAAGTGGCAAAGATAAAGCTTTCCACCTTGTCCAAGTGGTCATACCACCTTTACCAATCATGATGTTGTTTGGGGTTTGGAAATACCAAATTTACCAATCAAGTTCCAATTATCTTGGTGACTCACATAAAGATATTGGATGACTTTTCCTTTTTTTCAAGGAAAATATTTGAGGTTACACATAGTTTTAAAATTTTAATGAAAAAATGTTCAGTTAAGCTTTTATGCAAAATTAAAGTTGAGAACTTTATCACGAGATGCATAATAATTTCATGTTTTGTCACATACCTATGAAAACAATATTTTGAAACTCACCCGACCCTTTATTTTCAGAGCTTACTAGGATTTTATATTTCACCCTTTATTTTTATTTCCTAAGCAACTAGAGGAACTTGAGACAAGTTTAACATCATAAGAACAGTTCCAGACTCGCTGGAATTTAATTTCATATTTTTATTTTTATTTTTTGTTGTAATCAAACAGTGGTATTTCATTTTCAAATGTAATATATTAGGAATATATTAAATAAATTGTAAACTATAATTGTTAAATATAGTTTTCAGTTGAATTTGGTGATTTTAAATTATTATTCATTATTATTGCCTCTGTTTTTATTAAGGTGTATGAATCCAATTGTCAAATCCTAGATAACTGACATTGGGTCTTACCCTAGTGGACTCGAATTAGCGTCTGAATGCATTCAAAAATAAGGTAATGGTTGAAAACATGTTTGGAATTCATGAGTATATTATAACATGAGATGAACGAAAAAAATGTATTTCCCAATAACTCATCCAGACTTGCTTCGTACAATTGTAGCTCTTTGAGAGATAAATAAATTAATGAAAAAATTTAGGAATGATGAAATTAAATTTAGAATAGAAACATTTATAAGGTGTTGAACGTGTGATATTTGATATTATTGTGATATTTGATGTTAAATGGATTGTGTGCTTGTGTTTGACTTGATGAGATTAAATGCATTGTTGATACAAGTTTATGTGATGGTGATGTATGATTGATGATTGTGATGTTATGAATTTGTGATGAGTATATTGATGTCACTCCATAGTGATGAATCTAACCTATATATGTTGAAGATGGTGCTCCTGATGGAGTGAATAGCCTAAGACAATGAGATGCCAAATTGGATGTTCGAGGTATTTGACATGGAGATTATTTTGTCATATTGTAGGTAGGGCCTCACAAACATGATGATGTTGGGGAAATACAATTGAATGAGTCTGACCGCAAAGATTTGTTGTTGAGTCTTACTACAAGATTGTTAGACCTTGGAGGTATTGTAGTTGGGAATTCTTAGGTGACTTAGAGGTAGGTCCCCAAATGTTAGGAGCTACCATGCAATACACATTTACCTCGATCGCCATATAGATGTGTTTCAGATTAAGTTTATGTGATCTATGACGACAAGAGCAATTGAAATTGTCTGTTCACTTGTGCGGTGACATATTATCAAATCTCATAACCAAGTACTTCATAACATAACATTGCATTGTCTTATGACTGTTCACTTGTGATTAATGTGTATCAAAAGTGATAGTAATTCCTCTTGGATGATTTAATGTTATAATGAAATATTGATTTTCTTTGAGTGATTTTGATGTTAAAATGTAATATTGCTTCCTTGAAGGTTTGGATATATTATGATGTGTAATGGTACATTTTTATTATAATTATTTGTTTTCTTCTTACTTATATTATACTATCAACATGATTTTGAAACTCAACATTTTTGTTGTTTGTGTTTGACTGGTTTGACTTTGCGTTTGGGAAATTGCAATTATTGCAAGTTTATGACTCTTGAAATTCAAAGTTGTGAGAAGCCTCACTCTGATATGTGATATAAATAATGAGATTTGTAGATGTATTTTACTTATTTAAATAGAAGTTATAAATTACAACAAAACTTTATAAATACTAGAATTTTTTTGAAATTAAATTAATACAAAATAATAACATTAATACATCAATCAAATTATTTTAGAATATTAATTAGATGGGAAAATAAAATACCAAATAATTAGTCCGTATCATAACCAACAACAAAAACCTCGGCAAGATTCAAGATCATATATATATTGTTAGTTGACTTATGGTACATAAAATAACTCTAGAAAAGGCACTTCAAAATTACTTTAGGAAAAACATAGTTTCTAACTTTTATAAGAAAATAATCAATCCTAGTATATATAATATGTATTATTTTTCCTTGTTATGTCACCTCAATTTCGATTGACAAGAATTTGTTGAAAAATAAACATTTAAAGTTGCATTGTAACTTGAAAGCGACAATTATTTTAAAACAATTTTTTTTTTACAAATGTGACAATTATTATAAGCAAAGAAAATATATTGTTCCACTAATATAGCCATTTTCATGGGGAGGTTATATGCACGTAATACTAGGCATGAAAAATCACGAATTAAAAGGATTAAATATGGCTTTAAGGGAAAAGTTAGTTAATAGTGTGGTTATGAGGAAAACGTGGACATTGAGGAAGGTGTAGAGGAGCCATTGTTGTTGAGGGCGTTGTGAGCGATTGTGATTATGGATTGATGCAATCCTTAAACTCTTTAATTGCATAATTAAATTGACTTTTAAATGCAACATTAAATTGAGAGATTTTAAGATTTGTCCAGAGATTTTTCAGCTATGTGAAGGATTGTGCGAGATATTAACTAAATATATTAATCTAGTGCATTAGCTACATGTAACGGTTGTTGTCGATATTTCTCGTTTCTCACAATAATTCTTAGTAGATACACTCCTTTACCTAAAAGAATATCGAATGAACACTTCACCGAAGAAATCATGCATGAGAATATCACACTTATATTTCATATATCATAAGTCTGATGAATTTTTTTCTTTTTTTTTTTCCAGCTATTTTTATTAAGCTACTCTTTGCAGCTCAAGAAGATTTTATCCCATGAAAATTCAAAATGTCAAAACATAAACATTATGGATGAACTTGTTGCTATGTACATGGTTCCAAAACCAAAGCATCAAGTAGAGACAAGTGACACTAATATAAAAGATGACATCATGCAAGATTCTCATGAATCCAATGACCCCGTAAACACAAGAAATCGGTTAAGTGATTACTTTAGAAAGAGTAATAAAGACACTTTTCCATTGTCTTGTTAACCTATTATAAGTATGAGCCTATAAAATCCACTAAGAAAATATCACAAAAATATATAAACATCATCATTTGGGTCAACTTTAGGTCATAGCCTCATAGGACTTAATTAGATTTTGTAATACAATCACGGTTTATAAGAGTCTGGTTTTTATTAGTAACAATAATATCCATCACATTATTTTTTTTAACTCCTCAATTTTTAATAATAGCGAGAGCATATTTTCTTTTAAAATAATTAATTCCTTAAATAAAATGTGATAATTAATAAATTAGAATTTATTTGTCTTTATAGCCTTTCTTGATATATTAATCTAATATTTTTAATTTGATTTTAGTTCTATTTCATTACCTTTTTGTGTTTCTTTTTTTACTAGGAGAAGTGAAGGAACAAGTGAGGAGCTTAATGAAAAAAGCTCTCATGTCAAGTGATGTTGTCTTGGTGCGTTCTAATAAAAAATATGGAAGAAAAAACGAGTTTCAACAATAATTACGCCTTAGATGTAATAGTTGTTACGACCGTAATAATTGAATGAGAAAAAAGTAAATATTTTTCACTTCAATACATAAGACATTATTGTAAATCTATTTTAATGTCAATAAGTTGTTATTTGTGTTTAATATTTTAAAAATTATTCTATTTGTCAGACTTAAGTTAAATATGTTGAATATTTGGTGATAGGATCTAAACTTTATTTAAATGAGTAAAATTAGCAATATTTTGTTTGAAAAATATAGTTGAAATTGACAATGTACTTAGAATGTGTTGTTAAGACAAACTCTCAAATTAAAGTTTTGATGAAATCAAACAAAGATTAATTAAGAATGTTAATTATGACTATAAATGTCATGTTAATTTAACATATGCTTTTGAGTGAATTAATTTAAAGATAGGAATCAAGCAAAGCAAAGAAAGTCAAATTAAAAGTAAACAAGAACATTTTGGAGAATGATCTCTAGGATCAAGACTGATCACTACAACCTAAAGATTAATAGATTTACATTGGTCAAAAGAAGACTTTGTCTCTGAATTTTATTCTAGGATTATTGTTAAGACAAATTCTCAAATTAATGTTTTGATGATAATTAAACAAAAGGCTAGTTAAGAATTTTAATTATGATTCGAAATGTTTTAGTATTTGTCTGATTCACAGAACAAAGGTTTCACTAAGTTAATCGATTGGCCAATCGATTACTTAAAGGTTTTTATCAGACCTGTGTTCTGTGATTAACTAAATCAATTGGACAATCGATTTGCAAATCAGTTGGTTAATCGATTTACTGATTCACAGAACAAAGCTTGCACAAAATTAATCGATTGGAAAATCGATTACTAAAAAGTGTTTTTCATCTGACCTGTGTTTTGTGATTAAAGAAATCGATTCGACAATCGATTGATATACTTTTCTTAAGATGCAAGCTTTGTGCTAATCGATTAGGTAATCGATTGCATGAATGAAGTAGTTTGTCATTTATCATAAACATATTGCATAATAAATTGGCACATCGATTTTAACTAAATATCTGAGTTACTGGGACAAGCCAAGTCGATTGACAAATCGATTGGCATAAATGTCTGAGTTACAAGGAGAATTTAGCCCATTGCCAAATCGGTTATGTTAAGAAAAGAATCGACTGGGTAATCGATTGTTTTGATCCCGTTGTTTGAACAAAACAAGTATAATCGATTATTCAATCGATTTTGATATGAACTGAGTATCAGTTTCTGTTATATGAATTAAAAGAATCGATTAGGAAATCGATTAGTTCATCTATTTCCAAGATTGAAGAAAAACAAGAAATGCGAAAATCGATTAGGCAATCGATTAAGCTGGTATTATACTTTAATAAAATCGATTGGGAAATCGATTTTTCTGATGTTTTTTTGAAACTATATAAACTGAATCAATCACAATTTTTCATAACAATCATAACATTTTTCATAACACAAAAAACTGAAAGTGCTTCATTGGTTTTTAGAAAAATACACCTTGAGAGAAAGATTGTTATAACTCACAAATACTAATTGGCAAATACTTAGAGTGTGAGAATTCTAGTGTGATTGAATCAAATCTCTTAGTTCTTTTCTTTTTTTTTGAAAGAAACATTGTTGTAAAAGAAAGTGTGCAAAAAATCCAATATTGTTAAACTGGTGGTTATCTTTTAGGATACTTGTGTTCATCTAAAAGAAACTTCAACTTGATCTCGCTAGAGCTTGGTGATTAGCTCTTTGGGATAGGTTGGTGTTGTGGTAGAAGTGGTGTTGAGTTGGATGTATAGGAAGTGAGGTGCTGGAAAGTCTGTAAAACATACTCAAATCAATTCTTGTGAAGGCCGAAATCTGTGATTGATTTCAGAATTGGATGTAGACCATCGAATCAATAGTCGAACCAGTATAAAAACCCTGGTGCACAATTCTCTTTTTCTCTTCTCTTTATATTGTTAATGCATGTGTTCTTGAATATTTGTTCTTGAATGTTTGTTTTTGAATCTCTGTCTTGAATAATCTTTTAAATCTATCTTTGTTAAAATTGGAATTAATATTAAACAAGTTGGTTTTAATATTAAGTTCATCACTTAGGAAAAATTGGATAATCTTGTTAACAATATTGTATAAAACTTCCTAAGAATAGAGGCAATTTATACCAACAATTGGCATCAAGAACCTAATCTTTTAGACTATTCAAAAAGAAAATGACCTCTATTGAATTCCTGGGCGAAGGTACCTCTCTAGCTAGACCCCGTGCCTTTAATGGGTCTGCTTATATGTACTGGAAAGATAGAATGATTATCTTTCTAGAGGCAAGTGATCTTGACATATTAGATGCAGTAGAAAATGGTCCTTATGTGCCTAGAATTGCTGGTACTGGTGAATCATTAATCTTGAAACCCAGATCTGATTGGTCTGATGATGATAAGAAAAAAGTTGGCTATAATGCAAAAGCCAAAAATATAATAACTTCTGCTTTAAGTGCTGATGAGTTTTTCAGGGTATCAAATTGCAAAACTGCCAAAGAAATGTGGGATACACTCCAAGAAACTCATGAAGGCACAACTGATGTCAAGAGGGCCAGAACCAACACTCTGATGCATGAATATGAACTCTTCAATATGAAGAAGGATGAGTCAATTAATGACTTGCAGACAAGATTCACACATGTCATTAACAATCTAAATGCTCTAGGTAAAGTAATTGACAATGAGAAACAAATAAACAAAGTGATGAGATGCTTGACAGGAGAATGGCAACCTAAGGTCACTACAATAGTTGAATCAAAGGATCTTAGAAGCATGGCCATTACCACCCTCTTTGGAAAACTAAGAGAACATGAAATGGAGCTGCATAGGTTGAATAAGGCTGAGCAAACTGATCGAAAAAGAAAGGGACTATCTCTGAAGGTTCAAGCTCATAAAACAAAATCTGAACTAGAAACATGTACTGATGATTTCGATAGTGAAACTGATGAAGAACCTGAAATCGGAATGCTGGTAAGAAAGTTCAAGAATTTTCTGAAAAAGAAAGGAAACCAATCAAAGAAACCATCAAGATCAAGGACAAAAAGCTTCAGCAAGAATGATACAAATGATAGCAAAGTGATTACCTGCTATGAATGTGGAAAAATAGGCCACATAAAATCTAAATGTTTTCAACTACACGATAGAAACAAGTTTGTGAAAGATAAAGGCAAGGATCAACAATCTGCAAAAACTAAAAGAGCCTACATAGCTTGGAATGACAATGATGAAGAATCTTCTGCATCTTTAGAAGTAGAAGAAGCAAACTTGTGTCTAATGGCTAAAACTCACTCAGATTCAGATTCAGATAGTGAAGTAATTACTACCTCTAATCCCTCTTATGAAGAATTGCATGATGCTTTTAATGAATTGCATGATGAACATGTTAAGGTAGTCAAACAATTAATTAGCACAAAGAAAATATTAGAAAAACAGTGCATGATGTATGAAGAAATTAAGCAGGAACGTAAGTTGCTTGAAGACACAAATACACTCTTGAAAAAGGAAGGACATGATAAACTCAGTAGTGTTAATGAACTTGAAAGAAAGGTTGAATCACTAAAATTTGACTTTGCAAAATTTACTAGTGGTAAAAACAACCTAAATGTTCTTCTTGGAAATCAAAGGAATCATAATGAAATATCTGGAATTGGTTATAGACCAAATGGGAATAATCAAAAGAGTCATAATAATAAATTTGGAATTGGCTATAGACCAAATAGGAATGCTCAAAAGAATAATAAATTTGTTAGATCAAGGCAAATGCATGATGTTTTCATTAAACAAACTCAGAGTACATCCTCAGCTTTTTCATGTCATTTTTTTTGTAAAAAAGGACATATAGCTTTTAATTGTAAACTGAAAAAACTTGCTAACAAAGGATGGAAACAAATTTGGAGAGCAAAGGAACCTGTAATTGAAACTAACCTACAAGGACCCAATCTGAATTGGGTACCTAAAACCAAAACTTAAATTCTGTTTTGCAGGTATGCTTGACATCCAAAAATCACTCATGGTACCTAGATAGTGGATGTTCCAAGCATATGACAGGAGACAAATCAAAACTTTTGTCTCTGAATTTAAAAGATGGTGGATATGTAAAGTATGGTGACAACAACAAAGGTAAAATACTTGGTGTTGGAGACATAGGAAGTGAATCAACAATAGTCATCAAGAATGTCCTATATGTAGAAGGTTTGAAACATAATTTGCTCAATATTAGTCAGCTTTGCGATAAAGGATTCCAGGTATATTTTACATCACATACTTGTACACCTGAGCACAAGGAAGATGATAGCATGAAATTGGTAGGTGAAAGGGTAAATAATATATACATGATTAATCTTGATTCTTTGCCTGCAAATAATGTTTGCTGTTTGTTATCTAAATCTGATGAAGATTGGTTGTGGTACAAGAGAATAGCTCACATACATATAGATCATCTTAACAAACAAGTTAGCAAACAACTAGTGCTAGGTCTCCCAAATAGAAAATTTACTAAGGACAAACTATGCCATTCTTGTGAGAAAAGTAAATTGGTTAAGTCCTCTTTCCCACCAATAGACTTAGTACAAACTAATAGAGTTCTACAATTAATTCATATGGATCTATTTGGTCCCTCTCAAGTAAAAAGTTTTGGAGGAAATATGTGTGGCTATGTTTTAGTTGATGATTACTCTAGATATACATGGACTTATTTTCTGTCTCACAAAAGTGATGCCTTCTCAATTTTCAAAAAATTTGCAAACCAAGTTCAAAATGAGGCAAATCAGAAAATAATTTCTATTAAGAGTGATCATGGTGGAGAATTTCAAAATGCATCTTTTGATAATTACTGTGAAAAAAATGGAATTCACCACATTTACTCAGCCCCAAGAACTCCACAACAGAATGGAGTTGTAGAAAGGAAGAATAGATCTCTAGAAGAACTTGCTAGAACAATGCTTAATGACTCTGATGCAATAAACACAGCAACTCATGTAATAAATAGAGTTCTAATTAGCCCTATGATTAGAAAAACACCATATGAAATATACAAAGGTAGAAAACCAAACATTGCTTATTTTAGAGTCTTTGGATGCAAGTGTTTTGTATTGAATAATGGAAAATAGCATCTAGGAAAATTTGACTCTAAGGCAGATGAGGGAATTTTTCTAGGATATTCACAATCTAGTAAGGCCTATAGGATCTACAATAAAAGAACTAAAACAATAGAGGAATTTTTTCATGTAAAATTTGATGAAATGTTTACTGAAAACTTGAACAGCACCCCTCTTATAGTTGGAGATTCTCATGATGAAATTGTCGAATCAGATCCAAAAGAACCAAATGAAACAGAACCTCCAACTAAAATTGATTGTATAGAACCTATAAGGGAAGATGACTTACCTAAGGAATGGAAATTTAACAAAAACCATCCAGTTGATAACATAATAAGAGAAATTTCTAAAGGAGTTGCTACTAGAAAATCCCTTAGACACTTCTGTAATTTCACAGCCTTTGTGTCTCAAGTAGAACCTAAAAATAATAAAGAAGCTCTCATGGACAATGATTGGATAATTTCCATGCAAGAAGAGCTTAATCAATTTGAGAGAAACAAGGTTTGGATCTTAGTTCCTAAACCAGAAAACAAACATATAATTGGAACTAGATGGGTGTTTAGGAATAAAATGGATGACAATGGAGTAATAATAGGGAATAAGGCTAGACTAGTTGCTAAAGGTTACAACCAGGAGGAGGGTATTGATTATGATGAAACTTATGCGCCTGTAGCCAGATTAGAAGCAATTAGGATTCTGCTTGCTTATGCTTGTATCATGGATTTTAAATTGTATCAAATGGATGTAAAGAGTTCTTTTCTGAATGGAGACATCCAAGAGGAGGTGTATGTTAGTCAAACTCCAGGATTTGAGGATCCTGCTATTCCAAACCATGTTTATAAATTAACAAAAGGTCTCTATGGATTGAAACAAGCTCCAAGCGCTTGGTATGAAAAACTCAGTAATTTCCTCTTACAACAAGATTTTTTAAGAGGAAATGTTGATAAAACACTCTTTATAAAGAAAAAGAGAAAAGACATTCTGCTTGTCCAAATTTATGTTGATGACATAATTTTTGGATTTACAAACAGTAAACTTTGCAAAGAATTTGAAAATGTGATGAAAGGAAGATTTGAAATGTCAATGATGGGAGAACTAACCTTCTTCTTAGGATTTCAAATCAATCAAAGCAAGAATGGTATTTTCCTAAGTCAAACTAAGTATTGTAATGATCTTTTAAAGAAGTTTGGCTTTGATAAATTTAAATCTATTGATACACCCATAAGTCAAGCTTGTCATTTAGATAGAGATGAGAAGGGAAAATCTGTAGATGTAACCATGTTTAGAGGAATGATAGAATCTTTATTGTATCTTACAGCTAGTAGACCTGATATTATGTTTAGTGTCTGCATGTGTGCTAGATATCAAGCAAATCCTAAGGAATCCCATCTAAGTGCAGTCAAAAGAATTTTTAGATATCTAATAGGAACCAAAAATCTAGGTTTATGGTTTCCTAAGGGATCAACTTGCACTCTTGTTGGCTATTCTGATTCTGATTTTGCTGGTTACAAATTAGACAGAAAAAGTACATCTGGTAATTGCCATCTATTAGGGAATTCACTTGTATCTTGGCATAGCAAGAAACAAAATAGTGTTGCACTTTTAACAGCTGAGGCTGAATATGTAGCTGCTGGAAGTTGTTGTGCACAAGTATTATGGATGAAACAACACCTTTATGACTTTGGTGTTGATCTTGGAACTATGGCTATAATGTGGGACAACACTAGTGCCATAAATATAACAAAGAATCCTGTTATGCACTCAAGAACAAAGCTTATAGAGATTAGACATCATTTTATTAGGGATCAATATCAAAATGGTAATATCATGCTTGAATACATTAATACTTCTGATCAATTAGCTGATATATTTACCAAAGCTCTACCCAAAGAAAGTTTCTTCTATATTAGAATGAAACTGGGTATAATAGATCAAAATGAAATATGATCTCTGTGAAAAATCGATTGAGACATCGATGTTTCCTCTAAACTAACTAGCTTGCAATAGATAAATCGATGTATACATCGATTATCCTGTGTCAAAATCTTCAAATCAGCATTACAAAATTGATTTCATTATCGATTTATGCTACACAGTGTCTCAATTGTCAAAATATAAAATACGATAATCGATTTAGTGATCTGTGGTAGCTATAAATGCTGAAGTATACACCAATCCAATCGATTGAAGAGTTGGAAAATTGTTTTAAAGAATCGATTATTTTTCCAAAAATCCAAAAATTTGAGAAATTTTCCAAACTCAAACCCGAGCATCGATTGGGTAATCGATTTTGTCAAAATTATTAAACCTGCAAGCCAAGTAAGTCGATTTGGAAATCGATGCTGTTATGTGATGTTTTCCTGAACTGATATAAATCGATTTGGACATCGATTTAGCATTGAAAATGTACTTAAGAGAATCGATTTTGGAATCGATTAAAATATGAATGTTGCAAAAAATACTAGCCGTTGGAGGCAACTATAACTGAAACCCTTCATTTCCCTCCAATAATGGTACAAAATTGATTGGGCAATCGATTTTGCAATCGAAGTCTGGTATGCAAATGCTTAACTAAATCGATTTAGAAATCGATTTGGAACAGTACTACTTAAAACCCTTCGATTTCTCAACTCATTTTCTCTCAACTTCTAAAACTTCTCAAACTTCTCTATGTTTTCTCTGTGCTTTTTACATCTCTTAACCTCTGTCCAAACTCAATTTCTCTGATTCCTTGAAACGTCTCAAACTTCCTAAATCTTGTAAATGGCTAGAGTGAAACAAACAACTGAAAAATCACCATCCTCTTCATCAACCTCTAGTGGAAGAACACCTTCTCCTCCAAGACCATTTGGGTCTCAAGATGTCTTTTGAAGACATAGTTGACATTGGCAACCAAACAACTGAAGAAACAAACCCTATTAACCTTGATAGTTCTGAACCACATGGTGAGGAGACACTTGCTGAGGTTAATACAGTAGTCTCTACCTCTCTCACTGGTGATAATGAGGAACAGCCCTAAATTAGTTGTTTAGGATTTTGTTTTCTTTGGTGTTTTTTGTAATGTTTTTGTGTTTTCAGTATATATCTTGCACTAGCTTTTGAATCATCATTCTCTATTGTATTTTCTTTTTGAATATAATGACAAAAGGGGGAGAATTTGATCCAATTTAACTTGTACTTGTACTTTTGTGCTCTGATCTCTTGTTTTGTGCTCTGAACTCTTGTGCTCTGATACTAAAATTTAGATGAATTTAACTTGTGAATAACTTGTGCTCTGATACCAATCAAATTTAAATTATGCTTTAAATTTTGCTTATGAGATCTGATGCTGTGATCTGATGAATGCTCTGATACATAATTTGGATGAATACTCTGATATACCAAATTTAAATGAATTTAAATAAAGTGTACTCTTATGTGCTCTGTTACCAAACTTAAATGATTTTAAATTGGATGCTCTGATACTGTGTTCTAATTACTCTGATACCAAACTTGAATATGTGCTTTAATATCAAACTTGAAATGAATTATGAAGTCTATAATTCAGGGGGAGTTTTAATGTTGAAATGAAATTTGAAATTAGAATGAATTATGAAGTCTATAATTCAGGGGGAGTTTTTTTAAATAATAGTTATTATAAAGTTAAGTTTTGAAATGTAAACTCAAAGTTAAATTGTATGTTTGTCAGTTAATCAAAAAGGGGGAGATTGTAAGATATATGCCTTCTTGATATTGATTTTGATATAACTTCCAAACATACAATGTATATGCATTATATGATAAATCTAATGGTGTAAGTTGAGATACATTTCAGGAAATCAATCAAGCAAAGATTAATCATAAGGCTTAAAGATTATGTGAAAAAGAATCAAACACATGGACAAATCTTGGATCTCAAGCAATCAAGCAAAGATTGATGATAGTATACAAAGGTTGAAGACTATATGCAATTGTGTCTAGTGGTCATAGTATTTAATAGGTAGATTCATCATTATGGTTTCATATCTAAGTATTTGCCAAATTAAAAATGAAATCATAAAATAAGGGTGCTAATAAATAACCTGGTAAATCAATTGGTAAATCGATTGGGTAATCGATTGTCTGATTCACAGAATAAAGGTTTCACTAAGTTAATCGATTGGCCAATCGATTACTTAAAGGTTTTTATCAGACCTGTGTTATGTGATTAACTAAATCAATTGGACAATCGATTTGCAAATCAGTTGGTTAATCGATTTACTGATTCACAGAACAAAGCTTGCACAAAATTAATCGATTGGCAAATCGATTACTAAAAAGTGTTTTTCATCTGACCTGTATTCTATGATTGAAGAAATCGATTGGACAATCAATTGATATACTTTTCTTAAGATGCAAGCTTTGTGCTAATCGATTAGGTAATCGATTGCATGAATGAAGTAGTTTGTCATTTATCAGAAACATATTGCATAATCGATTGGCACATTGATTTTAACTAAATATATGAGTTACTGGGACAAGCCAAGTCGATTCGCAAATTGATAGGCATAAATGTCTGAGTTACAGGGAGAATTTATTCCATTGCCAAATCGATTATGTTAAGAAAAGAATCGACTGGGTAATCGATTATTTTGATCTCGTTGTTTGAACAAAACAAGTATAATCGATTATTTAATCGATTCTGATATGAACTGAGTATCTGTTTCTTTTATATGCATTAAAAGAATCAATTAGGAAATCGATTAGTTCATCTATTTTCAAGATTAAAGAAAAACAAGAAACATGATAATCGATTAGGCAATCGATTAAACTGGTATTACACTTTAATAAAATCGATTGAGAAATTGATTTTTCTGATGTTTTTCTGAAACTATATAAACTGAATCAATCACAATTTTTCATAACAATCGTAACATTTTTCATAACACAAAAAACTGAAAGTGCTTCATTGGTTTTTAGAAAAATACACCTTGAGAGAAAGATTGTTATAACTCACAAATACTCATTGGCAAATACTTAGAGTGTGAGAATTCTAGTGTGATTGAATCAAATCTCTTAGTTCTTTTCTTCTTTTTTGAAAGAAACATTGTTGTAAAAGAAAGTGTGCGAAAAATCCAGTATTGTTAAACTGGTGGTTATCTTTTAGGATGCTTGTGTTCATCTAAATGAAACCTCAACTTGATCTCGCTAGAGCTTGGCAATTAGCTCTAAGGGATAGGTTGGTGTTGTGGTAGAAGTGGTGTTGAGTTGGATGTATAGGCAGTGAGGTGCTGGAAAGTCTGTAAAACATACTCAAATCAATTCTTGTGAAGGCTGAAATATGTGATTGATTTTAGGATTGGATGTAGACTATCGATTCGATAGTCGAACTAGTATAAAAACCTTGGTGCACAATTCTCTTTCTCTCTTCTCTTTATATTGCTAATGCATGTGTTCTTGAATGTTTGTTCTTGAATATTTGTTTTTGAATCTCTGTCTTGAATAATCTTTTGAATCTATCACTGTTAAAATTGGAATTAATATTAAACAAGTTGGTTTTAATATTAAGTTTATCACTTAGGAAAAATTGGATAATCTTGTTAACAATATTGTATAAAACTTCCTATGGATAGAGGCCATTTATACCAACAGTATTTAACATGTGTATTTGACTATATTTAAACAAGTCAGGTACCAAGTATTTCAAAGCAGATCTCATTAAAATCAAGAAAGCAAAAACAGTAAAACAAATAACGTTCTTGAGATATTTCAGGAAAACGAAGGATGTTCTCCATATTTGTCATAAATAAGAATGATCAGTTTTCTTTGTGAAAGAGTGGATCCTGGAAGCTTTATTTATCTTATATCTTCATCAAGAATAAGCAACGATCAATCTAGGTCAGAATTATTCCAGAATTCGAAGGATCAAAGACATGCTTCATGAAAAGTACAAAGCAAGACATTCTTCATGTGTTGTACTTTCAATCAAGACATGCACACCTGACTTAAAGCTAGCAATCATCTTAGACAACTGACATGATCACAAGTACAAATCAGCTTATCTCCAACCAATTCAAAGAACGATCTTAGATTCAAGAACGTTCTTTGTTCTTTGATTCAGCATGAACTCTTTTGTTTTTTGGATGAGCTTATTTCATAAATTAATATTTTACTTTCTTTTAATTATTATATTTATTAATTTTTTACTTTCTTTTAATATACCTATATATATAATATATAAAACGACAGTACATACGGAGAAGGTGCATGATTCATTTAGTATAATCGTATTGGTTGACTAAACTTGCTTCCCATGTGCTGTCCAAGAGTACAAGTGCCGTATGTAACTCTCCCACGACTAAAGATCATGCTTCGTCAAGATCTTGATTGAATCCCAAAACAAAATTTACTACTCAGATCTTAGTCTGACCTTCCACATCATTCTAGGCTCTAGCTGTCATGATACGGTGAATGATTAAAAAGTGAATATAAAAATTGGTAATTATGAGCATTAGTGAAAATAGTCTCTACTTGTTAGAAATTTACATATAGATCCGCGAATTGTAGTTGGTTGAATAAAATATTCTAAGACAAAGGCGGATTTTCATATCAATATTCTACTTTTTAAATTTTAATTTCAAAATATTTTATTTTAAAAAAAAGTATAAAATTGTCCTACTTTTTATTGGAAATGCGATTTATTAAAGGAATTTTTTTTCATTTTAATAGATGGTGGTTGCAGATATGCGACCTTGTACTTGACAATTTTTTTTTTTTTTTACAATTTAATGA
>JBBPBS010000235.1:4516596-4614027 GCA_037974835.1 Cicer judaicum | reverse complement strand
TTAATCAATAACTCAATTATTAACAAAATAATATTAAGTGTTAATTTACCAACAAATTAGGATTGAGTTGTCAAAATAATATAACATATTAAAATAAAAGTGTTCCTAATTGTTTTGACAAATTATTATAACTTTCTCCTCTTTTAGAACATTATTATAACAACTTTCTCTTATTTTTTTAATCTAATAAATAAAAATTAATAAAAATAATAATAATCAAATACAAATTTGATGTATTTCTTTTTTCAATTTTATGTATTTTTTCTTTAATTTAACATGTTTTATTAGTTCAATTTAATTAATTGCATTTTTATTTTATTTTATTAATATAATTTTCTTTTTATTATTATTATTATTCTTATTCTTATTATTATTATTATTATTATTATAAAAATTTATAATATTATAAAGAGTAAATACCACCTATAGTCCATTAACTTAATTTCAGTTAACTTTCTAGTCCTTTATCTTTTTTTTTTTTCGATTTAGTCATTTATTTTAATTTTAAGTGACAATTTAAGCGGCCGCCTCTAGGCGTGGGTTTTAAACAAAAAGCAATAATTTGTTCAAACTCAACCCATTTTAAACTATTTATTTTATTTTATTTTATTTTGGTTAATTTTCCTTCATAACTAAATATAAATTTCATCATAAAAAATATAAATAAATATTATATTAAAGATTAATTAGATACCAATTCTTTTTAATTTTTGAGTTGTTAGGACATAAGTGGTACAACTTAATAGTTCTAAAACTCTCTTTATTTCATTTATTTATTTATTCATTTTAATGAACTAATCTAAAATCAACTTATTGATTAGATGTAGCTCTTTTTAATTTTTGAGTTGTTAGGACACAAGTGGTACAACTTGATAGTTCTAGAATTCTCTTTATTTTATTTATTTTATTTGTTTTATTTATTTTATTTATTTTATTCATTTATTGTATTTATTTATTCAATTATTTATTTATTCACTCACTTATTTTTTTTAAATGAACTAATATAAAATCAACTTATTTATTAGATGTAACTCTTTTTTATCCTTGAATTGTTAAAACACAAGTTGTACTACTTGGTGGTTTTGAAACTCAATTTAAAAATCGAGAGTAATAAAATACTTTTTAGAGGATTAAACTAGATGTGACATCTTTATTCCTTGAGTTTTGGGACATAAGTTATACAACTTGATCGTCCCAAAACTCATATTTTAAAATATTTACTCAAATTAAACTCTTTTATTTTTCTTTTCTATTTTTGTCAAAACATTTTTATCACAAAATAAATTTTCTTTAAAACACACTTAACACATCTGTTTTTTTTTTAACCAAGAACTACGTAGCTTTGATTTCTCTATTGCACCGGGAGATACGTAGGAGCAAGATCACATTCTTGTCAAGCACATAAATAAAAATTTCTTTTTTTGTCCTTTATTTGTTAAGTACATATTTATTTCAAAATCATATTTTAAATATAGTAATAATTGTTATTCATATTTAATAATAAAGAAAAATAAATATACTTAAGTTAATATTAATTTTGCACAATTAATTATAGGTAACCGTTTTTAGCGGATGTTGTAGGGTGCTAATACCTTCCCTACGCATAATCGACTCCCGAACTCAAATTTGGTTTCAAAGACTATTTATTTTTATTTTTAAGGGTTTCCCAATATTTTCCCTATTTTAAAATAAATTTTGGCGGCGACTCCATTGAATTCAAGAAACACTCGAAATTTTAGGCCGCGACAGCTGACGACTCCCTAGGGACATTTTAGAGACTGAGGCCTAATAAATTAATTGTGCATAATTTTTAACTTTTTATTTTTATTTTTATTTTTGTTTGTTTTTTATTTTATTTTATTTTATGCGTTTATTATTTCTTAATAAGTATTAGTTGGCATTATAATATTTTTTAAGCTTGTTGATTATTCTTGTTTATTTATTTATTTATGTATTTATTTATTTATTAATCTATTTATTTATTTATTATGTATATATGTTTTATTATCGTCATGGAGTTATTAAATTAAACTTATTCCACACCCTACAATTTTACTAAAACACACTTATGAGTGGAACCTTACACCCCGGGTTTGAACAAAACTTAAGTTTAATTTCGAGGTTGTGTAGTGGTAGCCTTCTGGGTGTACATCCTGTTTGGTTAGCATGAAAATCTCACCTAGAGTTTGATCTTATTGAGGGCGTTGTCACTCCAAATAGTTTACCTATTATTGTTAACAATATTCCAAAATGAGATTATTCTTGTTTATTTATTTATTTATGTATTTATTTATTTATTAATCTATTTATTTATTTATTATGTATATATGTTTTATTATCGTCATGGAGTTATTAAATTAAACTTATTCCACACCCTACAATTTTACTAAAACACACTTATGAGTGGAACCTTACACCCCGGGTTTGAACAAAACTTAAGTTTAATTTCGAGGTTGTGTAGTGGTAGCCTTCTGGGTGTACATCCTGTTTGGTTAGCATGAAAATCTCACCTAGAGTTTGATCTTATTGAGGGCGTTGTCACTCCAAATAGTTTACCTATTATTGTTAACAATATTCCAAAATGAGATTATTAGCTCTAGGAACCGTGTTTAGAACTATAGAGCCACCCTTGTGAGAATTTCACTGCATAAGCCAATAGACCCTTTCATCATAAGAATTATATATAAGTAAAATACCTCATACATTCATTCAAAATGCTATATATTCACAATTGTCATTCTACATAATTGCATTCATATCTCATGACATTGTTTCTTTTTAAAATAAATTGGCATTTTGCATCAATTTTCAGGATTGTTGGGGAATCATAAGAATCTTAGTCACGTGTTAAATTAAAGTAGACAATGGGATCAGAAAAAAGAAAAACTTTGCTTTTAAAGTTCAAACAACCTGATTTGAAAAGTTTAAGAGACATCAACAATCAAATGAAAACTATACAATGTGATAGTTTCTTTCTCAAATATGGGAAGATCCTAAATCTCTTGGTAGTAAATGTGCAAACAGGGGCCCTCACGGCTTTGGCTCAGTATTACGACCTTCTCTTAAGATGTTTCACCTTTCAAGACTTTCAGTTGGCCCCGAAATTAGAGGAATTTGATCGAATATTGGGTTACCCCTTAGAGAAAGGAAATCCTTATCGATATACTGGGCAACCACCGAGATTGGATGCAATATCTGAAGTATTGAAAATCAACATAAGAGAGTTGGCCAGTACAAAAGAGGAAAAAGGAGCCGTTCATGGCTTTTCAAGAAAATATCTAGAGCAAAAGTGTCATGATTTAGCCGCTAAAAAAGAATGGAGTATTTTGATAGATGTTTTGGCTTTGATTATCTATGGCATTGTTTTATTCCCAAACCTTGATAATTTTGTAGATTTTGCTGCCATCAATGTCTTCTTAGCTTTTAACAAATATAATCAAAATCCAGTTCCCGCGATGCTTGCTGATGTATATTACTCTCTACATATGCGACATGAGAAGAAAGGGGGAACAATTTTGTGTTGTGCTCTAGTGCTATATACCTAGTTCATGTCTCATATGTTCAAGAGAGGGTATCATATTGGAATTAAAAATAATCGTGAATGGGCTCAGAGTATAGCTAGCCTTACCGGAGACACAATTTCATGGTATCATAGAGAACAAGGCGTGGAGGAAGTAATATGTTAAATGCGGAGATTTCCCAAATGTGCCTCTCATGGGAACCAAAGGATGTATTAATTACAATTCGGTGGTAGCTTTGAGACAACTTGGCTACCCTATGTTGGAAAAACCAGATGATAAGTTGTTGGAAGCTTTTATTTTGCCCAATACGGGTATAGTAGACCCACCGATGTTGCGAAGGATAAGTCGAGCTTGGAAAAATATCATTAGAAAAGGAAAAGTACTTGGATGTATAAGTTGCAGCACAAAAGAACCCTATCGACAATGGCTCAAAAATAGAGTCCAAGAAATCAAGTTGCCTTTCCACAGTACACCCTTGAGTGATCAGGAAATATCTGAACCTACCCTTGCTACCAGTGAAGAGATAGAAGAACTCAAAGCATCATTGTTGAAATCCGAAGAGGAGAAAAAAGAGCTAGAGGCAATGTTTGGAAAAAGTCTCCCAAGAGAATGAGAACTTATGATCAGAAAACACCTGTAAAAGTCAGTTTATTGAAAGAAGTAACAAGAGGTTGAAAGTTGAAAAAGGAAATAAACTTGACATACAAGATTGTTTGAGAGGTGCAAATGAAGAGTTAGATGTGCGAAAGCAAGAAAAGAATGGAGCTATCGAAGAGGCCTATATGTGGAAGCAGTTGTGGACAAAATCAGCAAGCTCTGAGAAGAAGATAAAAAAAGAGTTTGAAGATTTAAAGAAACAGCTGAAAGAAATGGTAGCTGACTATGAGAGTCAAGTAAGGAATCAGAGGCAACACAATGAAGAAATTGAAGAATTACTCTCAAAACATCAAGACGCACTAAGAATAGAAATGGAGAATTCTAGTGAGATGAAGAATTACAATGATTACCAAGAGAAGATCTATAGTGACCTAAAGGACGAAACCATATATTGGAAGGATCGGTTTATGATTTTTCTAGGTCAATTAAAGAATCAAGAGATCTATAAAGAGCTAGAAGATAAAGGAAGACATTGGAAAGACTTGATGGTAATCAGGCCTCAGTTTTATGGAAATATATGCAAAAAGTATATCTATTCTAACAAAATGCGCAGCAGTTTTATAAATTGTAAATTTACAAAACACAAGATTGCGGAAGGTCCCTAATAATCAATTTTAAAGAATGTGAAGCAATATCAGTTATTGATTATATGGAGAAGTGCATCAAAACAGTTTGTATTCAGGATATTGATTTTCATGCAGCCATGTCAAAACAATTTGTCATGCAAAGCTATCTATCACAGAATCTTTATCATGCATTCGATCAATATCAAGAACACAATAATTGCAGAAATCTAAAAGAGATAAGGGAAAGAAAAGTGTACGCAGATATTTATACTGGTTCAGCCGCATTATGACGGCCTACATCCAGTCCTAAGATCAAACCCGATCTTAGCCTTTTCACTAGAATGTCTTAGAATCAGTTTACAGATGTTCCAGCTCCTCGCCTATCAATCTTAAACTATTCTTTTCTATTCTAATCTTCTCTCCCTGAATCCCAGAGTTTATCTCCCACAAACTCTTCCAAGATTTCAGTCCAGTGTCCTTTTGATGAGATCCCTCAATCACAAAAGATCACTACCAGTTGTAACTGGATTTTCTCAAAGTAATTTGGTTACAGAATGTGAATTATAGAAATTGCAATTGATCAAATATACAACGTTCTTGATCTTCATTCTTCTCAAAGCTATCTTTCTCAATTTTGTCTTTTTCAATCCTTGTTGATCACCAATGTAGATTGTTTAAGGCTGAAAGAGATATTCAAAGTAATATCAGTTGAGAAAGGATTTTTAGTATTGTGGATGTAGTGAAGGTGTATTGTCAAAATTATTATTCACTAGTTGTATCAAGTTGTTATGTATGAGAAGAAATGAGTAAATGCAGTTTATATAGTTTCAGGAAAAACAACGTCTCAATCGATTAGGCCAATCGATTTCTTAAAGATGTAAAGCAAGCTAATCGATTTGTCCAATCGATTTCGTGAATCTTGTTTTTCTTGAATCTTGAAATTGCACATACTAATTGATTTACCTAATCGATTAGTTTACCTGAGTTCTTCAGACTTGGATGAATGTTCATATTTGAATCGATGTGCACAATCGATTTGTGGTGTTTTGTTCCAACAACGAGATCAAAACAATCCATGTGCCCAATCGATGCAACTATATACATAATCCTTAATCCATCACTATTTCTAAAAACTTTTGTACCAATCGAATTGGTCAATCGATTTCACTGGTTCCAGAGACACAGTGATTTACATAAATCGATTTGCCCAATCGATTTGACAAGATACATAATTGATTTACAACAACATAATCGATGTGTCAAATCAATTATGGATTTAAGTATGAAGCTCATTATATTGTTTGGTTCATTCAATCGATTTACCCAGTCGATTGATGCCAAACTTATTTCAACATAAATGATTTAGTGGATTGTGCTAATCGATTTCGTATGTTCCAGACCAAATTTATTTTGAAGTTAATTTGGGTAAATCGATTTGCTCATTGTTAGTTTGGCTCTGTGACATGCGAAATCGATTATCCCAATCGATATAGACAATTATCAATACTGATATGATTGGCTCAATCGATTTGCCAAGTCGATTTGATTGCAAGGCAGGCTACTGACTTGTACATTTTAATTTCAGTAAATATACCAATCGATTTGTCTAATCGATGTGAGCAATCAGTTTAGTCCTGGAAAATTAACCAATCGATTTGCTAAATCGATTTGAGGCTAACTGGCTCTTTGACTTGCCCAATTTATTTTCTGATAGATGCACCAATCGATTTGCCTAATCGATTGATAATATGCTTAAATGTGCAAATCGATTTTGCCAATCGATTGCTTAATCCCAGACTGCATAATTTTATTCAACCCTGTTACAGAATCGATTTGACCAATCGATTTGACCAATCGATTTGCCTGTGAATCTTCAAGCTTTTGTTGATTTCTTAAGTCCCAAGCAATTGTCTCAAGTTTGTAGGGTTGAGTTGTTGGTCCTGAAATTTTTCTCAGTTTACAATGTTAGATTTATTTAATGATGTATGTTTGTCAATAATATCAAAAATAAGCAAATGTCCAACAAGACTGCTTTTAAAAATTGGCAATGCTTGCTAATCAAGCAGTCTTAAAAATTCCAAAGCATCTAAGAGAGATTGATGCAGTAATGCATCCGTTGAATACTTCAGTCAAAGTCTACAAGTTCGTCGAATATTGCAAAAATTTGGTAGAAGAATTGGAGGAGAAGATTGGTTGTCCTATCAAAAGAGAAGATTGAAATCCCACAGTCAATGTAGTTTTTTAATTTAAATATGATGTACTCTTTCTCTTATCAATGAAGGATTTTCTATTTTGATTTCCAGTCCTCATATTTTCTTCACTAATAATTTGTTCTTGCTATTACCTAAGGCATATGATTCCCCAATATCCAACTATCATAATTCACTAATTGATTTCATTTCCATCACATTCATATTTTAATATTCATAGAAAATTTATTTTATTTATTTATTTATTTATTCTTTTTTTTTTATAAAAAAAAATAGAAAAAATCAATAAAGTTGATTCCCCGACACCCTTATCGAACGCGCGCGAATTCTAAGATCATGGATGAACTCGAGCAAAACCAAGAGGTGATAAGAGCGGATGTCAACCAACTGAAAGAAAAGGTCGATCGAATTCTGGAGGCTATACAGGCTTTGGCAAGGAAGGAGAATACATAGGGGGTCCTCCGATTGTAAATAAAGAACACCAAACTACTCCTCACCCACCGGGTTTTACCCCGACTAACCAACAATTCCGCACAGTAGCTATGCAATTTCCTATATATGGTATTCCGCCTGGTTATACTTCACTTGTAATCATCAACCCCATAGAAAATAATCAAAACCACTCAGCTGCCAACCCCCAAAACTTAAACCAATCACAAATTCCTCCTCATCTTGGATATGTGCCACCCCAAAACACTATACCCACAGAAAATATTTCATATAGTGTACCTCAAATGCCCCATTTTGATGCTAACGGGAATTGGCATCAATCTCACATTGGGGATGATACACAATCAAAGGAAAAATTTCATGTCTTAGAGGAACGAATCAAAGCAATTGAGTGGCATAATGTCTATGGTCTCGAAGCTTTCGACATGTGTTTGGTTCCTGATGTGACTATCCCTCCAAAATTCAAGGTTCCCGACTTTGAAAAATACAAAGGCAACACATGTCCTAAAAATCATCTAACTATGTATTGCAGAAAAATGGCTTCTCATGCTCATAACGATAAACTTCTCATTCATGTTTTTCAAGATAGTTTGAGTGGGGCATCATTAAGTTGGTATAGGCATCTTGAGCGAAGTCGTATTCGTTCCATGAAAGACTTGTCTGATGCCTTCTTGAGGAAATATAGGTACAACATTGACATGGCCCCTGATAGGATGCAATTGCAAAATGCATTGAAAAAGGATAACGAAGCTTTCAAAGAATACGCACAACGGTGGAGGGAAATGGCAACACAAGTAGAACTTCCATTATCTGAAAAAGAAATGGTTGGTATGTTTATGCATACTCTCCAATCGCCTTTTTATGATAAGATGATTGGGAGTATGTGATCAAACTTTTCTGACCTTGTCATGATAGGAGAAAGGATAGAAAGTGGGATGCAGAGTGGCAAGATCGTATGTCCAACGACTAGCATAAAAAGGCCCCAACCGACATTCCCAAAAAAGAAAGAAGGGGATGCTAACGCTGTAATGGTAAACCCCAGAGTCTCCTATTTTCCACCCATCAATCCTTATCGACCCCCAAACTTCCAGCCCCCGATACCACAAGCTCCTTACATTCCTTATCCATATGTGGCCGCAACCACACAAGCTTCATACCCTCAATATCACCCTTCAAGACCACCTTTCTATCAACCACCACCTACCGCATTTTCCCAACAAGGTCAATGGAATCAAAATCCAATCTCAAATCACTACAGACCACCTGTCAATCAAAAAAGGATAACCCGTTTTGACCCAATTCCCGTCACTTACAGCCAATTGTTGCCTCACTTACTCCAAAGTTCAATGGTAGTCCTGAGGCCAATGAAACCTCTAGAACCACCATTCCCGAAATGGTATAATTCTAACGCCAAATGTGAATACCATGCTGGAGTCGTGGGGCATTCCGTCAAAGATTGTCAAGCCTTAAAAACTAAAGTGCAAGAATTGATTAATGCAAAATGGCTTACCTTCAAGGAAGATGGTCCAAACGTAGGGAATAATCCTTTGCCGGGTCACGGAGATGCCACAGTCAATCTCATTGAAGAAGAGATAGACCAATATACAAAAGATAATCATGTATTGACCATAGACCCATGCATGGAAAATGATAGATCTTTTCCAAGACCATTGGAAATCCTCTATAGAAAAGAGAATCCTAAGCCAACTCATAGTGGAAAAAATGCAATAATTGTCCAAGCACCAACCTCTTTTCCTTATGAAAATAACAAGGCAGTACCATGGAGTTATGAAGTCACATTCCATTTAGTCAACCACCAATCATGTGATAGCTCTAAACATCAAGGTACTGATGTCACCAATATTTTAAGGATTGGTGGAATGACCCGGAGTGGTCGAGTATACGCTCCTGAACAACTTAGGAAAAAGGAGGGTCATAGAGAAAAAGGGAAAGAGGTTGTGTATCATGCCATAAAAAGACCGGAAATTTGCAAAAAGACAGTGCCTACAGAAGAAGCTAATGAATTTTTGAAGTTTATAAAGCAAAGTGAGTATAAGGTGGTAGATCAACTAAATCAAACCCCTTCCAAGATATTTATTCTTTCTTTGTTATCAATTTGATGGGGTTGTCGGTAATATCGATATCATGATATCAATATCGACCAATTTGATGGGGTTGTCGGTAATATCACCGCCAGTAGCAGTTTGAGTTTTAGCGATGTTGAATTACCAATTGAGGGGATGGAGCATAATAAAGCACTACATATCTCTGTGAGGTGTCATGATCATATTCTTGCACGAGTGCTAGTTGATAACGGTTCATCATTAAATGTCATGCCAAAATCAACACTAACAAAACTATTTGTTGACGGGGCTTGTTTGAAGCCGAGTAGTATGGTGGTAAAATCCTTTGATTGATCCAGAAGACAAGTTGTTGGAGAGATTGATCTTCCGATTCAAATCGGACCCCATATCTTTGGAATAACCTTCCAAGTGATGGATATTAAGCCGACGTATAGTTGCCTTTTAGGGAGACCGTGGATTCACGCTACTGGAGCAGTAACATCCACTCTCCATCAAAAGTTGAAGTTTATAGTAAACAATAAGCTAGTGATAATATCTGGGGAAGAAGATATGATATTGAGTCATCTATCTTCTACGGGATACATTGAAGAAGCAGAGGAAGCCATTGAGACTTCCTTCTAAGCATTAGAAATTGCCAATGTTGTCTTCATCGGTGAAGGATTTCGTTTAAAAGAACCAAAACTATCTACCACATCATTGAAGTCTACAAAATCCATGTTGAAAGGAGGAGCTTTTGTTAAATTCTTGAAATTGATAGAAATACTAGAAAAGAAGGATAAGTACGGGTTGGGATATGTACCTACCAAAGCGGATCAAGAGAATGCTGTAAAAGAAAAACGAGAAAGCAAGCTAGCTAGTTAGAAAAATCGGGTACCAAATTCACAAAAGACCCCTATTTGTGACATTCACCAAACCTTCAAAAGCACTAGAATAATATTTGTGACATTCACCAAACATTCCATTAATCACACTGATGAGGATTGCGAAGATGATTGTGAGCCTCCCCCAGAACTGGAAAAGTTAATTGAACAGGAAGCTAAGATAATCCAACCCTATCAAGAACCTGTTGAGGTGATCAATTTAGGGACTGAACATGATAAGAAAGAAATTAAAATTGGTATGTCTATGAAAGAAAGTGAACGAGAAAAGTTGGTCAAACTTTTATTTGATTATGTGGATGTCTTTGCATGGTCATATTAGGATATGCCTGGGCTAGACACTAACATAGTTGAACACAAGCTACCACTCAAGCCTGGATGTGCTCCAATTAAGCAAAAATTGAGGAGGATGAGGCCTGATATGTCACTTAAAACTAGAGAAGTCAAGAAGCAATTTGATGCTGGTTTCTTAGTTGTGGCAAAATATCCTCAATGGTTGCTAACATTGTTCCAGTTCCAAAGAAAGATGGAAAGGTTCGAATGTGTGTTGATTATCGGGATTTAAATAAAGCTAGTCCAAAAGATGATTTTCCTTTGCCCCACATTGATGTCCTAGTAGATAGCACTGCTCAATATTCTCATTTCTCCTTCATGGCTTGTTTCTCAGGATATAATCAAATCAAGATGGCTCCCGAAGATATGGAGAAAACTACATTCATAACACAATGGGGAATTTTCTGTTATAAAGTGATGCCATTTGGATTAAAGAATGCTGGGGCAACCTACCAAAGGGCAATGGTTACTTTGTTTCATGACATGATGCATAGATAAATAGAGGTTTATGTGGACGATATGATTGCAAAATCTCGGACTGAAGAAGACCATGTCGTAAATCTTCAAAAGTTGTTCGTGCGACTAAGGAAGTTCAAACTCCGTTTAAACCTTGCTAAATGCGCTTTTGGTGTAAGATCAGGCAAGTTACTTGGTTTTATCGTTAGTCAAAAAGGGATAGAAGTGGATCCAGATAAAGTAAAAGCAATACAAGAAATGCCCGCTCCACGCGCGAAAAAAGAAGTTCGCGGCTTTTTGGGCAGATTGAATTATATTGTCAGGTTTATATCGCATCTCACTGCTACATGCGATCCAATTTTCAAGTTGTTGCGCAAAGACCAAAAGGTTGAATGGAATGAGAATTGTCAAAAAGCTTTCGAAAAGATTAAGCAATACTTGTCAAAATCTCCAATATTAGTGCCTCCAATTCCTGGAAAACCACTTATCATGTACTTAACAGTACTTGACGAATCAATGAGTTGTGTACTAGGGCAACATGATGAATCTGGTAAGAAGGAACATGCTATTTATTATTTGAGCAAAAAGTTCACCAACTGTGAAACAAGATATTCACTGCTTGAACGAACATGTTGCGCATTAGCATGGGCCGCTCGTCGGTTGAGGAAATACATGTTATGCCATACAACTTGTTTGGTGTCTAAAATGGACCCAGTTAAATACATCTTTGAGAAACCTGCTCTTACTAGAAGGATTGCCCGTTGGCAGATGTTGTTATCAGAATATGATTTGGTATACGTTACACAAAAAGCTATCAAAGGAAGCGTCCTAGCGAAGTATTTGGCCCAACAACCTGTAGAAGATTATCAATCAATGCAGTGTGAATTCCCAGATGAAGGTATCATGACTTTATTTGAAGAGACCAAATCATCTGATAAAGAAAAATGGACGTTGGTGTTTGATGGTGCTTCTAATGCATTAGGGCATGGGATTGGAGCCATTTTGATTTCCCCAAAGAACCAGTTCACTCCATTTACGGCTAGATTGTGTTTTGATTGCACAAACAATATTGCAGAATACGAAGCATGTGTCATGGGCATTAAAGCGGCCATTGAATCAAAGGTAAAAATTCTTGAGGTATATGGAGACTCATCTTTGGTCATCCATCAAACAAAAGGAGAGTGGGAAACTCGAGACTCCAAATTGATTTCGTACCATACGCATATCAAAGAATTGGTAGAGCACTTCGAGCATATCACTTTTCACCATATTCCTCGAGAAGAAAACAAATTGGCTGATGCCCTGGCCACATTGTCGTCAATGTTCAAAATAAGTGTTGGTCAGGATATGCCGGTCATAAAAATTCAACTAAAGGATAAGCCAGCATATTGCTTATCGATAGAAGAAGAGCTTGATAGCAAACCATGGTTTTATGATATCAAATCCTATGTTAAGAATAGGGAATATCCATCAGGTATTTCAGAAAACGACAAGAGGGTTTTGATGAGGCTCTCAATGAACTTCTTCTTAAATGGTGATGTGCTTTACAAGAGAAATCATGATATGGTTCTCCTCAGATGTGTGGATCAAGAAGAAGCAGAGAAAATTATTCAAGAGGTTCATGAAGGTTCTTTTGGAACTCATGCAAATGGACACGCAATGGCAAGAAAAAACTAGAGGGCTGGCTATTATTGGTTGACTATGGAATCTGATTGCTTTAGTTACGTAAAGAAATGTCATAAATGTCAAATATATGCTGATAAAATACATGTACCACCCACCTCTTTGAATGTTTTAACATCACCATGGCCGTTTTCAATGTGGGGGATGGATGTTATTGGACTCATCGAGCCTAAAGCTTCCAATGGTAACCGGTTTATCCTAGTAGCTATTGATTATTTCACAAAATGGGTTGAAGCCTCTTCTTATGCCAATGTGACGAGAAGCGTGGTTGTCAAATTCATCAAAAGAGAATTGATTTGTCGATATGGCTTACCAAATAAGATAATCACTAACAATGCGACCAATCTGAATAAAAAAATGATGAAGGAGTTGTGTGATAGTTTCAAAATTCAGCACCATAATTCTTCGCCATATCATCCAAAAATGAATGGAGCTGTAGAAGCAGCAAATAAGAATATCAAGAAGATCATACAAAAGATGATAGAGACATATAAGGATTGGCATGAAATGCTTCCATTTGCATTACATGGCTATAGAACCTTTGTTCGTACCTCAACAGGGGCAACTCCTTTCTCATTGGTGTATGGAATGGAAGTAGTACTTCCCATTGAAGTTGAAATTCCCTCGATCAGAGTCTTGATGGAAACAAAACTGGAAGAGGATGAGTGGGTTCAATCACGATTTAACCAATTAAATCTCATAAAAGAAAAAAGAATGATAGCTCTATGTCACGATCAGCTATATCAAAAAAGACTTAAAAAGGCATACGAGAAAAAAGTTCGTCCTCGAGAGTTTCAAGAAGGGGACTTAGTGTTAAAGAAAATACTGCCCATAAAAAAGGATGCTCGTGGAAAATGGACCCCGAATATGAAGGACCATATGTTGTGAAAAAGGCTTTTTCTGGGGGAGCTCTAATACTCGCATAAATGGATGGAGATGACCTTTCACTTCCAGTAAATTCAGATGCAGTCAAAAAAATATTATGCTTAAAAAAAATGATGGGCTTGCTAGGTTGAAAACCTGAAAAGGAGACCTAGGCAAAAATTAGAGCATCCCGATGGATTGGAAACTTGGAAGAGTAGTCCATGCAAAAGTTAGGGATAAAAAAAAATCAAGCATTTTAAACTGGGGCAATTATTATTGGAAGCTGATTATTAGGATTTCTAAATTACAAGAATGACTAGCGTTTGTTATGTCTCCACCTAAGTTAAACATACTCGTTCCCACATTGTAACCCCTACCCCAATTGTTTTGTTTTTAATGTAACGAATGTACATTTTCCAATATTGTCATTCAATATTGTACGTTACACTCTTTATATACCAATCCAGTTTCATTATTGAGTGTTCTATAGTTTCAAAATTTTATTTTATAATAATAAATATTAGAATTTGAAATATGTGAAAATATAAAAGTATTTTAAATATTGACACTTGAAAATATATACACGAAAACTCGTTTGATTCTCAAGATATATGAGTGTGTGAAGAATAATAAGGAGGGTAGTCATTTTAAACAATGGATTTTTGCTTCACTTCGAAAAAGCGGTCATTCGATAGATACGAAGAGCCATCATGTGGAAACAATATTTGTCTTTATTCATCCATTGAATCTTGGGACAGAGAAAAACATAAGGATCAGGGAATCAAATAAAAGAACAAAATTTTATCTATAATGCATGATACATAATTTACTCACACTCACATGATCCATGCATCTTCATTGACACTTTACCTATACTCAATGCATCACACACGCATGAATCGTTCATACCTTATCGTTTGAATTGCATGTATCATATACTTATCCTCTTTATCTACCTTCAAGATTGGACTAATTACGATCTACGCATAGGCAAACAATCCGAAGACGATCGCTTTCATTTCTGTAGATCTACGCATCGGTAACCAATCCGAAGGCGATCATTTTTAGTTTCTATAGATCTATGCATCGGTAACCAATCCGAAGATGATCATTTTTAATTTCTATAGATCCACGCATCGGTAACCAACCCGAAGATGATCACTTTCATTTCTATAGATCCACGCATCGGTAACCAACCCGAAGACGATCACTTTCATTTCTATAGATCCACGCATCGGTAACCAATCCGAAGACGATCACTTTCATTTATATAGATCTACACATCGGTAACTAATCCGAAGACGATCATTTTTAATTTCTATAGATCCATGCATCGGTAACCAATCCGAAGACAATCACTTTTCTATAGATCTACGCATCGGTAACTAATCCGAAGACGATCATTTTTAATTTCTATAGATCCACGCATCGGTAACCAACCCAAAGACGATCACTTTCATTTATATAGATCTATGCATCAACAACCAATCCGAAGACGATCACCTTCATTTATGTCGATCTACGCATCGGTAACTAATCCGAAGATGATCACCTTCATTTACAATCACCTTTATTTTTGTCGACCTACGAATCAGTAATTGATCTAAAAATGATTATTTTGCACATCTAAAAAATTTGCATCATTCTCACTTAAACATTTCAAATGCACTTGAATACATGTGTTTGTTATTGGACAAAATTTAGGTCCTTATATTTATTTATCTTTTACTTGATAACATGAAAACGAATACTATTGTTACTCATATTTTCATATTTTTCAAGTAAAATATAATTAAATAAGGGCAGCTGTAGTACCCTAATTTGTCCAATTTATTAAAAATAAATCAAAAAAAGGAAATATGTATTTTAAAAAGGAAATAAAAATAATTACAATAAATAATTTTATTATGTATCATAAATTTACAATTTCAATGTAATTAGAGTTTTAAAACCAAATCAAATTACAAACTAAGAATAAAGCAAAAAATAAATTATAATAAAAGTTAAATCATATCAAGCCATGCTATGTTGACTTTGTTCACTGCCAAACCCTGTTATGTTGATGCTGACTGCCATTGATGTACAAGCCATGCTTATTGATACATCTGTTCCTGTTTTAACTAAATAGAGAAATAAAAAGATAACTTTTATAAATCAACCATTGTACACATTATAGTTAACAAAGAGACAAATTTTTGAGTTTAAAAAAAAGAAACTAAAGGACAAATAAAAGCTCCACAATAAACATATCAGAACAAATAATGAAGGCATCAAATGTGCAGAAAAATACAGATGATGAGCAAATAAATCAAAACATCAAACAAGAAATTGATAGAGAAGGACCAAGGCAAGCAAAGAAAGCAACTAAACAAATAAAAAAACTCTATAAATACATCCCTATTTTGTTTAAAAAAGAGAGGAGGATCTGAGATTAACTCTACTAAAAAATACACTTACAAAGAAGAAAAAGGGAAGAAATCAGAAGGAGTTTTTAGTAACAAACACAAAATATTAAGGTATTTTTTTTCTTCCTGTATGATATATATATCTTGTTATTTATCATCATCATCATAATCACTCTTTTATTTAAAAAAAATATAAACTTATATTTAATGAATGAAAATAATTAAAAATCCGAACCTGATGTTGTCTTCTTCATTGTTGCCATTGTCGATGCCACTGTTGCCATTTTCGTCGTCGACATTGTCACCATCATCGAGGTTGCGTCGTTGGTGGCGCTAAGGCCGCCGTTTGGCGTTGTGGCCGCCATTGTTACTTCCTTATTCCTCTTCATTTTCCTTTTGTTCCATTGATTTATCCATCCATATTTCCCCTTCAACTTTCAAAACAAAGAATGGAATAAGGAACAGAGAGTGGAATAAAGAAGAAGAAAAAGCTTCTTTGTTTTGTTTGAATCCAAGCGGCCGCCACCCCCTTTCTAACTAGGGTTTCTATTGTGTTTGTTTTGGACTTCTTTTCTTAAGTTAGTTTGGGCTTGGGTTTTAAATAAAAAGCAATAATTTGTTCAAACTCAACCCATTTAAAACTATTTATTTTATTTTGGTTAATTTTCCTTCATAACTAAATATAAATTTCATCATAAAAAATATAAATAAATGTTATATTAAAGATTAATTAGATACAAATTCTTTTTAATTTTTGAGTTGTTAGGACATAAGTGGTACAATTTAATAGTTCTAAAACTCTCTTTATTTCATTTATTTATTTATTTATTCATTTATTTATTTTAATGAACTAATCTAAAATTGACTTATTTATTAGATGTAGCTCTTTTTAATTTTTTAGTTGTTAGGACACAAGTGGTACAACTTGATAGTTCTAGAACTCTCTTTATTTTATTTATTTAATTATGTATTTATTTATTTATATTATTTTATTTATTTTATTCATTTATTGTATTTATTTATTCACTCACTTATTTTTTTAATGAACTAATATAAAATCAACTTATTTATTAGATGTAACTCTTTTTTATCCTTGAGTTGTTAAAACACAAGTTGTACTACTTGGTGATTTTGAAACTCAATTTAAAAATCGAGAGTAATAAAATACTTTTTTAGATGATTAAACTAGATGTGACATCTTCTTTATTCCTTGAGTTTTGGGACATAAGTTGTACAACTTGATCGTCCCAAAAATTAAACTCTTCTATTTTTCTTTTCTATTTTTGTCAAAACATTTTTTATCACAAAATAAGTTTTCTTTAAAACACACTTAACACATCCGTTTTTTTTAACTAAGAACTACGTAGCTTTGATTTCTCTATCGCACCGGGAGATACGTAGGAGCAAGATCACATTCTTGTCAAGCATATAAATAAAAATTTCTTTTTTTGTCCTTTATTTGTTAAGTACATATTTATTTCAAAATCATATTTTAAATATAGTAATAATTGTTATTTATATTTAATAAAAAAAAATGAATATACATAAATTAATATTAATTTTGCACAATTAATTATAGGTAACCATTTTTAGCGGATGTTGTAGGGTGCTAATAACTTTCCTACGCATAATCGACTCCCGAACTCAAATTTGTTTTCAAAGACCATTTATTTTTAAAATTTAAATAAAAATGAGCCTAAAATAAATTGAACCATTAAAATATATTTAATTATATAATTTTTTATTTAGTTCAGTTCAAAACAAGGATCGAATTATAATTCAATGAATCACTTTTATTTATTTATTTTATTCAAAATAAAAATTATTATAATTATTTTAAAAATAAAAAATATTTATTGAAGAAAAATTTACAATACATCATCGCCGAACACCCACCAGATATCGTGAAATGTCGTCTAACCACTATGTATCATCTTCGCACCACTATGCAAGTACCAATTTTTCGTCCATCACCCACTAAACCACTGTCATCAACTGTCAAACTACCGACTTTGTCTACCTCTTCTGACTTTGTCTACCATATTTGAATACTAGTGCATTGCCTAAGATATGGCAAGTGTCGCTTGTGCTTTTACAATCTGTTTTGCATCCTGCATAATCTAAATCAGAATATCCAACTAGGCTACATATGCTACCCTTAGGATACCATAGGCCTACATTTTTTGTTCCTTTCAAATACTTCATAATTCTTTTAACGGCTACAAGATGCGATTCTTTCGGATCTGCCTGAAATCTTGCACACAAACAAACACTAAACAAAATATCTGGTCGGCTGGCCGTTAGATATAATAAGGATCCAATCATACCTCGATATTTGGATATGTCGATTGAAATACCTTATGCATCTTTATCAACATAGGTTTTGGAGACCATTGGAGTTGCACTTTCTTTGCAGTTTTCCATTTCAAATCTTTTGAGTAATTCTTTACAATATTTTGCCTGATTTATGAAGAGGCCATGCTCAAGTTGCTTGATGTGAAGTCCAAGAAAATAGTTTAATTTTCCCATCATGGACATTTCAAATTCTCCTTGCATTGTTGAAGAGATTTCTTCACATATGTCATTGTTGGTTGATCCAAATATTATATTATCAACGTAGATTTGGACCAATAACGTGTGACCATTATCTCTTTTGACAAATAATATTTTATCGACTTTCCCTTTTTCAAATCCTCGTGCACATAAAAAGGTGCTTAATCTATCATACCAAGCTCTTGGAGCTTGTTTTAGACCATAGAGAGCCTTTTTTAATTTGTAAACATGTGAGGGATTTTTGGAATCTTCAAACACATGTAGCTGTTTGACATAGACTTCTTCATTTATGTATCCATTGAGAAAGGCACTCTTCACATCCATTTGATATAACTCAAATTTCATGGAACAAGCACACGCAAGTAGTAAGCGTATTGCTTCTAATCTTACTACCAGAGCAAATGTTTCATCAAAATCTATCCCTTCCTCTTGATTGTATCCTTGAGCGACCAATCTAGCTTTGTTGCGGACAACTATGCCATTCTCATCAAGTTTATTTTTAAACACCCATTTTGTACCAATGATGTGTTTATTTCCAGGATTAGGAACAAGTTCCCATACTTAGCTTCTTTCAAATTGATTGAGTTCTTCTTGCATGACAAGTATCCATTGATCATCTTTAAGTGCTTCACCAATTTTGGAGGGTTCGATTTGAGAAACGAATGTCATGTTTAAGCAAGCATCTTGTAGTTTTAATCTTGTTGTGACTCCTTTATTGATATCACCTATGGTGTTATCACTTGGGCGATATCTATGGGTTCTCTATTATTTAGGAAGATCAACATTTTTCCTTTCAATGTTGACTTCACTTTCTTGACATGGTTGATCAGTTTAATGTTCTTTGCTTGTATCATTGCTTTTATAGGGTTAGTTTCATCATCACAAGAAATAATATTTTCCACTTTTATGGGGTTCGTTTCATCAAAGGTTACATGCATTGATTCTTCGACTAATAAAGTTCTTTTATTGAAGATTCTAAATGCTTTACTAGATAAAGAGTAACCGATAAATATACCTTCATCAGCTTTTTCATTAAGTTTTCCAAGGTTGTCTTTACCGTTGTTTAACACAAAACACTTACATCCAAAAATGTGGAAATGAGAGATATTGGGTTTTCTTCCTTTGTAGAGTTCATACGAAGTTTTCTTAAGAATTGGCCGAATGACTACCCAGTTGGAAACATAGCATGCTGTGTTTACAGCATCTGCCAAAAAATATTTTGGTAGGTTTGAGTCGCTTAGCATAGTTCTTGCGACCTCTACCAAAGATCTGTTCTTTCTCTCAACAACCCCATTTTGTTGTGGTGTCCTTGGTGTAAAAAAATTGTGGAAAATGCCATTTTCTTCACACAATTCTTCAAATGAAGTATTTTGAAATTCTCTTCCATGATCACTTCTAATTAATACAATTTTGGCAGATTGTTCGTTTTGGACTAGCTTGGCATAGTTTTTAAATGCCTTAAAAGCTTCATTTTTACTTGCCAAAAATAAGGTCCAAGTGAACCTTGAGTAATCATCAACAATAACTAGTTCATATGAGTTTCCACCAAGACTTTTGGTTCTTGATGGACCAAACAAGTCCATATGTATCAATTGTAGTGATCTAGAGGTTGAAATGACATTTTTAGGTTTGAAAGAACTTTTTGTTTCCTTACCTTTTTGACATGCATCACACAATTTATCCTTTATAAATTTCATTTTTGGTAAGCCTACAACAAGATCATGCTGGACCAATTTTTTTAAATGATCCATGTGAATATGAGCAAATCTCTTATGCCATAGCCAAGCATCATTATTGTCGCTTACCAAAAGACATTTCATTTTTAAGGATAAATCGTCAAGATTAAGTATAAAAATGTTTTTGAACCGCTTACCGATAAATTGAATTTCATTTGTAGCTTCATTTTGGATGATACACTCATCTTTGTTAAAGACTATCTTGTATCCTTTGTCGTAGAGCTGGCCAATGCTTATGAGATTGTGTTTTAGACCTTCAACATATAAGACGTCTTCAATCGAGGGGGATGGTGTTGTACCGACTTTTCCAATGCCTAAAATTTTCCTTTGTTGTTGTCTCCATAGACTACATATCCCTTTGACTCAAGCGTTAAGTCTAAAAATTTTGTTACATCACTCGGCATATGTTTAGAGCATCCACTATCTAAGTACCACATATTTGAAGTACCTTGCTTGCATACCTACAAAATTGAAATCAAACTTTATTAGGTACCCAATGTGCTTTGGGTCCTTGATGGTTAGTACCTTTCTTTACCCATACGTAATGCCCTGTTGGAACACTAATATTTCTAATGTGACAGGTATTAGGTGTATGACCATGAAGACCACAATAAGAACAAGTAGGATTAAATCTATTTTTAGTAGCATGTGTATGAGATTTATGTTGAATAATTCTCTCTTTATAATGATGATCCTTTTTCATAACTATAATCTTTTCTTGATTGGATTGATTACTCGCTTTAACAAAAATAGTCTTATTCAAGTTTGGTTTATCAAATTTTGAATATCCAATACCACTTTTGTCATTTGAGTATCTTTGCATATTTAAAACATTTTCCAATCCTAATTGTCCCTTTTCGTATCGTTCAATTACCCTATTTAATTGAACAATTTTGAAAGAGATGGAATCACATTTATTGCATGTAAAATTCTGTTTTAGTTTTCAGAATTTTTCTCCATAATGTGAATTTTTTCTTGTAGACTTGAGATTTGTTTCTTTTGTGTTGACACTAGTTTACACATATTTTTACATTCAATAAGTAATTCCTTAATTGCGTTTTAAGCATCATTGTATTCTATAATTAATTCACTATTAGTTTTATTATGATGAGGAGAGTCTATATTAGTAACCTCTTCTTCATCATCTGATTGATGCGATGCCATTAATGCAACATTGGCGCATTCTTCACTTTGTGTTTCTGAAGATGAACTTACTTCGTTGTCTTCCCAAGCTATGTATGCCTTCTTGAATTGTCGTCCTTGATTTGGTCTTCTTTTCTTGACTTTCATTTTGTTCTAACCTTCTAAGTTCGATTTCGTGCTCTTGAAGTTTTCCAAATAGTGTAGAAAGAGACATTTTGGATAGGCTTTTTCTTTTCGAAGATTGCTGTAACTTTTGGTTGCCATGCCCTTGTCAATGATCTTAGTACTTTTAGATTTAATACATCATTGGTGAAGATTTTTTTGAGTGTCGTCAAATGATTGGTTAAGTGGGAGAACCTTTTTTGTAAGTTTAGAATAGACTCTCTGAGTTGCATTCTAAATAACTCATATTCTTGTGATAGTGTGTTGAGTTTAGATCTTTTTACCTCAATGGTGCCTTCGTGAGTTACTTCCAATGTATCCCATATTTCTTTTGCTGTTTTACAGTGAGATATATGGAAAAATTCATCCATTCCCAATGCTGATTGTAATATACTCTTAGCCTTTTTATCGAACATCACTTTTCTTTTATCATCATCAGTCCAATAATTTTTTATCTTTATTTCTTCTTTGTTATTGAAGACAGTTTTTGGAATGTTATGACCATTTTGAACTGCATCACATATGTCGTCTCCTTGTGCTTTAAGACACGCTTGCATACGTATCTTCCAAAAATCATAGTGCTCTCCAACAAAACATGGTGGCTTGGTGCTGCTACCATCGTCTCTGAAAACAGGTTGTGCGGAAGCCATGAGTAATTGATCGAGGAATAAGTTACCTTAACCTGCTCTGATACCAATTGTAAGTATAGAAGTACGCCTAAGAGGGGGGTGAATTAGGTGTTAGTAAATTTTCTTATTTTCAATGATATGGTAGTTGAATTTTCTGAGTTAATATAATGTCTACTAATAGTAAGGTGCAGTAAATAAATGAACACAATAAATTTATCCTGGTTCCCCTTATAACAAAGGGTACGTCCAGTCCTCTTGCACACCACAAGAGATTGATCCACTAATTGTGAAAAAATGTACAACTCCCACCCTGGGATTCTTGCTAAGATCATTTTGTGATAGATTTGAAAATACCTCTACTTCTTCATCAAAGTTAGAGTTAGAGTCTGATTGCATGTTGGCCATTAGTGTCATATTTCCATATTCCTCATCATCAGAGAACTCTTCCAAGCCATCCCATTGATAATCTATAATTTATTTGTTTATATAGCTTTGTTTGATAGGTGAATTTAATGCTTTTAATTCGGTTTTAGTTCTATTTTACTACCTTTTAATTTTGTTTAGATTTCAAGGAGAAGTGAAGATTTTTTGAGCAAAAGAGCTTTGAAGTCAAGTGGTGTAGTTATGATCCATCATGATCAAGTAATGAAAGAAACTCAAGTTTCAGTACGAATTATTGTCTGGTCGTAATGGCTATTATGATCCAAGGCAGCAAGGATTACTAACTAGCAATAATGGCCATCATGGTCGTAATCTACTCATCTTTTGCTGCTGAACTGTTTTTCTAGTTTCAATAATATTTAGTTCTCTATTTTTACTTTGTTATTTTATTATATTATTTTATATTTCCAATATTTTTATACTTAAGTTTGATTCTACTATGATCATGTGTGAGTAGATCTTCCTTGTCTTGGGATTGTAGGATTTCCAATAATGAAAGGTGGATTAGATATCCAACCCCTAAGATTGGACAAGAGATTAGATATCCTCATTCTCTTTATATAAATCATCATTAGTATCATCCTCTTATTAATCAATTTCTTGTAAGGCTTTCTTGTCTTTTGATCTTAGAGTCTGTAACACCCCGTTTTTCAAAGCGAGGGTGTATTTTTTTTTTAAAGAAATTAAAATACAACACAGAATGAAATAAGGCAAAACCCTTGGATGAATAATTGAGTCATTATAATTTACAAACAGTGGAAAAGTTTTCTTTTTCAAAATATAAATCCAAAGCATGTCCTGATGCCAACATTAGTAAATATACATCCTTCCAATACAAAATAAAGTAGCCCAAAAGAAAGACATATGTGTCTTGAGTGACAACCTAGTCTGATCATTCTATACATAACAAAAAAACTATACGCCTCGAGTAATCCCCACGCGCCCCGTGCGATCCTCCTAACGTAGCTCCAATCCAACATTCCCATCCACGTTCCCATCCATAGGGTACGAACCAGTAGGACCGCCCTAACTCTCATCTGAGGGCAAAGCCCAGAGTTCCACAATAGTTGTAAAGGGTCACCAACCGAAATTAACAATTAACAAATAACATATAATTTTTCAAATGCACAAAATACCCCTTTCAACTTAGCATGCATCTTAAAAGGTTTTCCATATGCTAAAAGTTCATACAATGCTCCCCAAATGATAATGAAATCAAAATAAAGTTCTCAATCCATCAAATAATACATAACTGACCAATACATTGATAATCAATTGAGAAATCCATCATCTAACTCAAAATAAGATTTCCTATTGTGCCAATCGATTGGGCAAATCGATTTCTTGAAAGTTTTTAGTAAAAATTGAACCCCAGACTTGCCTCAATCGATTGGAGCAATCGATTTCGAGAAGGATTGAGCCCCGGTATTGTCCAATCGATTGGGTAAATCGATTTCGTGAGAGACAGAGCCCCTGTATTGAATCCAATCGAATGGGCAAATCGATTTTGAGAAAGACAAAGCCCCTGTGTTGGATGCAATCGATTGGGCAAATCGATTTTTAGAAAGACAAGGCCCCTGTATTAAATCCAATTGAATCCATTCGAATCCAATCGATTTACCAAATCTATTTCTCAAATCACTTTGAAAAACATATTGCAAAATCGATTGGGTAAATCGACTTCAGGAAGGACAGAGCCCCTGTAACTCATCAAATCGATTAGGTAAATCGATTTCCCCGTGTATTCTTTCAAAAATTCATAAACCAACTCAATCACAATGTGAATCAAAACACACCTACACATAATTTCAAACCATAACACTTAGCAAAATCAACACAATCACCACAACATCATGAGTTTCGAAACGGGTTTACAATCAATTTCACTTACACACAATTTGTTCCAAAACATAAACACTTAGTACAATCATCACAATCACAACATCATCTCAAGTTCAAGCACTCAATCATACACTTGAAACAAACACGACTCGTGTGACAAGCACCCTAATGCAATGCGTATATGCCAAAATGCATGGACTCGGAATTCCAAACAAAAACCCTCCTCGAAGGGCCGTAAATCATAATTGTACCGCCTATCGCAGGCCAAAGTACCAATTACCGAGATGCCACCTATCACGGGTCTGCACGATTTACTAAAACGCGTAAACCATAAACGTACTGCCTATCACGGGCCCGTATCGTTTACCAAGGTGCCACCTATCACGGGTCTGCACGGTTTACTAAAAGAATGTAAATTGTAAATGTACCGCCTATCACAGGCCAAAGTACTCTTTACCAAGGTGCCACCTATCACGGGTCTGCACAATTTACAAAAAACTGTAAGTCGTAAATGTACCGCCTATCACAGGCCAAAGTACTATTTACCAAGGTGCCACCTATCACGGGTCTGCACAACTTACAAAAACGTAAATCATAAATGTACCGCCTATCACAGGTCAAAGTACTATTTATCAAGGTGACACCTATCACGGGTCTGCACGATTTACAAAAAGCATGAAAATGCATGAGCGTATACTGACTCCATTCACAACAATCGTTAAGCAAATGCAGTTATTAAAAGATTCCCCATTTTTAACACTCATTTGTCTTAAACGATCTTCACGCCAAACATTAAGCAAACAGACATATTAAGAGATTCCCCATTCTTAATATACTTTTGACTTAAACGATTTCCACCACAAAACATTCAGTAAACAAGACATTAAGAGATTCCCCATTCTTAATACTCATTTAACTGAGACGATTTTTCAAAACAAACATTAAGTAAACAAGACATTAAGAGATTCCCCATTCTTAATTCACATTTAACTTAAATGATTTTCAAAACAACATTAAGTAACCGAGACATTAAGAGATTCCCCATTCTTAACGCCCAGTTAACTTAAACGATTTTCAAAACAACATTAAGTAACCGAGACATTAAGAGATTCCCCATTCTTAACACCCAATTAACTTAAACGATTTTCACAAACACAAATTAAATAAACAAGACATTAAGAGATTCCCCATTCTTAATACTCGTTTAACTTAATGGTTTTCAAATTCCACATAGAACAAAATCAAACAAACTTTCACATTCAATACATAATTCGCACCAAATCATTTTCCACACAAACCACACAAAACACATCTCAAGTCTTATCAGCATCAATTAAGAACACGTCCAAAAACAACGAACACAAATCAACATAATCCACCCCTCAAACACACAAGTTTCATTCATTCAAAATCATACATAAATGAGTTTAAATTCATTTTCCACGAAGCATTCATCAATATAACCCAAAACCTAACTCTAAGATTTTTACCCATAAAGCCTTAGATACATTTTCCCCAAATCGATACTCCCAACCCTAACAAAATTCCTTCCCACATAACCACAGATAAGGCCCTAAATGCAAACTAAAAGTTTAGAAGGAGCCCTTACCTTAACGTTAGCTTTAACGTCGATTTACGACACCACGATCAATTCTGGTAAAAACTTTGCTCGCGACGACGCTTCCAAAGTTAGCTCTCTAGCACTATAGTGTAGTGGTGAGCAACTTTCCCTTCTATCCCTTCGCGAAACGAAGCTTGGATCCAGAAGAAACGGTGTGATTTGTGTTTGGCAGTTTTGAAATCTCTAAACCGTTTTCTTTCGTTTTCGGATCAAAGAGGAAGAGTGGAGTTGAGAAATCCTTGTCCTATCACCCACTATCAATTTCGAACTCAAGGAAGCAAGGAAGAACGAAAATGGATGAAGATGGAGGAAGGAGGAAAAAAAATGTACGCGAGGCAGAGGAGGGAGAAGATGGAAATTTTTCTGTTTTCTCTCCTTCTCTTTTCCTTTCTTCCTTTTTCTTTCCTTTCTATTTTCTTTCTTTCCAATTCCTTCCCTTCCTTTTATATATATATATATATATATATATATATATTAATTATAATTAACAAATATCTCAAAACCTTTAGATATTTATTAGATTATCCTTTTGCCAAAACGCATTAAACTCTCCGCAAAAGATTCACCGCAGTTAAATTAATTTATTTATCGAAGAGTAATTCTAATTGGTATCAAAATATCTTTTTGATCATATAAACTCCAAAATATTAATAACTTGGCCAAAAAGCCCCTGAGTTCAATACCAAAAATTCATTAAAATACATAAAGTATAATTTAAAATTACGGGTCTTACAGAGCCAATGATTATTTTCTTTTTCTTTAGCTCATCCTATGTCAATTCTAATTCAAGTGATCAAAGTGAACTTATTAGTTATTCCAAAGGAAGCCTGTTGAGGTTCTTCACCTCTAGTATGGTTGTGATTTTTTATCTCCATTTACTTGGAATACTTATAAGGATTTTCTTAACATGGTCTGTTGTAAAATAGCTTTTCTTCAATACCTTTAGACCCGAAACTAATGTTTGATATCTTGAAAACATTGAGACAATGTTTTCATCTTATCCCATTTGGAATAATTCATATTTTCTTACAAGAAGATTTTCTTTTGCTTCTTGTACTTGTATAATCCCTTCATATGTTAGAACTAGAGCATCAAATATGATTGTTAGTGAGTTTGTCAAACTCTTTGAATGTAATGGAATTCAACATAAAGGTTATTGCCTTATGATGCATTTTATAAACTCTTTTTTTTCAACAATCATGTTTTTCCTAGACAATTTAGTGCCATCATTATTTGTTGGGGCAGTGTGTCCTTCTTAAACTAAATCCCATGATTCTAAATCCTGGGAGATAACGAAACTTTTTAATTTGTCTTTCCAAAATTCGAAGCGTTCTCCATCAAAAAGTTGGGGTCTAATAATATTTCCTCCAATGGCTTTTTCACCAAGTTTAGTCATGATAGAAAAAATTTATTTTAAATAAATTTCTCGAGAAGGAAATACCTACAAAATATATTTCAAATAAAACATCAAATATCTCGCTATAATAAAAAAAATTTATCGGTAATGGATTATCAATAATAATAATACCTAATTGGTGATGAATTTTTCTGTAGAATCTATACATTTTCTTGAAACAGGAACCACAACTCTACTCATACCTAATTTCAAAAATAGTAATATATTTAATTAATAATAAATTTAAAAAAAAGTGAAAATTTTGAAAGTTTTGAATTTTTTGAAACTTTCGAAACTGACTTACTTCGAATGTTTGAAAATTTCGAAGGATATGTGTTTCAGGAGTTTTAGATTCATCGAAAGTTTCGAATGAATTGTGTTTCGGATGTTTCAAATTTTTACAAACTTTCGAAACTTTATGGAAATGTTAACGTTGAAACTTTCAGATTCATCGAAAGTTTCGAAATTTTTAATTGTTTTAGAAAAATTACATTTCAAAAGTTTACAATTTAGCAAAAGTTCCGAATAAATCAAAAGAACTCACTTGTAATTATTTCAAAAGTTTGAAACTTTCAAATATTATGAAATTTTTTATAAGTTTCGAAAGTGGGGGTAAGAAAAGAGAGTGGTAAATTTTTTTCATAATTTTATATAAAACAAAAAAGGATAAAATTGTCATTAATAAAAAATGGGGGATGGGAGGTAAAAGTGAGGTGCACCGTACATTTCTCTATTTTATAATTTTAAATTTATACTTAATAATTTCAAAAATTCAAAAATTAATTTAAATATTTATAATTTAAAGGACGAATTTAGTTCGACCCGCGATACATCTAGTCATTATCCAGCTTTGTATCGGTCCCTATTTTTTAATATAAAACAAAAAAGGATAAAATGGTCATTAATAAAAAATGGGGGATGGGAGGTAAAAGTGAGGTGCACCGTATATTTCTCTATTTTATAACTTTAAATTTATGCTTAATAATTTCAAAAATTAAAAAATTAATTTAAATATTTATAATTTAAAGGACGAATTTAGTTCGACGCACGATACATCTAGTCATTATCCAGCTTTGTATCGGTCCCTATTTTTTATATAAAACAAAAAAGAATAAAATAGTCATTAATAAAAATGGGGGATGGGAGATAAAAGTGAAGTGCACGGTACATTTCTCTATTTTATAATTTTAAATTTATACTTAATAATTTCAAAAATTCAAAAATTAATTTAAATATTTATAATTTAAAAAACGAATTTAGTTTGACCCATGATACATCTAGTCATTGTCCAGCTTTGTATGGGTCCCTATTTTTTTTTTTTTTTTATCGTGTGAATTAAATGGGCATTAAGCCATAATGTTAACATATCTATCTAGAGTTTTACCAACAACACAAGTCGCATTTGTCAACAAAAATACACCAAGTCGTATGTTACCCGTTGATTATACATCACACGGTTGAAAGTTTACAGAGTGATGCAAGTTGCAGAAGAAGGTCGGTGTCGTCGTAATCTTCTTACAAGAAAAATGAGGTGAACTTGTAAGAGTCCAACTTTTCTTCATCTTCGTCTTCTTCTCAACTTACTTGTGGCTTTAAGATCCCTTTCTAAACGGCGTCGTTTCTTCTTCTTATATGTTTATCCACTCGCGCTTTTCGGAAACCCGCTCAAGCTCTTGTCGTTTACTCAGCGAATTCAACTAGGGTTTCGCTTGAGCTGTGATCTCTTTCTTTTATCGAATATCCGCATCTTAATTCTTAGTTTCATAATCATTTCCTTGGAATTGGAGAAAGTTCTTCGAGTTTGGTTCAGCTAAACACGGTGTTGGTGCTCTTTTCAGCTAGTAGCTTCCATTTTGAGAACAAATAGGGTAATTATTATTATTATTATTATTATTATTATTATTATTATTATTATTATTATTATTATTATTATTGTTGTTGTTGTTGTTGTTGTTGTTGTTGTTGTTGTTGTTGATGTTGTTGTTGTTGTTGTTAAGACAAGGGAAAATTTCTGTTTTCAATTTGGATTTAAGTTAGTCTTCAGTTTCATTAAATTTGAGCACACAGTTTCCCGATTTACCCTTAACTTTGGAGGCTAATTTTGTTGTAGGGATATGATTCCACGTGATTTAGTGAGAGTTATTGCATATTTAATTCTTTTTCTTTCTGTTATGGGCAGTTATATATAGTTATACTGAACAAGCTGATTTGTGTAACTATTTTTTTACATTATTAGTATCGGATGTGGATATTGAGGCAGTACAGTGAAACTGCAGCATTTGGTTAATTAAATTGAACCGCGTGACTCTATGATGGTAAAGAGTAGAGGTTATTTTGGCAATGCTTTAGATACAGTTGGTGAATCTGAAGGATCCGGAACATCAGGACAAATAGACACTGAAATTACAGTTTCGGAGGACTCGAGTGCCCCAACAAGGAAATCTATTTGTTTGAACTCAAGCCGCCGCGGTGCATATGGAGCTTTAATGCAAGTTGTTCCGTTGTCAAAATTGTCAACTATTGAAAGGAAAGGTTTGGTGCAACGGTTTAGATCTGAGCTTGAACAGATTCAGCAACTTCAGAAGAGAATTGAAATACAGAGATCAAATGGGGTTACGTTGTCATCGTCTAGTGATATTCTTAGTTGTAGTAATGGTGGTAATAATGGACATCGAGTGGAAAACTCGAGGAAAAAATCGGTGTCTAGTTCTTTACCAGGGAATAAATCTAAACTTTCAGGTAAGAGTAATAAGCCTCGTGGATGGAATCGGGGCTCTTCTGGAAAGTTCGAGACTCCAGCACAGACTCGTTCACCAAGCACCGTAAATTCTTTGTTGATGAAAGATTGTGAGTCACTGTTGACACGGTTGATGAATCACCAGTATGGTTGGGTTTTCAACACTCCTGTGGATGTTGTGAAGTTGAACCTTCCGGATTATTTCACTATCATCAAGCATCCTATGGATTTCGGAACAATAAAAAGCAAGATCGATACAGGAGCTTACTCAGACCCATTTGAATTTGCTAGTGACGTGAGGCTTACATTTTCGAATGCAATTACCTATAACCCACCTGGGAATGATGTCTACATAATGGCTGATACCCTCAAAAAATATTTTGAAGTGAGATGGAAAACAATAGAGAAGAAACTACCCAGAAGTGATGCTCTACCATTGCCTACGAAACCAAACCCTTGTCAAGATGTGAAAACTACTAGACCAGTGCCTCTTTCCAAAAAGAGGAAAATTGTCTCATTGCCCCCTCAGCCTGAAGTTATCACACCTGCTAAGCAGACTATGTCGGATGAAGAGAAGCACAATCTAGGTCGACAATTGGAATCTTTGCTCGGGGAAATACCTGTTCATATCATTGATTTCTTGAAAGAACATAGTTCAAATGGAAAAGAATGTGCAGAGGATGAGATTGAGATTGATATCGATGATCTCAGCGATGATACACTGTTTGCATTACGAAAGCTTTTGGATGAGTTTTTGCAAGAGAAGGAAAAGAACAAAGAAAAAGCTGAAGTGTGTGAAATAGAGGTGCCTCCTGCTACCTAACCGTTTAATAAATCTAAGTTGTTATCACATTTTATTTGAATTATATAATCCTCCCTGGCTAGAGCGAAATTTTGTCTTTTAGTTCATATTTTGACTTTTCATATTCTATATTTTCTGTTGCAGGTGTTGAATGATTCTGGTCCTAGCAATTCCTCATTGCAACCAGTTAAAGGTATGCTTGTGAGTTTGTGTCTCTGGGCATGTGTAGATGCATAGTCTATTTTTAGTTTTCGAAAATTGTTTTACTTATAGGTAATGATCTGGCTGATGAAGAGGTGGACATTGGTGGAAATGAGCCCCCTGTTTCAAGCAATCTTAGTGTGAAGGTTGAAGAGGATGTTGGTGGAAATGAACCCGCTGTTTCGAGCTATCCTGATGTGAAGGTTGAAAAGGACTTTGGTTTAAATGAGCCCCCTGCAACAAGCCATCCCGATATGAAGGTTGAATCGGACGATGGTGGAAATGAGCCCCCTGTTTCAAGCCATCCTCATGTGAAGGTTGAAAAGGATACAACTTGCAGAGCGAACAAATCTCTAAGCCCAGTCTGCTCCAATGGTAAGAGAGTTATGAATTTCTCTAAGTTGCTTTTAAGTATGTGCCTGTGCTGTGGTACTCCACTTCTCTGAATATTTAATCATAGGGTGTATATATATATATATATGGACATGATTTAGCCTTCCTTTAGGGAAATATCTTATTTTGTAACTCAACTTCCCCCTTAATAGAGTTCTGGAAACTCAGAAAAGTAGAGAGAGAAATTTTAATCTGAAAAATACTTTTGCATTAACATTCTGAGTGAATACACAGTGAAACAGTTATTATTTTTAGACCATCAAATAGGAAGCAGTTATGGCATCTGTAACTACAGTTATGACTGCTGTAACTGCTCCAAGCTATACTATAACAAACTATGCCAGCTCAGCACAGCTTAGCCTAGATGAGTTCTGCGAAACATGCATATCTCCTTTCACCCCTAAATCTGGCTTTAAATTCATCCTGCTGGTTTTAAACCCTTTTACTCTTTCTCGTCTTTCCTTTCCGACCTTTTCTGAGATGAATATTTCAGAAAAGAAAAATATTTAAATTATGAATAATTTATTTTCATTTTCACATTAATCCAAAATCACTTGATACTTTATCTTATATATATATATATGTGTGTGTGTGTGTGTCCGTCTTAAAAATTAAATATAAATAAAAATGGGTCATTGATGTATTTGGTCCAAGCCATAGACCATATACATCAACTTTTTGACTCATTTTTGCTTATATTTTGGGGCAATCAATGTAGCTTTATTTCTTATTGGCTTTCGTAGCACTGTATCAGTTAATTAGAGCTTCCCTGGTGCTTTGCAATTGGAGTTTGGTTAAGTGGACTTCTGTTGTTATTAGGGACGACTACCATTAGTACTACCAGTAAATGTATTATTTTAAGATGTTGATTTTAATGATGTTTCATTCATTTTGTAAGGGGTATTAGCAACATCATTGTGTGTGCTTTGTGTTCATATGCTTCATTTTTAATTTTATTTTTATAGTCAGTTGTTAGTATGTTATGTTAGTAGCGAAGATTTGAACCCTGAACCTCTCCTTCGGGTATCCCAGCTCAACTACTTGAGATACGCCTTGGATTTGCTTCATTATTTGATAGTGTGACATGAATTTGCATAATTCCCGACTTCATGTAGAAATTCAACAGAGATGCAAAGAAAAAAGAAGATATTGAATCCTCCTAAGAGATTTAATAAATTGGAAACTAGTCAGTAAATGGAATAATGAAATCAGAACCCCTAAACAATTATTAATGCTTACTGGCTCTCCAATTCCTTTGAAAAAATTTCAAGTTGATTGGCCAGGAGAATCCCAGCACAGCAATGAGAAGCCATGTAAACTGTTGAATGAGAAGAAAATATTGAGAGACATGTTGAATAACCTGTGTGTTTCAACTACACAGCGAAAGTTCTTTATATAGACTTTATGTGATAAATACATAATGACACAAGTACTTAAAGATGATAGGAATATTTACAGATTTTCTATTTATTTACATACCAATATTTTATTTTCAACATAAACAATCTTCTTTTTTTGACAAAATGTAAACAATCTTATTATTAATCACAACTAGAGTAAGGATAGAGAGACCTTTGTTAAAAATAAAAGCATCCCCTCTTCTAACCATAGGCATAGGGAACTAAGAGCATTTCTAATGAACTGTTTCATATGCTGCCAAAACTTTAATTTCATTAGAAACTGATCAATGTTTTGGTTACACGTGAGAGCCTCACCAAATACACTTAACACCTACTCCATATTTAAAATGGTATCTGACAATTAAGAAACAGTTGGATAGCTGTGTCTGAATTTGAACTATATATCAGATGCATTATGATAGTCTTTCTGGTTGGTTAGATTCAATAAACTTCAGAGTTTAGAAGCTTTCCCCAACATTCCTAAAAAAGGAAATTCGGTATTTGCTTATTTTACCAGCATGTCATTTGCATCTTTTTTTCATTGCCAATAATGGCTTAATTAAACCTCTGATTGCTATATGTGAAAGTATTTGATTGATTTTCTTCACATAATCAGTTATAATTTGCATGTCCACATATTGGAACATGAAGTTATACAGTTTTGTGCCTTTACCTAGTTTAGTAGTGTTTAAGAGTTAAAATAAACTGTCGGATGACTATTAGTATCGTTAAATGAACCGTGCCTGTTTAGTGATTAGACATATTTTTTTAGGTTTAAGTTGAATTCTTATTTTCATAGTAAAATATTTCCAATTTATGCTCAATAACCTCTAAAACGATTAATGGAGAGTGCTTAACGAGCAACACTTCATTTTTGAGTAAATCAACCACTTGTTTTCGAAACTGGAAGTATTTTTGTACCAAGAATACACTTTGTTATAAATTTATGTTGAATATCATGTATGCTTGGAGTTCTTCTTGCCCTCTTTTAATAATCTGTCCATTTTTGTCCTTACACTGAATCGTACAGTATATATGCAAGAGGATATATATGCTTCAATTTCACATTCAGTTCTCTCTTTTGTTATGTCATCATATCCTTAGAAAATATTCTCTGAAGCTTAACGTAGCAATTTTAAAGACAAGTGTATTACCTTTTCCCATTATTTAAACAGCAATTGGTTGGTTGCCAAATAAGAGAAAGGTTTTAATTAATTACTACCAACTGTTCATTGCATTTTTTAATGTTTTTTCCTTTTAAGTTGTAAGTTGAAGATTTACACTCATCATATCAATAGTTTCTAGATTTACACTCATCATATCAATAGTTTCTTTTGGGTAACATATGTGTCGCATTGTTGTTTGAGGTCCAAAGTATCTTCCAGAAGTTTTTTGCTTGTATTTTCAATTTTAATGTTTAACCGGATAACTTTTTATGTTAATGTTAATTAGTGACTATCCAATGTGTGCATTGCAGATTCCAATTCTAGTAGTTCTTCTGATAGTGAATCCGATGATGTTAAAGCAAGTCCAGCAAATGGAACAAAGGCACGGTTTTGTTTATTCAGTGAAAGTTATTATTTTCATATATCATAAGAATATGATTGTTTATTCTCTGATGCTGTTTCGATTCCTGTTAATACAGTTCTTTGCTACATAATATAATTATTCACTTGGGTTCTTATTCAGGTACCAGAAATTATGGATTCTGATTCTCAGTTGGATGAGACCATCAGGGCTGCTGATACTCTTGAAAGAAATCGTGAGTAATGGATCTTTGTTTGTCATTTTTAGCTACTTAAAGGTCCTGTATGATCTGCAGTTTGAACAGAGTGCAACTAAAACTTGAGTCTCATGTTTGTCTCATGTTGTGTGGTATCTTCTATGGTTTGCTTACGCATGGCTTCTCATATTTCCCAGAAATTAAATGAATGACGTATATACTTTTCTTCCTATAAGGTTGCTACTGCAAGAAAAATTATATATATGTTATACGAGTGCTAAAATTGCCTTTGTTAAACTGATAGTACCTTCGTCTCATACTATAAGCAAAAATGAGTCAAAGAAAGTGGATTTATGTGGTCCAAATTTTGAACCACATACATCCATTTTCTTTGACCCATTTTTGCTTATATTATGAGACAGAGGTAGAACTTTTGAAGATCCATTTTGATTATTAACATTGTAAAGACAGCAAATTGTAGAATTTTGTTGCTGTAGATTCTCATTGATAATTCCATAGGAGTTTATTTGAAATATTTGAGTTCATCTTTAGGTAAATGTTCGCTCTTTTTTTTTTATGACTTATGAAGACTAAACTTTCTTGTGAGCTATCAATGAAAGTTGGTATTGAAGCAAATGTGAATATTTATCCCTGGGCTATTACTCTAGGTGACATTCTTATTATATGCCAATATCGTGTTTAATTGGCTGAACTATTGAGTAAATACCTTCAATGAAGGATGACCATGTTGATTGGTGATAACATTATAACCACTCCTACATAAATACTGTCAAAATTTGTTTCTTTTTTATTATTAAAAATATCCATCAAGTATAAGGATTTGGTTGTGTAGGAGTACTAATAGAGATTTGGTTTTATAGGAGTATTAATAGGGATTTGGTTATATAGGAGTACTAATAGAGATTTGGTTGTATAGTAACCTTGTATATACCTCTGATGTATTGTCAACATATTTCAATTCAATAAAATATATTTTTACCCTAATTCTTGAGATGATATTGGAGGTCTCGGTCTTTGGAAGTCTCACTTCCGCATAAACATGTTGTCTTCATTGCAGTTTCTTTTTCCTGAAACCTTAGCCAGCTTCATTATGGCCCCTTTTGCTGCCTTCATTGCAGCAACTTTAGATTTCTTTTTGGTCTGTTCGCTGCCATAATGTGTTCACTATTCACGCCGTTACTGATCACGTCTGTTTGACCATCTTTGACTGCCTACTTCACGCCACTGCCGATATCACAAGACTCACGTCCATTAGATTGGCCGGAACCCAAAGCACCACCTTAACAGCCTATTCACGCGCGCCTTCCAGTCCGGCGCGTGCGCCCACTCGCACTGTCATGTCCAGCGCATGCACCACGCGCTGCCTTATAGACCTCCTTTCACCGATGTTTTCAACCAGATTGTAGATCGGTCGTTTCTCATTTCGTTTTTGGTGTTCACTCTCCGATCAAAGCACTTTTATTTGTGGGTCATTTGAAGCTCACACGATTTTTGCTCAGACTTTTCTGTTACAGGCTTTGGCCACTATTGTTATTGCAGTATTATAGCACACTTACAGTTTGTTGATAATTTTTGGACATTTGTTTTGTTTGACAGATCAACCTTTTGTCTCTAATCTCGTTTGTCTGATGGTTTTACGGATATGATAGCTAAAGAAAGTAAATTGTCTACTAGCTTAATTTCCATACAAAAACTAACACAAGACTATCATGTAATGTTACAAATCTCGAGTCCTTCAAGACAATAATTTAGGGAGGACAATTGGTAATGTTAGAGAACGGAATGGTCTTTATAAGAGCATTTTGTACTGTCTTGATCATCCTTCATATAGAGCCATAAAATAGTTGTTTCTTTCCCTCTTTAAGAAATTAGAGGTAGAAAGTTTTCATTGTGAGGTGTTTGGGCTTGCTAAACACAAATGTATACCTTTTCCAGTTAGTAATCAAATGAGTACTTCTCTATTCCGTTTAGTTCATACTGATGTATGGGGTCCCTCTAATGTTCCAAATATATCACCAGCACGTTGGTTTGTAACTTTTATTGAAGACCGTCCTCGGGTTACTTGGGTTTACTTACTAAAACATAAATCTGAAGTCAGTTCTGTGTATGTACAGTTCTTCTCCATGATAAAAAACCAATTTTGAGTGAGTATTAAGAGGATTAGGTCCGATAATGCCAAAGATTACTTTAATCCCTGACTTAATTCTTTCAGTAAAAAATAAAGTATTATTCATGAGTCGTCATGTGTTAAAACACCCGAACAAAATGGGAATTTTGGTAGGAAAAATTGGCACTTGTTAGATCAAACTCGAGCGATATTATTTAAAAATAAAGTTCCTAAGAAATTTTGGGGAGAGGCAGTTTTAACTGCATCGTATTTCATAAATTGATTACCTTCTAGTGTCCTTCAAAACTCTCATGGAGGCCTTATCCTTGTTCTACCCTAATTTGTCCACCAGTAGTAATCTTACTCCAAGAATATTTGGGTCGTTTGTCCATATTCATAGTGATAGTAGAGGGAAACTTGATCCTAGATCCTTAAAATGTGTCTTTATCGGGTACTCTTCCACTTAAAGGGGATATCAGTGCTATCATCCACCATCTCAAAAATTCTCTGTCTCTCGAAATGTCACCTTCCACGAACAAGAAAGTTACTTTGGTTAAACTCATCTTCAGGTGGAGAATACAAGTAAGGAAGATGAGTCTCTTCTACTTCTTGAGTTGACTCTTGAACTAGAAACTGAGACTGGAGTTGATTTTGAACAAGATGGAAATGGAGGAAATGACGATGTTGTGATTGAAATTGATTTTGAGAAAGATGGAAATGATGGCCCTAATGTAAAATATGGCAAAAATCTAGTAAATACAAGAACAAAAAATGTCATTCTTGAATCTGTTCACATCCATGAGTCCAATCCGACCTTACATGAGGCAACTTCCCTCGACACTTCAAACTCTAGTGATACCATCTATGAATCTTCCCATGCACAAGAATTAGAATCCAACACCCCACCAACTTATGATGACCTCCATATCCCAATTGCCCTAAGGAAGAATACCTATCCAACTACCTATGCTTTGAACAATTTTCACCTATCCATAAAAGCCTTCCTCACAAGTCTGAACGCTATTATACTTACCTCTCTATCTGAAGCATTGTCTTAAAGGAAATGGAAACAAGTCATGGAAATGGAAGCACTGGACGAGAACGGTACTTGGGATTTGGTCCTTCTACCAAATGGAAAGAAACCTGTTGGATGCAAGTAGGTATACATTGTAAAGTTCAAGGCTGATAGATCTATTGAGAGGTACAAGGAAATAATGGTAGCTAAAGGATTTACTCAAATGTATGGAGTGGATTGATTACTTGGAACCATTTGCTCCGTTTGCAAAAATGAATACTATCAGGATGATATTATCTCTAGCAGCTAATTATAGGTTGAACTTGCACCAATTTGATGTAAAAAAGGTCTTCCTCCATGGAGATCTAGATGAAGAGATTTATGTGGATTGACCCCCCTGGATACATTGAGCATATTGCTGTCAACACCGTTTGTAAGCTAAAGGAGGCTCTATAAGGCTTAGACAATCTCCACGAGTGTGGTTTGGGAGGTTTTTGGTGAGCCTAGGCTTCATACTAAGCCAAGGAGATCATACCCTTTTTACCAAACATTCTAAGTCAGGGGGAGTAACAGTGTTATTGGTATATGTGGACGATATCATAGTGACCGATGATGATGAAAATGAGCAACATTTGTTAGGACAACACCTAGCCAATGAATTTGAGATTTAAACTTTGGGAAAATTGAAGTATTTCTTGGGAATTGAAGTGACTCACTCTAAGAAAGGGATTTTCATATCCCAACAAAAATACATCACAGATCTTCTGCAAGAAACAGGTAAGATAACATGCAAGCCAACGTACACCAAATTTGAAGTTGGGAAATGCAGAAGAAGACATTGCAATTGACAAAGAAATGTACCAAAGATTAGTTGGAAGACTCGTATATCTGTCACATACTAGACCTGATGTTGCCTTCATTGTAAGCCTAGTCAGTCAATTCACGTACCTAACAAAGGAGGTACACTTCCAAGCTCCACTTAGAATTGTGCAAAATTTGAAACAAACCTAGGAAGAAGAATTTTGTTCAAACAAAATGGAAATGTGGATCTTGAAGCCTATATTGATGTTGTTGTTGACTGTGCAGGGTCAATTGTAGATAGAAGGTCAACCACAGGATATTGCACTTTCGTATGTGGGAAACTTGTGACTTGGAAGAGTAAGAAACAAAGTGTTGAATCGAGATCCAGTGCTGAAGCAGAATTTAGGGCAATGGCACAAGGGATATGCAAGTTACTATGGTTGAAGATCATTTTGGAGGACCTGAAAATAAAGTGGGATGAACCAATGAAAATCTATTGCACTTTCTTATGTGGTAAAGTGAAGCATATACTGATGCTGACTATGCAAGGTCAATTGTAGATAGAAGGTCAACCACAGGATATTGCACTTTCCTCTATGTGGGAATCTTGTTACTTGGAAGATTAAGAAACAAAATGTGGTATCGAGATCCAGTGCTAAAGTAGAATTTAGGGCAATGGTGCAAGGGATATGCGAGTTACTATGGTTGAAGATCATTTTGGAGGATCTGAAGATTAAATGGGATGAATCGATAAAACTCTATTTTGATAATAAATCTGCTATTAGCATAACACATAATCCACTGTAGCATGATAAAACCAAGCATATTGAAGTTGATAGACATTTTTTCAAAGAAATTTTTTATAGTGGCCTAATTTGCACTCCATATGTCTCCTCCCCAGGCAACCTTGTAGATCTTCTAACTAAAGTGCTAAACAACAACTTTGAAAGAATTGTATCCAAGCTGGGAAAAGAGAACACCTATTCACCAACTTGAGGGGGAGTGTCAATTTATTTCTATTTTATTATTAAAATATCTCTCAAGTATAGGAATTTGGTTGTATAGGAGTACAAATAGGGATTTGGTTATATAGAAGTATTAATAGGGATTTGGTTGTATAGTAACCTTGTGTATATATATATATATATATATATATATATATATATATATATATATATATATATATATATCATGTATTGTCAAACATATTTCAATTCAATAAAATATATTTTTACACTAATTCATGAGAAATACCTAGTGTGAGTATGGCTTTGATGACATTTGGAATAGTTTATTTATAGTTTATATGGGCTTAATGCATGATTAAAGGACCTATGTAAGTGTTTTGAATAATTTATAAATACAGCTTGTGATATGTCTATTAGCTGTTTTAATAAGCTTAATTGAAAAAACTCCCCAACATAGTTTATGGAAACAACTTTGACTTTGGCTTAGTGAAACTTTCATTAAATAAGAGTATTTTCTCTCATGTTTCTGTATTTTCTCTTTTTGCCGAATTCCTATCACTAGTTGAATTTACAGATTTCAATGGTGTGATTTATGTATAGCTGTAAAATTGACGTGAGCAGACTCTCCCAAAGTTTAAAGTATTCCATTGGAATTCTCAAGCTTCAATGAAACTGAGCTGCATTCCTAGAAAGTATTTTGAAAGAGCACTCAAATAAGAAAAGAAAAGAAAATGTTTGGTTTCTTCTGAAAGTTTAATAGTACCTTTGAGCTTTATTTTCATTTAACAGTGGTTTATACATGAAACGATCTATGTTTCCATTTAGACTTTTAGATCTTTGGATTAAGGCCAATTACGTAACTGATATTATCAATATTGTGAAAAACTTGAATAACTGTGCTTATTGCTTGTCGGCCTTGGATTCGTTTAGTTGTGCCTTTAATATTGTGATATAAGTTCTTGGCCATTGCTATACTTCCATAGATTCTTACCCTTTATTTCTTACAGAACCTGTCAGTGGCTTGGATCAAGTTGAGGATAACTCTCAGGATAAACGAAGTTCTTTTGACTCTGATTTCCAGCAAGATGGTATGTGTCTGTGGACTGTTTATGTCTTTTAAGATATTGTTTATTGTTTGTTAGATGACTACAAATGGCTTATCTTATAAATGTTATAGGGGACAGTGGTCCAACTGAAAGGCAGGTCTCCCCTGATAAACTTTATCGAGTTGCACTGTTGAAGAATCGATTTGTTGATACTATCTTGAAAGCTCGAGAAAAGACACTCACACAAGTAAGTCACATCTCATATTTCAGATATATGGAACTTACTCTGCTTATATTATCCTTCTGATCGTTGTTGAATTTGAATATGATTTGCTTCAATATAATTTGGCTGAGGACAGGGAGAAAAGGGAGATCCGGAGAAATTGCGCTTGGAAAGGGAGAAATTGGAGATGGAGCAAAGGAAAGGTGAGTCAGTTTCCGCATTTGTGTGCTATAATAAAGAGTGATGTGTCCATGCGAACTGTTCGACTTAAGTGCTAACTAATATGTCCCGCTGGTCCAACTCTTTATCAACAGAAAAGGCAAGGCTACAAGCAGAAGCAAAGGCTGCTGAAGATGCTCGAAAGCAGGCAGAAGCGGAAGCTGCTGCTGAAGCCAGACGAAAGATAGAGCTTGAGAGAGAAGCTGCACGACAAGCACTGACACAGGTAAATGAGTAGCATCTATAAGTAGTATATCTTGCTGAAATATGTGTGTTTGCATGTTTGTTCTGGATTTTACTGGAGCATATACTGGCATCTGTGCAGATGGAAAAGACTGTTGAAATCCATGAGAATCCTCGTTTTCTCGAAGATTTGGAAAGGCTTAGAGCTGTACCTGCTGAGCAATTGCCAAGTTATGTAGATGAGACAAGTCCCGATCACTCTCAGGATGGCTTGGGTAGTTTCAAGTTTGATAGTAGTAATCCCTTGGAACAACTAGGATTATATATGAAAATTGACGATGAAGATGAGGAAGGCGAGCCACCCTCTGTTCCAAACCCTGTAAATGATGTAGAAGAGGGAGAGATCGATTAAAAACCCTAAACTATGCATAATCCATATAACGATGAAGGAGCAAAGTATAGTTATCTCTAGCCCCGTGAAAATATTCCCATGTATTTTAGTTATTGCAGTGCATTAATCCATCGATGAGAGGCACCATTCAGCTTCTAGAAGAACAATATTAATTCAGTTCTGGACTGTCATGCCATCAAGGGAGTGGTTTGAACCGAAACCAAGGAACCTTTTTGGCCGTTTGCAATTAAGAATGGAAGTATGCATCTATGTTTATGTTATTGTAATACTAGTTAGTAGTATGAGTTTCACGTCCCTTTGTCTTGGTTAAGTTGTACAAAAGATAGATGGTGTTGTTGTCCTTGAAACTGTGAAATATAAAGCCATCTTAATGTTTATTGTAATACTAGATATATGGAAGTATGCATCCATCTTAATGTTATTGTAATACTTAGTTATTTTAGTTTCAAGGCCCTTTGCTTGGTTTTAAGCTGTACAAAAGATAGATGTTGTCCTTAAAACCGTGAACACTGGAGGAGCTATAACCTTCCGATTACTATGTATTTATTTGTGTAATACTAGATAGATGTTGTCCTTACTAAGTATTTTACTGAAAAACATGAAGATAGTTGTTGAAATGGTAGAAAAAATATGTAAAACAATCCAAGATGCATAAAATATACTTCTTTTATCTCTTAATATAATTATCGTTTTTGGCACATTTGTTTTCCAAAATATAAAACTCTTCACATCTTTTTAGGCATATTTATAAATATAAGACTCTTTACATCTTTTTAGACATATTTATAAATATAAGACATTTATTAATGCTACAAATTGTCTTCGAATGTAAAAAATTAATATCAAATGCATCTATAAACAAAAGGTAATTTAGTAAGTTATATGTAAATTATACAAATTAATTTTACTACTAATTTTTCATCTGTGAAAAGTGTCGCGAGCTCTTATAAATAGAGATGATTCCACATCAAATTTCTAACAATCCAATATTCTTGAGAATTTTAAATCACGACAATCTTTATTTCATGAATAGTACAATTTAAAATAGTAAAATTGATGATGTCATAGGGAGTGTCTCGAGATTGGAAACAAAACAAATCGGGAGAATGACATAAATTGCAACATGCATTTTTTTGGTTACAAGACTATAGCATAAAATCTATATAAGTTAATTAATGGGAAGAAGATAATTTAAAAAATAGCGTAAAATTAAATTATTTAAAATTAAATAAATATGTATTTTAATGTCATTTTCTATTCACAACAGTCAACCACTTTCATTTTAATTAGTTGACTTTTTAACTACCATTTAGTTTTTATTTTTTTTAGAAAAGAGGTAATTAAATTAATTAGAAGAAATGAAAGACTTAACCCCGTATAATCAGCTTCCATAATGCTATTAAAAAGAGAAGAATCATAAAACATAAAGAAGTGTTGTCAATTTAATCGAAGAGAAGTGCTCCAATTAGGAATATAGAGGAGAGAGTAGACCTCTTTCAAAAAGAGGTTAAAGACCCAAGAGGTAGGAATCTATCCATAATCATAGAAATTGAAGGCTTGAAATCGCTTTCAAAAAAGAAAATTTTCCGGGCTCAAATTTCGATCCACCCTAATACCATGAAGATGAGTCCAAACTTTAGCAAAGATGACATTACCGGCGTCTAAATTGCCATACAAACCAATGCAATAATTATCATTCTTGTGCTGATACAAACCACCAAAAGAGAAGTTTGAGTAATAGGTTCGAAAGTACCATCAATGTCCACTTTAAAATATGCAAAAAAGGGTGTTATCCAGTTCTTGTTAATAAAAGAAGTCATGTGTTCCCAAAATCATGGAGACTTGCTTGTCTCTTTAACAACTAAATAGATTTTGATGATGAGTTTTTATTCAAAAGCCAGTATAAAAAGAAGAAGAGGTAAACAAATCAAGCTCATTTATATCTTTCAAAAGTATCCAAACGATAACTCTAAAGTAGGTATAAGGCCAATGGATGCAACCAATATTATTATTAGATATGTTCCAATTCAATCAAGCAAGCAGATCCAAACTGAAGAAGCGACTCCACTGGTTCGGCTTAATGCTACTATTCCAGAAATCAAAAACTCGAGCTAGAGTTACAACGGTGAGAAGTGTGTGACACCCTAAACTCCAAAATAATATATATGATAATTTGTACCATATTTTTATAAATATTTACAGCACATAAATAAAAACTCTTTCAAAAGAAAAATAAACTTTTATGAGTTATTTATGATATCACATTTCTCAAAATACAAACGGAACACTTTAAAAAAATTTCCTCCTATAAAACAGTGCAATCTCAATAAACTTGATTTAACTATAATTTCTTGATTTACTTTCAAAAATTTACTAGTACCTATAAGATTTTCATACAAAAATTCGTTTTTAATTAAACGAGTAAAATACAACTTATAACTCTCATTTCTGATATCACCTATCAAAGCAGAGCTTCTCCTAAATTTGAACTTCAAGATATAGAACAAAAAGAAAACAAGAACGGGGAAGGAGGAGTTGAATTGTGTTTCTAAAAACTTTTTACGTGGCTATACTAAAGGAAAGAAGGTAGTTCAAGTGAACAAAAGCGAAGCAAAGAGACACCAAGATTTATCATAGTTCACCACCAACATGATAGTTATATCTAGTCCCTTCAACATGACAGATTTAGTTCACTTGTTTATCATTGAATCAAACTCACACTTGAACACCTACTAGTCACATTGATTGTATTCAATCTTCTCAACCTTCTAGCTTAGTATAATCAAGTTGTTGACGAAGGCAGACGCTACTAGGCAAAGTTACAACAACAAGGTTTTGGGTTTTTTTGAATTAGCTCTCGTAGAGAGCGCCTACAAACTTATTACTAAAGAAATTCTTTTAGCACAAATGTGAGGCAGTGCAAGTGAACAAAAGTGAAGCATAGAGACGCAACGATTTATCATGGTTCACCACCAACACAATAGCAACGTCCAGTCCCTTGAACCTGAAAGATTTACTCCACTAGTTTATCAATGAGTCAAACTTATACTTGAACACCTACTAGTTACACTAACTGTGTTCAATCTTCTCAAGCTTTTAGCTTAGTACAATCAAGTTGTTCAAGAAGGCAAACGCTACTGGGATAAATTACAACAACAAGATTTTGGGGTTTTTTTGAACTAGCTCTCGCATAGAGTATTTGCAAACTTATTACTTCAATAATTCTCTTAGCACAAATGTGTGGCAGAATGATATTGAGCTAGAGTAAAAAATTTCTTATCGCTTATTGCTTGTATCTTGTGTATTTCTTTGTTGAGGAAGGCACATCTTTTATAGAGGATGATTAGGGTTTCTCGTAGTTTTTCTAATTGTGTGAAATCAACATAATTCATGAAGTTTTGTATCGTATCTTTTGGAATTGATTTTCCAAAGAAACTTTCCAAAAACTAATATTGTAATAATTTGGTGTATATGTTTAAAATAGTTGAGAAGCAAAGGGTACGATGATTAGAACATGTCTTAAAATCTTTAGACAAATATTGATTCAGGATGTGTATTAGAGGATGTGCAGTTGTTTTGTCTTATTTGGAGAGTTGGTTTTTCATAGCATTGACTTTTTCAGATGATACAATTATTCAAAGTTAGAAGATCAAGCACTTGATGTGATTATCAGAGGTAGAGGCAATTACTCGCTTGTTACGTTTATTAGAGGCAGAAGAACATTGTTTCTTGTCACACTTATTAGAAGCATATTGTTTCTTGTCACGTTTACCATAGGCAAAGGAACATGATCCATGTTAAGTACAACAGAGGCTAGTGGGAGATCTTGCACAAAATATTGGGAGAAGTACATAATGGAGATGTGAGAAGACATTTACATAGACAAGAAGACATTAATCATCAAATTTGACAAAAATATAATTCATGAACATAAACATTTACATCGAGTTAAATTTGTGTCCTTCGTTCTCCTAAAGCCTTGAAATCATCGATACTTAAATCAAAACTAAAGCTTTCATCTATTTCTTCTTCAATATAAAACATCATATTGTCAACAAGAAATTCATCCACCATCTTGTTATGCATTCTTGTCTTGATAATATTTATTATTGAAAATGTTGTAGTAGCTATAGAAATCGAAAGAGTTAAGATAAGGCAGATTAGTCGATCAATCAAATAATATGTATCTGCCTTCCCTATGTTTTTTTAGAGCATCACACAATTCATACATAGTCGACAAGTTGGAAAAGTTAGAGTTTCAATTCACACAAGTTTTTAAAACTTCACACAATTCAATCAAATAAAATGTTTTCGTTTTACAATGTTCATCTTTGTCGAAAACTTTTATGTTCATCTTTGTCGAAAACTTTTTTCGTGAAAAATGCATCAATCTTCTTATGTTTAAAGATCGTATCACTCTTAAAAAAATACACAAATTAATTAAACAACACATTCAGACAAACAGTTCATAATTCCCAAGGTTAAACTTACAACTCACATTCACAAAGTAAAATCGTTCACAATCCCACGTCCACAATACACTAATCAGAAAAACATTAAACAATTCACAATCACAAAGTCACAATTCATACACTAAAGTTCACAATTCCAATTCCCACACTAAAACCATTCACAGAGTCATAATCACAAATACAATTCACACAATACTAGTAGTTCACAATCTTAAATTAAAACAATTCACAATTAACAAATAGTAGAAGAAGAAAAGAGTAAAAACTTGGAAAATATAAGAAACAGAATGAGATAGTATGAGGACTAAGACCAAGAGGTGACACTGGAGGTTGGCCGTTACAACTATGAAACGAGACGAAGAAGTGGAGAGGGACGGGCAGAGGCTTCGCAAGTTGTAGAGGAGGGAGAAACTGACGCATCGCGTGGAGACCGCATAGAAAGGGGCTTAGAGCGAGAGACAAGGGCCGTGTGGAAATCAATGACATTGTGTAGAGGCTGGCATGCATATGCAAACAAGAGGGCTCAGAGGGCGAGATGAGAGAAATTCAGGGAGATGAGAAAAAAGGGATAGTTGAAGAAAAGAGATGGAAAGTAGTTTGAGTAAAGAATCGAGATAAGAGAGGGAAAGAGGCAATGTCAAATTGAATGAGTTTCTCCCCCCTAAAAGTTTGGGAATATTTTAATTGTTTTTCACTATTATTTTAGTAACCTATCATTATTATTTATATAAAAAAAATATAGAGGATGTCGTGACCCTTTCAGGCTCCTAGACATGTTTGCCATTATCAGAGGCAATAAACAATGGCATTGCTTTGCGTTTCCTAAGACAATTGAGATGCAACATTATTTTGCGTATCAAACTTAGAGAAATGAAGCGAGGAGAGGTCGTGTTGTATCTTAGTCCTAGTCTAGGTATAGAGAGATTGAATCTCACTAGCTAAGTCCACGAGACAAGACAAATGTTCTATTTTGGCTTCATTCCAATTTATGTGCATATACGAGTATAAAATACAATGTACAATCAAATTATTAAGAGTATGAGGAATATTAAGAATACGAAGAATGTGTTCGAGATGAAATTCCTCTCCAATCTATCATAAGCCTTCTCCGAGTCAAGTTTGATTATCATATAACCCATTTTTTCTTTCAAGTTGTTCATAGAATGGATGCACTCTTGAAGCACTAACATATTGTCAATTATAGATCTTCCAGGAATTAAACTTCTTTGAGTATGGTCCACCACATGAGAGAGAATTTTCCTTAAACGTGTAAGCACTTTTTAAGCCACTTGCACAAAGCAATGGGGAGAAATTGAGATGTCTTTTCTAGATCATCGAATTTAGGAATGAAGGTGATAAAGGTTTGATTCATCCTCGTTATCTTATTATGATCCTCAAATCCCTCCAGGTGAAACCCATCAGGGTCTGGGGATTTGAAACTCTTCATATTGAATAAGGCACTCCTAGTTTCATCCATTGTCCTCTGGTTAGCCAATTGTGCCTGATCACTAAGCTTCATCATAGGAAAAATAATAATAGTTTGAAAGGAGCAGTCTGAGTTCCTATTGGATGAATAAAGATAGCTACAGAATTCCATAACATGATTTTGCAAATGAACCTCATCATACAACCATTCATCATTATGGTCCTTAAGAGTGGCAATTTTGTTGCACCTCATACGCTTCAAAGTCGACATGTGAAAGTATATGAAATTGTGACCAAAGGAAATCCACTTACTACGGGCTTGTTGGTACCAATACACTTCTTCATGGTGGACAATAGTGTACTCCTACCACAACTTGTTTCTCAAAATACAAAATCTATCTTTTGGGTTAGTTTTTAACCATCAATTATTAAAATGAAGTCATGATATCACGGTAGCTACCATTCATCTAATGCTTTTTTTTGCTTCCAGTTCATCTTATGATTTATTACGTAATAATAATCTTGTAAAGTCTCGGATTTGAATCTAAAGCAAGACGTTCAACCTAACAATATCAACATTTTCCAGTTGAATTAATATTTAAAGATATAATCAAGATCCACTTACTCCATAACATTTTTCTATTTGAAATTTTAGAAAATTGAACATTTGTAATTATAATAGTTATGTGTTCAACTATCTATTTAAAATAACTTATATTTATACAATATAATATATGTCTAGGTAAAAAATAATATATAATATGTATACTAATAACTTTCTAATGACCTCTTTCTTAGATAAATGGTAAAAATTGTACCGTTTGGCATTCTACAAATGATCGTCTTCTCTAAAACAATGTGTTGTTCTAATTATCTTAATAGCCAAAAATAAATTATATTCAATCATACATTAATAAATATAATTTCAAATGTAATATTTTTCTTCAATTGAATCAAAAACCTATTAAAGGAATACATTAACCATTAAAAACTTATAATAAATTATACATGTCAATCAAAACCATTTAAAATTGAATTTGATTTCAAACAAAAATATAAATGTAATAACACTCATCACTAATTTATCCTTCCAATCCCAACTTGTGTCATTCCTTTCGTTCATATTTTTATGCATACAAAAGGAAGTATGCTAATTCACAAATCACAAATTCATTATCAATTATGAGTTACCAAAACACTTTAAAAAATAATGCTCTCATAATTAACATATTTTATTTTTATATAATATTCTAACGTAATGGCATTAAGGTAGTATATAATTGGGAGAATTCTCCATCAATTTTCTCTTCACAAAACCGAAACAATAGTGTGGCTCTCATGTTTACGTTTTTGCACAATTCTTTTCTTTTTTTTCTTGTAAAATTATGATTTTTATTATTTAATATTGATCATTTTACAAATATTGAGTTAGTTTGCTTAAGATTTTTGAAAATCGATTTTCATTATATATTTTTGAAAAACGATTTTCATTATATATTTTTTAAAATGATTTCTACGAGTACTTTAGACTCATTTTTTATCAGTTAAAAAAAGTAATTTTGATATTCAGTAATTTAAATATTTATTATTAGAGATTTTAACATAATAAAAATCATTTTTTTTTTTATAAAAATGTATCTTTCGAAAATGATTTTTATGAAAAGCTTCTCAAAATAATTATTATTTTAACCATTTTTTGAAATTTCATTATCCAAAAGAAGTTGTAGCAAATAGATGAAATACTTAAAATAATATTTTAAGATATTCTATTTAAACCAATTTTTTATTTGAAGCTTTACTTTTAATTTTTTTAAAATGTTATAACAAAAAGATAAAATACTATAACAAATTATTTTTTTAAAAAAAATTCTTATAGGTCAATATTTGATGTAAGTCATGAGGTATCCACGTCATTCACCAACATACATGAGAAAAGCATATATGAAAGAGAAGAAAATTATTTTGTGGCAGTTAAAAAGAGGGTATGCGGCGCTTGTAACTGCTGCAGTTTGATGTTAGCGACAGTTCTCCAACTATCACAGATTTGTGCGTCGCGAGACTCTTTTGCGACTGTTAAAAATATCATCGTTCCAACTGCAGCAAATGCGATACTTCTAACCACCTCCAATAGGTCTTAGAATGTTCCTGTTTTTTGTTCAAAGAAGATATTGTGACGGTTAAGAATCGCCGCTATGTACTTTTTGCGACAATTACAAATGTCGCAAACTTATTTTTTTTTATTTAATTATTTATTAATTTAATTAAAATAAAAAAAATTCTTAAATCTCATTCAGAAAACTAAAATACACAAATATAAATTATAAATAAACCTTATTCATATAATATATTCAAAAGTAACAACCATACATTAAATTTAATTAAAACAATAAATAAATTAGTTTAAATATTCAAAAATAAAAATATTAAAAAGAGTGATTGAACATGCAAAACAACATCAAACTTAGTTCATAAATCATTTAGATAGTCCCTAATCAGAAGAACATCTTCTATCTCTTGGTAATTCTAAGTATGTTTTACATAAAAAAACATATAAGTATATATATATATATATATATATATATATATATATATATATATATATTAAATTTGTAACGCCTAGTTACGTGGGTAAAAAAATTGAGATAATAGAAACTCATCAATTATGGATAAAAGGTGTAGATTCTTATGAAATTTATAGCCTTTACTGTAGAATTTCTTTCCACTAGAGATAAACTTCTCAGCTTTGCAGCTCAAACTTAATTCCTTACTCAAATTTGATCGCCTTCCACTCGTTTTGGGAATTTTCCCTAAGAGAACAAGAGTATCTTGATGTAGCTTCAAAATTTGGCGACATACTCTACAACTGAAATATCTCCATGACGAATATGAATAAACTTTATTTTCTTTTGAATACAAACATCGTGGAGAATATACTTCTCTAGAAATAACTTCTGAAACCTGTAGTTAGTAAAATAAACTCGTTTTGTCAACAGACCTCCTATAATACAAATCCACCAATGCTCAACATCAGACTCTGATATATAAACAACAATCCCATTTGTTAGTGTCAAGACAATACATGATGCTAAAGATCTTCTCTAACTTCAACAACCACACTTGTGCTTGATTGGATCATAACTGACTTCAAAAAGATGGTGGATTGTTCTTTCGAAATTCAGAAAGGCTAATACATTGAGGGTCTATGACTGTTACTGATTTGACATTGGGTCCTCTCAAGTGAGTGAGAATCTTCGTCTATTCTTTGTGGCTGTCGTCATCAAGTAGAAAGCCTTAGCAAATGCGTCATTCGCACCTCGCTTGTTACTCGTCCTAAATATGCACACCACCAATCAAGGACTTGGTTGGCCAGACCTAATATAACAACATACAAAATGTATGACTATAACAACCAATCCTATAAGTCCAAGTTTTGATTTTTATTTTTTTTTTATAAAAATTAATAATAAAGTAAAGTAAACCCACACCACAGTTCGATCTAGGTCCGAACTGGCTCTGATACCAAAATGTAACGCCTAGTTATGTGTGTATAAAAGTTGAGATAATAACGGTAAAACATTCATAAATTATATAAGATAATAAGGTACTGTAATAAATAATGAATTATTAGAAAGAAGTAATGTTATGAAATCTCAAAATAAATCCTTACAACTTGAAAATCTTTAATAATTAATATATTCATAACTGGGAAAATAGTATCTTATCCCGACATAAAGTACGATGTAGACATTATGTCTACTTATACTTGATCTACTAACCTAATCGAAGGAAATCACTCTTCTTAAAGGAGGTAGGACTTCTCATCTCTCGACGTTCCCAACGGTCTCAGTATCTGAAAACAACACTTAATGAGATACAAAATCTTAGTGAATAATACACATAATTTTAAAACAAGTATTATTCTCAGCCGTAGCGGTAACGGGAAAGTCGATCATGGCACCTGCCTTCATCCAAAAATATTCTTTAGAACTATTCATGATATTACTAAGATTTCTCTATAATAACCAACTACTTCCAATAATTAATAAAAACTCATCAATTAAATTAATGATAATCCACATCTGTCATAATCAAATCATTCTAATAACATATTTATTCTCCAAAAAATAATCAATCAATGCAATGATGGAGATATACTACTTTTATGAAATGAGGATTATCTAATCATGTGGAGCGCTAGCTCATCTAGTGTGGGGTACAAGACTCATATGTGTGGAGTTTAAACTTCATCTCATTGTGGTGTTTAAAACTCATCTATATGTGGGGTACAAGATCCATCAGTGTGGAATTTAAACTTCATCTCTTTTTGAAGTTTAATACTCCTCTATATGTGGGGTACAAGACCCATTTGTGTGGAGTTTAAACCTCATCACTTTGTGAAGTTTAGTACTCATCCATATGTGGGGTACAAGATCCATCAGTGTGAAGATTAAACATCATATCTTTGTGAAGTTTAATACTAATCCATGTGGATTTTAAACCTCATCTCTTTGTGAAATTTAATACTCATCTATATGTGGGGTAGAAGACCCATCCGTGTGGAGTTTAAACCTCATCTCTTTGTGAAGTTTAATACTCATCTATATGTGGGGTACAAGACCCATCCCGGTGGATTTTAAACCTCATATCTTTGTGAATTTTGATACTCATCCATGTGGAGTTTAAACCTCATCTCTTTGTGATATTTAATACTCACCTATATGTGGGTACAAGACTCATCCATGTGAAGTTTAAACCTCATCTCTTTGTGAAGTTTAATACTCATCTATATGTGGGGTACAAGACCCATCTGTGTGGAGTTTAAACCTCATCTCTTTGTGAAGTTTAATACTCATCCATATGTGGGGTACAAGACCCATCCGTGTGGAGTTTAAACCTCATGTCTTTGTGAAGTTTGATACTCATCCATGTGGAGTTTAAACCTGATCTCTTTGTGAAGTTTAAAACTCATCTATATGTGAGGTACAAGACCCATCCATGTGAAATTTAGACCTCATCTCTTTGTGAAGTTGAAAACTCATCAATATGTGGGGTACAAGACCCATCTCCAGCACACACAATCAAAATCATTCATATTTTTAACAATCATATTTGTAAAATTATATTTATAATATAATATTTCATTTGAATATATAATAACAACGGTCATTCAAGAAAATATAATAAAACAATCTTTTAAAGAATATTTATGTCTCAAACACATACAATCCAAATAATTCATATTTTTAACAACTATATTCGTAAAATCATATTTATAATATAACATTTCACTTGAATATATAATAACAACAATCATTCAAGAAAACATAATAAAACAATCTTTTAAAAGAATATATATTCCACAATCATAAAAACGGTAATTCAACAAACAAAAGTAAATAAATCAATCCATAATTTTTTTTAGAGTTCATAAAATCCCAATTTTAATAGAGTTAGGACTTCGACAAAATATATTTTTATAAGAAAATACCATCCATAATATTTAACTCTTTTTCCATCTCAAATTTCCAAAATAAATGTACCATGAAGGTTTAAAGGGTGTGATTACTCACTTCTTGAAGCGTACTTTTATAAAAGGTTTCGTATGTGTTAGTCGTTACTAACCACTGCTACTGCAAACGCAATCATACTTTCGCTCCTCTTTATGGTGGTATATATAGTTCTCTCTATTGAGTTTTTTATTTTCTTCTTTGTATTTATTAATAATTAAATATTTATAAGATAGTTTGACTAGGTATCCTATATTTGCCCCACTAAACTCTTGGTTGTTTCAAATAAAACGAATACATATTGAATTCATATAGGATTATTTGTTTGGTTTTGTTTGACTCCTTAATAATAGATAATTAGGTAGCAAAAGTCTAGTATAATAGCTTGCTTGTTAATATCTATTTCACATAAACCGTTAACAAACAAAACAAATTTCCTATTATTACAGTCTCAAACAAACAACAACTTACTAATGTTACCTTATTTTCAGCAAATTAATAGTTGATATATTAATAATAATAATAATAATAGTAATAATAATAATAATAATAATAATATAATAATCTATAAATTAGAATATTTTAAAATTCAAATTATTTTTAATCCTTTAATTTAGGATGTTACATTTCATCCCCTCCTTAAAGAAATTTCATCCCCGAAATTTATGTCAAAGTGAATAAAACCAAAGTGACCCAACTTGTGCAAGTATAAAGAATCTGATGTACCTGCATCAGGGAGACTTGGATATTGTCTTATGACTTCTTCCTTTGATTCTGAAATAGCCTTCTCTTGCGTATAGATCTAGGATTAAGGATTAAATTATTTTTTAATTAGACTAACTCGGGAGCTATCACGTGTGAACGATCTAACACATATGCTCAGGGTTGAGAAGCAAAAAAGGCATCATAAAGGTTATATACATGTGGAGGAAGAGCTAATTGATAAGTAGCATTCCTACTCTCTTTAGAATTTAAAAATGACCCATGAAACAAAAGTTTTATTTTATTTTTTACTTTCATTGACCTTCTCACCCGAGTCTTAGAAGAGACTCTTACGAATCCATGTGTCTCTTCTTGAAATTCCAATAGTTTTCTTCTCTTGTCAACATAACTCTTTTCCCTACTTTGAGTTGTATGCATCCTTTCCCTAATTAGTTGAATTCTACTAGTGGTCTCTTGCACTAAATAAAGTCCTAACAAAGACTTATCCCTAACTTCACACTGATACACTTATGTGAGATCTACACTTTCTTCCGTAAAGAGCCTCATATAGTGTCATATCTATACTAGAGTGATAATTGTTGTTATAAAAATAGTCTAGTAGAGTGTCCAACTCTCACGTTCATCCCGAACACAAGCTCTTAGCATATCCTAAAGAGTTTGGATAATTCACTTTGATTGATCATCTGTCCGTGAATGGTAAGATGTACTAAATCTCAGTCAAATAGCAAAAGCTTTCCGAAAAGCTTTCTCAAAATATAGAGGTAACTCATAGATCGCTATTTAATATTATAAAGGTGGGTATACAGTGTAACTTTACTATCTCGTTAATATAAAGCTCAACTAGTCTATATAAACAATAGGTTGTTTTAATTCGTAGGAAATGAGCTGATTTGGTCATTTGATTAACTATCACCCAAATGGTATCAAAATTCATAGACATCCTATCCCATATCCACTTAGGAATTTCTAAAGATTGTAACAATCCTGAAGGCTTTTGGTGCTCAATATTAACCTTATAACATACCAGACAAAGACATAAAACTCATACGTTTTTCTCAAATCCTGATACATTTTAGTTATTCTTAGGTACATCGTCAACTTAATATTATGAGCTTCCTCTAAAATCTTATCCTTAAGAATCTCCTCATTAGGAACGATGATCTTATACTTAAACAACACTAAATCGCCACCAGATAAGGTATAGTTCTCCTTGTCCACAAGTGTAAGACCCTTAATTTTAAATTTTAATTTATGTATTTTGGGGAATTTTGTGTTGAATTTCTGAGACTTTTTAACCAATTTTATGGTATTTTGTCAGTTAAATGTCAAATATATCTTTTTGGAGACCCGATTTAAATTATTCATTGATGAATAATTTTATTTAATTACAGTGAATATTTTGTGGAAGAAAAAAAAAATTATGAGATACATCATTTTTCAAAGAAATTTATTTGTCGATTGAATTACGGCGAGAGTATATATTTTTCTGAAAAAGTGATGCGATGGGATGGGTGTAATGATGACTTTAAGAAAAAAATATCTATATAATTAGATATTTGTTGAATTGGTTTAATTATAATATATATATATATATATATATATATAATGTTTAGTGGTTTAGTGTAACTAATATATATATATACATGTGTATGGAACGAACAGAGGAAAATGAAGCCACACCTTCTCCAACTTTCTTTTCTTTCTTTGTTTCAAGAAAAACACAGAGACCAAGTGTGGGTAGAAAACCAAAACTGTCAAACACAAATCCTCATTTATCTACTAGATCTAAGCCCCCTTTTGAGAAGTGACAGAAGAAAAAGTTGCTCTTGCCACGCTACGTTGCTAGTGAGCTAGTTTTTCAAGCAACGACTAGAGCAAAATTTTTACCGTAATTAATCGTGGTGCCATAATTGGTTGTTAAAGCTACAACAGAGGTAAGGGCTCCTTCCATATTTTTAGTTTGCATTTCGGACATTATTTGTGATTTTTTGGAAAACAAATTTGATGTATTTGATGTGTGATTTTGTGGAAAATGAATTTAACTCGTTTATGTGTGAATTAGTGAAATTTGTTTTCGGTGTGTTTTGAGGTGTGGTTTATGGTGATCCATATTTGATGGGATTTATATGTTCATAATTATTATTGTGAATTTTTGAGATGTGATATATTTGCTGATTTTGTGAAAAATGAATTGATGAAATTTGGTAGTTTATGTGTACAAATCTGGAGTTTTAAAATTGGGTGAGTTATGTGTGAATTGTTGAAATTTAATTAAGGTGCTATATGTGTGTTGTGGAATTGAATTGATTGTTGTTGGTGTGAATTGGCGGCAATTAAATTTGATAAGTTTGAGTTACGTAATGAGTTATTTTCAAATAAATGAGTTTGAACTGAAATTAAAATTTTACAAAAAAATTAGTGTGGTTAAAGTTGTGAAAAAGTTCAAATTTTAACTAAGTTAAAGAGTTCATGCAAAAAAATAGATTGAAATTAAAAATGGTTAGAGTTTAAAATGTTACTCTTTTAATTACTCTTGGATTGAGTTCAAAAAGAAAAAAAGTTTAGAGTATTTTATTAACTCAATTTTTGGTGCTTTAATAGTTGAGTGTGTGTATGTGAAATTTGGACAATATTTGTTTTATTTAATTTTAAGTAAATAATATAGATTATTTGATTTTAAAAGTTTAATGTGTGAGAATGATTTAATTTTGGGAATTTTGTTGTGGTTGGATTAATTATATTGTGAACAAATTGTTATAAATATTTATGTTTATGTAGTTAGCTCCTTGAGTCTCGAAAAGAATAGAGATCATTGGCACCGAGTTAGCGATGGGGAGAACTCTGATATATTAATGTTGTGGTGATTTATGGTTGAAAATATTGGAGATTGAATATGGGTAATTAATGTTTGAAAATTGTGGTGATTCATGTTTGGTGAAATTGATGTGCTCATAATTAATATTATGAATTTTTCTTGAAGTTTATGTGTGAATTGGTGGAAAATGAATTTAATTCAATTTATGTGTGGATTGGATTTGGAGATGTGATTTATGTGTGTTTGTAGAAATTAAAATTAGTGTGAGTAGTTATGTTTGAGTATGTTATGTGTTGTATTAGAAGAATCATTACTGCTAAATGAGTATTAAAAATGAGAAAAAAATTTAGTAGCTGCATTTACTTAATGATTGTGGTAAAAAGAGTCAGAGTATGCTCATGCATTTCAGAGTACATGGTGGCCGCGATGGGACCATGGTGATAGTGGTGACCGTGATAGACCACAGGATGATGCCATGTGAATTGTTGGTTCATCTTATCTTTGTGGGGATTGTTGGGTCGTGCTGATTTGTGAGAGATTGCACTCTAGAATGTGTTGATCTGTGAGCAATTGCACTCTAGAAAATCGTGTTGATCTGTGAACGACTGCACTCTTGTATGTTGTGTTGATCTGTGAGAGATTTCACTCTAGAATGTGTTGATCGGTGAGCGATTGCACTCTAGAAAATCGTGTTGGTTTGTGAGCAACTGCACTCTTGTATGTCGTGATGGTTTGTGAGTGATTGCACACTAGTAAATCTTGTTGATCCGTGAGATATTGCACCTCGGTAATTAGTACTGGTCTGTGATAGGCGGTACAATTATGATTTACGCCTCTTCGAGGAGGATTTTATTTGTGTAACACCCCGATTTTTAAAAGCGATAGTGTATTTTTTTTTCAAAACAAATTCATAAAACAAATAAATAAATAAGGAAAATACATTTGGATAAATGTTTAAGTCATAACCTAACGACAATTAGGTCAATATAATTTACAAGCAGCGGAATATTTTTTGAAATATGAATCCAAAGTATTTACACCTCAAAAAGTGGTACATGGAACCCATCGAAAATAAAATGTCATGTTGACAATATTAGTATAGGTACAGTCTTCCAATTTAAAATAATCACAATCCAAAAGAAAGACATCTAGTCCCTATACATCAACCTAATCTGATCATTCTACAAAAACTATACATCTTGAGTGATCTTCACGCACCCTGCAAGATCCTCCAAACATAGCTCCAGTCAGGTGTTCCAACTACATCCCCATCCACAGGGTACGAACCGGTAGGATTGGCCTGGCTCTCATATGAGGGCAAATCCCAAATTTCCACAATAGTTGTAAAGGGTCACCAACCGAAAATAACAATTAACACATAACATTTAAGTTTTTAAATGCACAAAATAACCTTTCAACTTAGCATGCACCTTAAAAGGGTTTTCCATATGCTAAAAGTTCATGTAACACTTGCCAAATAAAAAGGAAATTAAAATAAGGTTTTTAATCAACCAAGTAATATATAACTGACCAATCCATTGATGAATCAATTGAGCAATCGATTATCTAACTCAGAGTAAGAGTTTCTACTAAGCAAATCGATTGGGAAATCGATTTCTTGAAGGTTTTTAGTGAAACCTGTACTCTAGGCTTAAATCAATCGATTGGGAAATCGATTGAATGAATAGCTGAGCCCCTGTAACAAATTCAATCGATTTCCAAATCGATTTTGTCCAAATAGTTGAGCTATTGTAATGGCCAAATCGATTGACAAATCGATTTTGTCAAAATGGCTGGTCTGTGATTGACAAATCAATTTTGAGAAATAGCTTTTAACAGAATCGATTTGGGAATCGATTTCCCTGAATGTTTTTCTAAAACTACATAAACTAACTCAATCACATTCGCACACAACTCCAAAACATAACACTTAGCACTTATAACACAATCACTACGACATCATGAGCTTCGAAATAGTTTTGCAATCAAACATACTATCACACAATTTCAAAACATCCATACTTGACAATTAAAACACAATCAGCATGCCAACTTGAGTTTCAAAATAGTTTTGCAATCAAACATACTATCACACAATTCCAAAACATCCATACTTGACAATTAAAACACAATCACCATGTCAACTTGAGTTTCGAAATAGTTTTGAAATCAATCACACTTACACACCATTTCAAAACATAACACTTAGCAATTTCCACACAATTACTACGACATCTCAAGTTCAAACACTCAATCATAATCTTGAATCAAACACGACTCGTGTGCTAAGCACCCTAATGCGATGCTTATATGCCAAAACACATGGACTCGAAATTCCAATCAAACTCTTCGAGAGTAGAAAATCGTAATTGTACAATCTCTCATGGACAAACACAATTTACCAAGGTGTAGTCTCTCACGGACAAACATTAAGTAAACAAAGATATTAAGAGATTCCCCATTCTTAATACTCATTTAACTTAAACGGTTTTCACAACAAACATTAAGTTAACAAAGATATTAAGATATTCCTCATTCTTAATACTCATTTAACTTAAACGACTTTCACTGCAAACATTAAGTAAACAAAGATATTAAGAGATTCTCCATTCTTAATACTCATTTAACTTAAACAGTTTTCACAACAAACATTAAGTAAATAGAGATATTAAAAGATTCCCTATTTTTAATACTCGTTTACTCTAATGGTTTTCACGACAACATTAAGTAAACGTAGACATTAAGAGATTCCCCATTCTTAATACTCGTTTAACTCTAATGGTTTTCAAATTCCACACAAAATAAACTCAAACATATTATCAAATCCAATCCACATTTCGCACCAAATCACATCAATTCATTTTTTTTCACAAAATCCAACCAAACACATCTCAAATTTCATAAGTATTAATTATGAACACGTCGAATACGACGACACAGATCAACACAACCCATCACCCAAACACAACAAATTTCATTTACTCAAAATCATACATAAATGAGTTAAATTCATTTTCCGCGAAACATCCATCAATATCACCAAAACCCCACATTAGAATTTCACCCATAAAGCATTAAATTCATTTTCCCCAAATCAACACTCTAACCCTAACAAATTCTTTTCCACACAACCACATATAAGTCCCTAAATGCAAACTAAAAGTTTGGAAGGAACCCTTACCTTAACGTTAGCTTTAACGTGCGATTACGGTACCGCGAGTAAATCTGGTAAAATCTCCGCTTGCGATGTCGCTTCCAAAGTTGGTTCCCTAGCACCGTAGCGTGGTAGTGAGCAACCTTCCCTTATATCTCTTCACGAAACGAAGCTTAGATCTAGATGAAACGTGGAGGTTTGTGTTTGATTGTTTTGAAATCCCTAACTCCGTTTTCGAATCCAGGAAGAAGGAAGAAGTTAGGAATTTGATCTTTCTCACCTACTAAGCCTTGGGTTTCTTTTCTTGAACTAAAAGGTAGCCAAGAAAACAAAAGAGGAAGAGGGAGGGATGGTGGCTTCGTGAGGCAGAGGAAGAAGAAGAAGTTGTTATATTTTCTTTTCCTTTGTTTTTCTTTCCTTTCCTTTTCTTTTCTTTCTTTTTCCTTCTTTCCTTTCTATTTCCTTTTTCTTTTTCCTCCAAACAAATATATATATATATATATATATATATATATATATATATATATATATATATATATATATATATTAATTATAACTTAACAGATATCTCAAAATATTTAGATATTTATTAAAATTACCATTTCACCCATAAACTCACCAAACCACTTTTTGTTAAAAATATCTACTATCGTCGCAACTCAATTGACAGATACAATTTTTAGCAACTCGAGATATTTTTAGCAAAACTCCCTAGACTTAATTGATGTTATCAATATTCGATGTGTGATTGAGGTGTGTTTTTGTGGAGATTAATTTGGTGTTTACTATGTGTTCATAATTGATAGTATTAATGTTTGAAGTGTTGATTGATTCAGAGCTATTTTAAAACTAAAAATTTGTATTTTCTCAGTTGTATTCGGCTACGACAGTAAAATTTGTTAAAACTTCATTTTTCAACATTGTTTATGTATTTTTGGATATACGAAAACCCTTTCGAGGAGTATGCTAAGACGAAAGGTTCTTTTGAACATATAAAAATATAAGAATTTTACTATGTGATATTTGTTAATTTTGGTTGGTGACCTTTACAATTATTGTGGAAATCTGGGCTTTGTCCTTAGATGAGAACCAGGATCATCCTACCTATTAGTACCTTGGAGATGGGAAAGTACTTAGTCATACCTGACCGAAGCTGTGTCAGAAGGATCTTGTGGGGCACGTGGAGATCACCCGGGTTGTGTAGTTTTTGTAGCATGATCATATTAGGTTGTTGTATAAGGACTAGATGTCTTTCTTTCGTGATTGTATTTATTTCATTTTGGAAGATTGTATGTATGCTTAAACTGTCTGATCACCTTTCTTTTGATGGGTCCATGTTCCATTTTTTGATGTGACGGGGAGAAAGTAGAGATTTTTGGGGCAATGATTTTATGTAGGTGTCTGCCGAGAATACCCCAGGGGTATAAGCTACTTCTGATATGTCTCATAACCCCGTTGTATTTTGCTATTTAAATACATTGGATTTTGTTTCAAAAACTATTTCCGTTGTTTGTAAATATTGTTTATTTTTGTCGTTGTGTTACGACTTAAATATTTTATCCAAAAGTATTTCTTTCTTTCTTTGTTTTATTTCTTTATTTTAAAAAAAATGCACCTACGCTGTTAAAAATCGGGGTGTTGCATTGGGGTATTAGAACTTTTGGTTTAGATTGTAGGTCAACCTGTAGGTTGGAAGTTGTTATCTGATCATGCGTCGGGTTATGTTGTCTGAGTTGTCAGGTCTGGTGTTGTTGCTATGTATTGATGTAGTCGGAAGTTATTTTTGGAATTATTCTAAGGGGTGTTGAGATTTCTTCTTGATGTTGGTTTTGAGGAAACAATGACTCCAAAAAGGGATGACGCTGCAAGAGTCAACGTCAATAGGGATGATCAAATGGTTGAAGCTATGAATAACATGGTTGCTTTTGTTGCTGGACAGACTGTTGCAAAGACTCTACGGGATCTGGAGAAGAGGGAAAGAGAGATCTGTGCTGCTGCATCAAGGGGATTGGAATATTTTCGTCGTCACAATCCTCCAAAGTTCAAGGGTGAGGAGAACCCAGAAAAATCTATTTAGTGGATTCAAGAAGTGGGAAAGATCTTCTAAATGATTAATTGTCAGACAGGGTTGAGACGAATCATGACAGCATGGGATTTATGAAGTGGTTCCAAGGACAAAGAGGCTATGTTATTGATGGTAACTCCAAGATTATGGTTATGGATGGATTAAAGTTAGACTAATATGCGATTTCATGTAAAGATCTAAGTGGAGAGCTTTTTAAGAAGAGTATTAGGTGTTCGCTTGGTAGATTTCAGGATGAGACTAAATGAAGTTTGATAACTGCCAAAGGGGTGTAAACACAATAGAATTATTGAGAAGACAGGGATTCAATTTGGAATAGCATTTGGTGCTTAGGTGTCAACAAAAGAGACTTGCATTGAAGTTAAGGGGCGCTGCACGTTAGGGGTAAATACTACCTTGGTTAGATAAAGTACACTTTAAGGAATAGTCGATACCTTGAGGGGTAAAGTCGAGCATTCGAGTTAAACTAGATTCGTGACTCAAACTATTAAGTATGAATCTCATGACGATTATAGGAGTGAGAATATATATTTCTTCAATAAGTGAAAAATCTATGTGTGGATTAGGAGATGGTAAGTATGGATAGTGATTTTAGATGAAACTATAGACGCGTAACTATGAATTTTGGGTGAAGTCTGGATAAACATAAGGAGTTAAGTCTTGATCAATTGAACCACATGTTACAATTAAGTGGCATTGAAAGTATAGAGTACGATATTGGACATAAGTTCCCCTGATTTTAGTTTTGACATAACTAACAAACATACAATGTCTTGTGATTAAGCTAACTATTTGAATCAAGTTGCATTTCAGGTAGAAACACACACACACACACTAAACATATGGACACGATGCTTGGAACGCAAGGAATCAGGCTTAAAGTGAAGCATGTGCCGGACAAAGTCAACTATGCTTATGTGTCTTTAGTGATTGTGTTTATTAGGCTTTAGACTTATCATACATGAGTTCATGCATAAGTGTTGTCAAGATAAAAATATGTTTTTAAATTGAACCAATTAAACAAAATCAATTGACTAATCTATTGGGAAATCGATTGATTAACTCAGGAGAAAAGTTATCACTGATCCAATCGATTAGCAAATCGATTTCGTGAAGGATCACAATGAAACTTGAACTCTGGGTGCAAAGCAATCGATTGGGCTATCGATTCAGGAATCAATTGAGAAATCGATTGTGTGAGTTACAGGGGCAAGTCACAAGTCTTATAAATCGATTGATAAATCGATTTCGAGCTTAATTTGTTTCTGACTTAACCACTGTAACATACCAATCGATTGGGCAATCGATTGGAATATCAATTGATGAATCGATTGAGTGAGACACAGAGACAACCAGTTCTAAACCAATCGATTGAACAAAAATGTTTCTAAGTCAGTAGCTCTGTGACAAATCCAATCGATTGATACATCAATTGAATTTTATTTCTTGACTTGCAAGACATATAATAATCGATTGGATGTTGAAAATGTTTAATCATACATCAGAAACCAAGGTCTTAGTCGATTAGCAAATCAATGTTTTCAAAATAGCTAAGTCCATGTAACAATTCAAATCGATTGGTAAATCGATTGGAATTAAACAACTAAAACACTAGGACAAACCAAATCAACTGACGAATCGATTGATGCAAAGTCTGGAGTCCCTGTGATCATTCTAATCGATTGGAGTAATTGTTTTCAGTTACAGACCAATTGCCAAATCGATTTTGATGGAATATCAGTCGATTGTGGAATCGATTGTTTTGATCTCGTTGTTTGAACAAAACAGTCGAAATCGATTACTCAATCGATGCTGATATGAACTTGCCTCAGTTTTCTGGTTTATGAATTAACCCAATCGATTGGGAAATCGATTGATGCATATGTTTTCAAGATTCAAGAAAAACAAGAAACACGAGCAACGATTGGCAAATCGATTGGAGTGTTTTTATGCTTTATAAAATCGATTGGCAAATCGATTTATATGTGTTTTTCTGAAACACATAAAAGTTGTCTCAAAACTGTTTTTCAAAAAACAAAAAGGAACTAAGAAAACAGTGAATTGAACTTTTCCAAAAACAGAACCTTTGAGACGTTGAACTTTGATACACACAATACTTTGAGAAAACTTAACCATTTGGCAAACACTTATAGTTTGAACATCATTGTGTGATCAAGTCGCTTTTGTTAGAAAGATCGTTTGATCTTCTTTGTTGTCAATTTCTGTAAAATTACAATAAAACCAAATTGTATAAAAATCCAGTAGCTAAACTGGTGGTTACCGTTCGTTGATACTTGTGATCATCAAGAATGAACCTCAGTACGATCTTGTGTGAGTTTGCCGGAATAACTCAAGGGATGCAATGGATGTATGTTAGAATCAAGATAGTTGGATAGATAGGCTAGGAGCTAGCTGGACAATCTGTAAAAACGTTCTATAGAAGATTCTAGTGAAAAAGGCTAAGATCAAGTTGATCTTGGGACTGGATGTAGGTTGTCTTACAGACGACCGAACCAGGATAAATTTCTAAGTATCATTCTTCTATCCCTTATCTTTTACTTAATTGTTTGATTGTTTAAAATTGATACATGTTTCGTTTTGTCATTGCTTGAAATATTGAACATACATAATTCTTGCATTAGAAGTCACATATTTTCTACAATTGGCATCAAGAGTCTGTACTTATTTTAGAGAAAACTCTCATATAAGTCATGACTTCTGTAGAATTCTTAGGTGAAGGTGCTTCACTTGCAAGGCCCCCTCCTTTTAATGGTGCGGCCTATATGTACTGGAAACATCGTATGTTAATCTTTCTTGAAGCTAGTGCAATTGACATTCTTGATGCTGTAGAAAATGGACCGTTTGTGCCAACCTTAGCAGGAACTGGTGAATCTGCAATATTGAAACCAAAATCTGATTGGTCTGAAGATGACAAAAAGAAAGTTGGTTATAATTCTAAAGCTAAAAATATTATAACATCTGCTTTGAGTCATGATGAATTTTTCAAGGTATCAAATTGTAAATCTGCAAAAGAAATGTGGGATACCTTGCAGCAAACTCATGAAGGCACTACGGATGTAAAGCGCGCAAGGATAAACACATTGATGCACGGATATGAATTATTCAATATGAAGAAAGAAGAATCCATCAATGACATCCAAACCAGGTTCACGCACATTGTCAACAACTTGCACGCACTTGGAAAGGAGATTGAAAGGGATCAGCAGATCAGTAAAGTAATGAGATGCCTAACTCGAGAATGGCAGCCGAAGATTACTGCCATTGCAGAGTCGAAGGATCTTGGATCAATGTCAATCGCTACTCTCTTTGGAAAATTAAGAGAACACGAAATGGAACTCCATAGACTAAATGAGACTGAGCAAGGTGACAGAAAAAGGAAAGGGCTGTCTTTGAAAGCCCAAGCACATCAATCAAAAGCTGAACAAGAAAGTAGCTCAGATGAATCAAGCAGTGAAACTAATGAAGAATCCAGAAAAGGCAAGGAACAAAGGCAAGGAACCAGCACCAAAATAGAACTGCAAAGAACAAAGGCAAGGAACCAGCACCAAAATCCAAAAAAGCCTATGTTGCATGGAACGATAATGACAACGATTCCTCCTCATCTTCTGAAGAAGAACAAGCAAATCTATGTCTCATGGCTAAAACCGACTCGGATTCGGAAAGCGAGGTTAGTTCATCTGATCCTTCATATGATGAGTTACAAAATGCATTTACTGAATTACATGATGAGTATGTTAGTACTATTAAACAGTTAATTAGCACTAAGAAACTGTTAGAAGAAAAATGAACTTGTTATGATGAACTGAAATTGCAGCATGAGTCTCTTAAAGACATGAATGAAAAATTGAAAAAGGAAACTCATGCATTGCATTGTGATATTGAAAAATTCAACAGTGGCAAAACCAAGCTAGATATGCTTCTTAGAAACCAGAGAAATTTAAATGAAAAGTCTGGACTTGGTTATATGCCAAATGTGAATGTTAAACAAAATCACAATAAACATGGCATTGGATATAGGACTGTTAAACATAACCTGCAGTATGCTAGATTTGTTCATATGCATAGTGTCTCTACTAAACCAAAACAGTATGCCTCCTCTGTTGTCACATGTCATTTCTGCTGCAGAAAAGGACATTCTATGTACAATTGCAAATTTAGAAAACTTGATAATAGAGGGTGTAAACAGATTTGGAAGGTTAAGACACCTAAGTGTGTAACTAACCCCCTAGGACCCAAGTTAAATTGGGTACCTGAATCCAAACGTTAATCTATTTTTGCAGGTGTGCTTGGCATCCAAGACCCACTTATGGTATTTGGACAGTGGGTGCTCCAAGCATATGACAGGGGACAAAACTAAGTTTTTGTCTCTAAGCTTAAAGGATGGTGGCTACGTCAAATACGACGATAATAATAAAGGCAAAATCTGTGGCAGTGGAGATGTAGGTAATGAGTCAACTGCTGTTATCAAAGATGTATTATATGTTGAAGGACTCAAACATAACATGCTGAGTATCAGCCAGTTATGTGATAAAGGCTTTAAGGTAAACTTTACTTCTTAGTCCTGCATAATAGAGCATAAGGAAAATGAAGGTATGAAATTGGTTGGTAATAGAATTAACAACATTTATATGTTAAATTGCTCTGCATTACCTGCTGATTCTGTATGTTGTTTGTTATCAAATGCTGATGAGAATTGGCTATGGCATAAATGTGTTGCACACATTCATATAGATCATTTGAATAGGCTAGTTAGCTAGCAGCTTATCATAGGTCTCCCAAATAGGAAGTTTACCAAAGATAGGCTGTGTGACTCCTGTGAAAAGAGCAAACTTGTTAAGACTTCCTTTCCCCCTATAGATTCAGTTAAAACCTCTAAGGTTTTACAGCTGATTCACATGGACCTTTTTGGTCCTTCCCAAGTGAAGAGTTTTGGTGGCAACCTTTATGGTTTTGTATTAGTTGATGATTATTCTAGATTCACATGGACATATTTTCTGACTCACAAGAGTAAGACATTCTCAATTTTTAAAACCTTTGCTGCTTTAGTTCAAAATGAGAATAATCAGAAAATAGTCTAAATTAAAAGTGATCATGGAGGTGAATTCCAAAATGACTCTTTTAAAAACTTTTTGTGAACAGAATGGTATTAATCACCTATACTCAGCCCCTAGAACTCCTCAGCAAAATGGGGTGGTTGAAAGGAAAAACATGTCTTTGGAGGAGTTAGCTAGGACTATGCTTAAAGATTCCAATCTGCCCAAGTACTTTTGGGCTGATGCAATCAATACAGCCACACATGTAGTCAATAGGGTTCTGATTAGGCCAATCCTCAGGAAAACTCCTTATGAGTTATACAAGGGTAGGAAACCAAACATCTCTTACTTTAGAGTCTTTGGATGTAAATGCTTTGTTTTAAACAATGGCAAAGAACACCTAGGTAAGTTTGATCCTAAGGCAGATAAGGGTATTTTCCTAGGGTATTCCCAAACTAGTAAGGCCTATAGAATCTACAACAAAAGAACTAAAACCATAGAAGAGTCTGTTCATGTAAAATTTGATGAACTATTTTCTGAAAATTTGAACAAGACTCCTTCTATAGTTGATACTCCTTTAGATGAAGTTGTAGAATCTGAACCATTAGAGACTGTTGAACCTGAACTTGAACCTCAAACCAACCTGGACTGTGTTGAACCAATTAGGTTAGATGATCTACGTAGAGAATGGAAGTTCATTAGAAATCATCCTATAGACAACATCATAGGAGATGTCTCAAAGGGAGTGGCAACTAGGAAAAGCCTTAGACAGTTCTGCAACTATACAGCCTTTGTTTCCCAACTAGAATCCAAAAATGTTAAGGAAGCCCTCTTAGATGATGAGTGGATCATTTCTATGCAAGAGGAGTTGAACCAGTTTGAGAGAAACAATGTGTGGATCCTAGTTCCCAAACCAGCCAACAAACACATTATAGGAACCAGGTGGGTGTTCAGAAACAAAATAGATGAGAATGGTGTCATCACTAGGAACAAAGCTAGGCTAGTGGCCAAGGGGTATAACCAAGAGGAAGGAATAGACTATGATGAAACCTATGCCCCAGTAGCTAGACTAGAAGCCATTAGAATCCTACTGGCTTTTGCTTGTATCATGGACTTCAAACTTTATCAAATGGATGTGAAAAGCGCATTTCTCAATGGTGACATCCAAGAGGAAGTGTTTGTTAGCCAAACACCTGTTTTTGAAAATCCTGATTTTCCTAATCATGTGTACAAGCTAACAAAGGCCCTCTATGGGTTGAAACAAGCTCCTAGAGCTTGGTATGAGAAGCTGAGCACTTTTCTCATTCAACAAAACTTTGTAAGAGGCAATGTTGACAAAACTCTTTTTATAAAAACTAATGGAAATGATATATTGCTGGTCCAAGTTTATGTTGATGACATAATCTTTGGATCAACCAATAACAAACTGTGCAAAGATTTTGAAAATTTAATGAAAGGTAAATTTGAAATGTCAATGATGGGAGAACTCTCCTATTTTCTGGGATTTCAAATTAACCAAAGCAAGCTTGGTATTTTCATTAGCCAAACAAAGTATTGCAATGATTTAATAAAGAAATTTTGCTTTGATAAGTATAAGTCCATTGATACTCCAATGAGCCAAGCTTGTCACCTAGATAGAGATGAGATAGGAAAACCAGTAGATGTCACCAAGTATAGAGGTATGATAGGGTCTTTACTTTACCTTACTGCAAGCAGGCCAGACATTATGTTTAGTGTTTGCATGTGTGCAAGGTTTCAGTCTAATCCAAAGGAGTCTCATCTTAGTGCAGTAAAAAGGATTTTTAGATACCTTATAGGAACCAGAAACTTAGGTTTATGGTATCCTAAGGGATCTACCTGCACTTTGGTTGGCTTCTCTGATTCAGACTTTGCAGGGTGCAAAATAGATAGAAAAAGCACCTCAGGTACTTGTCACTTGTTAGGTAACTCCCTTGTTTCTTGGTATAGCAAGAAGCAAATAAGTATTGCTTTATCCACTGCTGAACCTGAGTATATTGCAGCTGGCAGCTGTTGTGCTCAGATCCTTTGGATGAAACAGCACTTGTGTGACTTTGGAGTAGACTAAGGGACAGTGCCTATCATGTGTGATAATACAAGTGCTATTTGTATTACCAAAAATCCAGTCATGCATTCTAGGACCAAGCATATAGAAATAAGGCATCATTTCATAAGGGATCAATTTCAAAATGGGAACATAAAGCTTGAATATGTCAATACAGCTGATCAGTTGGCTGACATATTCACCAAAGCTTTACCCAAAGAAAGTTTCCTTCATATTAGGAGTAAACTAGGGATAGTTGATCAGAATGAAATCTGATACAGGTGCCTAATCGATTGCAAAATCGATTATCCTGTGGATTAACAGGAATTGTGCTTCACGAAATCGATTGGAAAATCGATTGCTTAGAGCACAGTGTCTAATTTGAAAAATTAGACAACTCGAAATCGATTGGTAAATCGATTTGGTGGTCCTTTGTTTCCTTCTGTGCTATTCTATTCCTAAATCCAATCGATTAGGAAATCGATTCCTTCTGTTTGATGAATCGATTTGGTAATCGATTAGTTTGATTCCAGACTTCTGACTTGAGAAAATCTTCCTCGAAATCGATTTGGAAATCGATTTAATCAGTATTGTTATGGATGAATCGATTAGGACATCGATGCTGAGATTAACAGGTTTCTAGACTGATATGAGAAACTGTTTGTAATAATATGGAAATCGATTGAGTAAATCAAGGAAATCGATTGACATTATTACCGTTGCCAGTTTTTACTAGCCGTTGAAAGGTAATTATGGCTCAATCGATTTCACTTCCCCAGCAACGGTAACCCAATCGATTAGGCAATCGATTGATCTGTGCCCAGACTTAAACCAATCGATTTGGGAGTCGATTGTGAACAGTTCTATATAAACCCTACTAAAACCCCAATCGATTACTTCACACTTTTTCCAGAAATTTTCTCACCAAGTCTCTGCCTTTCTACAAAAATTCATCTCCCAACCTATCTCTAATATCCATCTTCATCTCAAAATCAAAACTTTCTTAACCATGGCACGTGTTAAGCAAGTGTGTTCCAAAACTCCTTCTCTATCTTCCTCATCATCCTCAAGTGGAAGAACTCCCTCTCCACCTCCTACTTCTAAACGTGTGCCTATTCCTACACACAAGATACTTGCCAAGGACAAAGGCAAGGTTGTTGCTGTTGATCAAGGCAAAGCTAAAAAGAGAAAGGAGCCTCCAACAGAAAAACTTATGGCTGACACAATGCGGACTCCAGCTCCCAAAAAGAAGAAGGCTGCTCCTTCTCCTCAGCTGAAACAAGCTCCACCACAAAAGGAGAAACCAGCTGCTAGTGTTGAGATTCCTGCTGCTTTTCTCAACAGAAAAATCCAAGAAGCCAGAACCATGGATTTTACCTACTTTGATGTTGACGGCTTCACTTTCCAGAACCATCTGAGGTTTCATGGTCTGGAACCATTCCTGTCTTCATCTTTGGATTCGTATCCTAAGCTCATTAGAGCTTTTTACTCTTCTTTCAGACTCACAGATGATGGCTTCAAAGCTGAAGTCAAAGGGAAGAAGATTAGTATGTCTTTTGAAGATTTTTCAACACTATCTGAACTGCCCTTCCACGGGAAATCTATTGATGGCAATTCAGAAGCTGACACTGCTGACGAAGGATGGGAAGCTTCAGTTGATCGTCACACAGCAGTTCAGAACTTGATGGTTGAAGGTTATGTGTAATCAGTCGCACTACCTATCGGCCAGATGAAAGTCCAGGAACGCATGCTGATGTATGCTCTCACGAGGATGCTTGTTCCCCGTTCCGGGAATCACGCAGTTGTCCAAAATTTGGACATTCTTCTGCTTTGGGGACTTTGCAAGGAGCTCAAGATGAGTTGGGCATGGATTGTACTCAAACACATGCAGGAGGCTGCACAAGGAAAGTTAGTGCTTCCATATCCTCAGCTTATCACACGGATTTTGAAGCAATTGAAAATCCCTTTGGCAAAAGAAGAATGCATCAAAACTACCCTCACCTTTGGAGAGTCAATTGTGAATCAGATGCAATTGAAAAAGGTGAATAGGATTTGGACACGCCCTCAACCTACTGTTGAACCAGTTCAGCCTGCTGCGGAACAACCAGCTGAGCAGACTAGCGCATCATCTGCAGTTCTAGCAAAGTTGCTGGAGTTTATGGAAACTCAAGCAGCTCACAATGCTAGAGTTGAAGTTGCAACTGCAAGGATGGAATCAGCTCTGGTTAAGCTTCAGGAGCATCAGAACACGGTTTCACAGGATGTCGCGGCGATACAAGACCATCTCGGCCTCAAACTGTTTCAGCGACATTGCTGATATTGGCCAACAAGCAACTGGCGAACCTGCTCCCACACCCCTGGCTAGCCCTGCACCTCATGTTGAGGAGACACCTGTTGAGGATAATACAGCGGTCTCTGCCTCTTCCTTAGATAATAATGAGGATCAGCCTAGTTTAGGAGTTTAGGTGTTTAGGTTCTTTATTGCTTTGTATCTGTTTTTTTTCTGTATTGCCCTGTACCTGATAAGTTTATATATGAATATCATTTTGTTCCTACTTTCTCTTTGTTTTTTTTACTTTGTTATGCCTTTTTGCATGCAGAAACAAAGGGGGAGAAAATGTTATTACAATTTAAACTTGTGTTTTTTTTATGATGCTATTTCTGAACAAATGAACCATTCTGATTTTGCTCTGTTACAATCACTAGTCACAGTCAGTCTTGTTATGCTCTGATATTTCTTTACCCGCTGCAAATGTATTTGATAGTATGACTTTTGTTGCTATTGCTCTGATTGTTTTTATAACCTTGTTTGTCAAAGCTCTGCAACTATGTTACTGAAATGCAATGTATAGCTTTGATATTATTGCAGTAGTCATAGTATTATTTTACTGATGTTTTGCATGTGTTTATGCTGTTGCTATTTTAAATGATTCATGCATGCAAAAACTCAGGGGGAGCTTTTTAATTAACTGTTTGTTTATACACCTTGAAATGTCAAAATCAAGTTTAACTTGTATGTTTGTTACTTATGCAAAAAGGGGGAGATTGTTGGACATATGTTCCCCTGATTTTAGTTTTGACATAACTAACAAACATACAATGTCTTGTGATTAAGCTAACTGTTTGAATCAAGTTGCATTTCAGGTAGAAACACACACACACACACACACTAAACATATGGACACGATGCTTGGAACGCAAGGAATCAAGCTTAAAGTGAAGCCTGTGCCGGACAAAGTCAACTATGCTTATGTGTCTTCAGTGATTGTGTTTATTAGGCTTTAGACTTATCATACATGAGTTCATGCATAAGTGTTGCCAAGATAAAAATATGTTTTTAAATTGAACTAATTAAACAAAATCGATTGACTAATCAATTGACTAATCTATTGGGCAATCGATTGATTAACTCAGGAGAAAAGTTATCACTGATCCAATCGATTAGCAAATCGATTTCGTGAAGGATCACAGTGACACTTGAACTCTGGGTGCAAAGCAATTGATTGGGCTATCGATTCAGGAATCAATTGAGAAATCGATTGTGTGAGTTACAGGGGCAAGTCACAAGTCTTATAAATCGATTGGCAAATCGATTTCGAGCTTAATTTGTTTCTGACTTAACCACTATACCAATCGATTGGGCAATCGATTGGAATATCAATTGATGAATCGATTGAGTGAGACACAGAGACAACCAGTTCTAAACCAAATCGATTGAACAAAAATGTTTCTAAGTCAGTAGCTCTGTGACAAATCCAATCGATTGATACATCAATTGAATTTTATTTCTTGACTTGCAAGACATATAATAATCGATTGGATGTTGAAAATGTTTAATCATACATCAGAAACCAAGGTCTTAGTCGATTAGCAAATCAATGTTTTCAAAATAGCTAAGTCCCTGTAACAATTCAAATCGATTGGTAAATCGATTGGAATTAAACAACTGAAACACTAGGACAAAGCAAATCAACTGACGAATCGATTGATGTAAAGTCTGGAGTCCCTGTGATCATTCTAATCGATTGGAGTAATTGTTTTCAGTTACAGACCAATTGCCAAATCGATTTTGATGGAATATCAGTCGATTGTGGAATCGATTGTTTTGATCTCGTTGTTTGAACAAAACAGTCGAAATCGATTACTCAATCGATGCTGATATGAACTTGCCTCAGTTTTCTGGTTTATGAATTAACCCAATCGATTGGGAAATCGATTGATGCATATGTTTTCAAGATTCAAGAAAAACAAGAAACACGAGCAATGATTGGCAAATCGATTGGAGTGTTTTTATGCTTTATAAAATCGATTGGCAAATCGATTTATATGTGTTTTTCTAAAACATATAAAAGCTGTCTCAAAACTGTTTTTCAAAAAAAAAAGGAACTAAGAAAACAGTGAATTGAATTTTTCCAAAAACAGAACCTTTGAGACGTTGAACTTTGATACACACAATACTTTGAGAAAACTTAACCACTTGGCAAACACTTATAGTTTGAACATCATTGTGTGATCAAGTCGCTTTTGTTAGAAAGATCGTTTGATCTTCTTTGTTGTCAATTTCTGTAAAATTACATTGAAACCAAATTGTGTAAAAATCCAGTAGCTAAACTGGTGGTTACCGTTCGTTGATGCTTGTGATCATCAAGAAGGAACCTCATTACGATCTTGTGTGAGTTTGCCGGAATAACTCAAAGGATGCGATGGATGTATGTAAGAATCAATATAGTTTGATAGATAGGCTAGGAGCTAGCTGGACAATCTGTAAAAACGTTCTATAGAAGATTCTAGTGAAAAAGGCTAAGTTCAAGTTGATCTTGGGACTGGATGTAGGTTGTCTTACAGACGACCGAACCAGGATAAATTTCTGAGTATCATTCTTCTATCCCTTATCTTTTACTTAATTGTTTGATTGTTTAATATTGATACGTGTTTCGTTTTGTCATTGCTTGAAATATTGAACATATATAATTCTTGCATTAGAAGTACTGTCACATACATAATTCTTGCATTAAAAGTCACATATTTCCTACATACGAGAGTACTTAGAGATTGTAGCAATGTAAGCTTTGAGTGTCTATTAAAGGATGGTAATACTAGGAGATTGGAAATATTTTGATAAGTCGGAGGGATTATTCGAGATTTGATTTGGGACCCTCAGATGGTTGATCTTTAAGTCGATGATTTAAAATCCACAAGGTTGGATGGAGGACCAAGTGATGTCTTAAACTTGTATAATTGAGGTTGTTGAGATAGGCAAGCGATAAATAATTCAGGTTATGGATGAGTGTTTGAAGATCTACAAAAAATGTTGTGTTATGATTAGAAGATTTTTTAATTAGTGAGATTACTAAGACGATTAGAGTCAATGATGAATAAGACCTGGTATTGTATCTTAAGATGAAATGGATGAAATTATACGGTGTGATGAGTATTTGGAGATTTCGAGGATCGGATTTTAGAATTTTATTTAATGATAGCAAGTGAAAAAGAAGAAATGTAACAAATGATTTATGGCTTAGATGTTGGTCTTGGGAAGTCAAGCGTTAAGATTTAAAATGAGTGTTTCAGTGACTAGATGGAGGATGAAAAATATGTGTATCTTTGAGATATTTTACTGCAAAGTTATGAGGATGAGGTTTATAGCTAATTGCTCCACAAGAAATGCTTATTGAGAACATTTGAGAAATAGTTCTCTAGGAAATTCGATTGTTTGATTCTTTCGGTTTGCATCTTAGTGAAGGTTGAGAAGGAATCAGAATCTAGCGAGCAAACCAAATTTTGGAAAATGTGCCAAGAAAGCTTGTTGGAGCAGAAAATAGAGATGTAGCTTATGTCAATTAAATATTCCTAAGAGGAATTATCTCACCTGTAATTCAAACATTGTTATTATAAAGGTATGACAATGATACAAAGGCGCTACTTGAGTACATGTCATGGGGTTTTCTGTTGTGTTTATCGATCAACAGAGTTAAATGTTTGTTTGGTAGGGAAAAATTGAGCTGGAAATGGAAAAGTTTGGTGGGAACTAGTAAGGCTTGATTTATTGAAATCACTATAATGAAGATGTATCAAGGTTCGAGGTAGAAATTTAAGGTTCGTATAAATGAAAAAGTGATGGAGTGAATACAATATGTTTGACTTGTCATAATGAAAAGATAATCATCAAGCTGCAAATAAAGGAAATCACATAATTGAGAAGTATCAGAATGAATGTTGGCAGTAGATGTAGGAAAATTATTTTCGAGTTTGTCCAGAATTGCGAAGTATGTAGGAAATGGATTAGTGAATCGTGAATTTGAGGTATTAAGGCATGAGACAAATGTAGTTCTTAATCAGGAATGAAATTCAAGTTGGATTTTGTTGGAGACATAACTCTTAAAATGAAGCACTTAACCTGAAGGAAGTTTGTGTGCTATAGGTGGTATAGTTCTCGCATGTTGCCGAAAATATTTAAAGAAACTTTGATTACCAACCAGATGTTGGGATGTAATTATTGAAGTTATAATTAGACCAACATTTTGATAAGGACGTCGTGGTTTGATGTAGTTGTGTGACTAAAGAAATTGAGGATTTGTGGGCAATGGAGAAATTAGGGAGTTCTCGGCGGTAATGATTGTTTTGTGTTCAGTATGTTAGTGTCATACTTAGTGTTTGGGTTTGATACCTAATGAACGTTTCGTACCAAGTGGACGTATATGAGGCTATGTGACATAGCTATGCGTGATTGTACTTTGTCAATAGGATCAAAGTCATAGGAAGATAAAGGAAACTCGGTGAACCTTGAGAAGATTATTTGACCGCTTGTGCATTAGGATAACCTTTAAGTGTAAGTCGCAAAGAGTGCTATTACAGTTCGGTTAAGATAGTCTAAGCCATCATCATGGTTGTTGGTTACATATTGACAAATTGAGAAACTAAACATCATTAATCTCTTGTTGATAGTAGACAAAATCATGTTAGATGGAACGGACGAGTCTTACTGGCTATGGTAGTGTGTAGAGTTATTAAGCACCCTATGAAAAAGGGTAGGCAACACTTTCTTCAAGTAGGACGGGTGAAATAAGTTGTGACTTGTATGTTGAATTTGAGTACAAACCTAGTGTGGATTGTTACTCGTACTTTAAGTTTCGAGGACGAAACTTCTTTTTGGAGGGTAGTAATGTAAGACCCTTACTTTTAAATTTTAATTGATGTATTTTGGAGAATTTTGTGTTGAATTTTTAGGCTTTTTAACCAATTTTATGGTATTTTGTGAGTTAAATGCCAAAAAGTTCATTTTTGGAGACCCGATTAAAATTATTCGTCGATGAATAATTTTATTTAATTACGATGAATGTTTTGTGGAAGAAAAAAAACCTAAGATGCAACATTTTTCAAAAAAATTTATCTGTCGATTGAATTGCGGGAAAAGTAGATATTTTTTTGAAAAAGAGATTTAAGAAGTGATACGATGGGATGGGTGTAATGATGACTTTAAGAAAAAAATATCTATATAATTAAATATTTGTTGGATTGATTTAATTATAATATATATATATATATAATATTTAGTGGTTTAGTGTAAGTAATATATATATACATGTGTATGGAACGAACAGAGGAAAATAAAGCCACGCCTTCTCCAACTTTCTTGTCTTTCTTTGTTTCAAGAAAAACACAGAGAACAAGTGTGGGTAGAAAATCAACACCATCAAACACAAATACTCATTTATCTACTAGTGCTAGTAAGCTAGTTTTCAAAGCGATGACTTGAGCAAAAAATTTACAATAATTAATCGCGGTACCGTAATCGATTGTTAAAGCTACAACGGAGGTAAGGGCTTCTTCCAAATTTTTAGTTTGCATTTAGGACATTATTTGTGATTTTGTGAAAAATTAATTTGATGTATTTGAGGTGTAGATTTGTGGAAAAAGAATTTTAATGTGATTATGTATAATTTAGTGGAATTTAAATTTGAGGTGTGGTTTGTGGTGATTCAAGTTTAATATGATTTATATGTTCATAATTATTATCATGAATTTTTGAGACGTGATATATTTGCGGATTTTGTAAAAAATGAATTGATGAAATTTGGTGATTTCTGTATAAAAATGTCGAGTTTTAAAATTGGGTGAGTTATGTTTGAATTGTTGAAATTTAATTGAGGTACTATATGTGTTGTGAAATTGAATTGATTGTTGTTGGTGTGAATTGACGGCAATTAAATTTGATGAATTTGAGTTACGTAGTGAGTTATTTTCAAATAAATGAGATTGAATTGAAATTGAAATTTTACAAAAAAAAAATTAGCATTGTTAAAGTTGTGAAAAAGTTTAAATTTTAACTAAGTTAAAGAGTTTGAGCAAAAAGATAGATTGAAATTAAAAATGGTTAGAGTTTAAAATGTTACTCTTTTAATTACTCTTGGATTGATTTTAAAAAGAAAAAAAGTTTAGAGTATTTTATTAACTCAAAAATTTTGGTGCTTTAGTAGTTGAGTGTGTGTGTGAAATTTGGACAATATTTGTTTAATTTAAATTTAAGTAAATAATATAGATTATTTGGTTTTAAAAGTTTGATGTGTGAGAAAGATTTAATTTTGGGAATTTTGTTGTGGTTGGATTAATTTTATTGTGAACAAATTGTTATAAATATTTATGTTTATGTAGTTAGCTCTTTGAGTCTCGAAAAAGAATCAAGATCGTTGGCACCGTGTTAGCGGTAGGAAGAACTCTGATATATTAATGTTGTTGTGGTGATTTATGGTTGAAAATATTGGAGATTGAATATGGATAATTAATGTTTGAAAATTCTGGTGATTCATGTTTGGTGAAATTGATGTGTTCATAATTAATATTATGAATTTTTCTTGAAGAAGTTTGTGTGAATTGGTGGAAAATGAATTTAATTCAATTTATGTGTGGATTGGATTTGGAGATGTGATTTATGTGTGTTTGTGGACATTAAATTAGTATGAATAATTATGTTTGAGTATGCTATGTGTTGTATTTGAAAAATCGTTAGTGCTAAATGAGTATTAAAAATGGGAAATCTTTTCATAGTACATGGTGGCTGCGATGGGACCCTGGTGATAGTGGTGCCGTGATACGCCACGGGATGATGCCATGTGAATTGTTGGTTCATCTTATTCTTGCGGGGATTGTCACGTTGTGCTAATATGTGAGATATTACACTCTAGAATATGTTGATCTATGAGCGATTGCACTCTAGAAAATCGTGTTGTTCTGTGAGTGACTGCACTCTTGTATGTTGTGCTTATCTGTGAGAAATTGCACTCTAGAATGTGCTGATCTATGAGCGGTTGCACTCTAGAAAATTGTGTTGGTCTGTGAGCGACTGCACTCTTGTACGTCGTGCTGATATGTGAGAGATTGCACTCTAGAATGTGTTGATCAATGAGCGATTGGACTCTAGAAAATGGTGTTGGTCTGTGAGCGACTTCGCTCTTCTATGTCGTGCTGGTCTGTGAGCGATTGCATGCTAGTAAATCGTGTTGATCCGTGAGAGATTGCACCTCGGTAATTAGTACTGGTTTGTGATTGGCGGTACAATTATGATTTACGCCTCTTCGATGAGGGTTTTATTTGGAATTCCGAAAATCATGCATTTTGGCATATACGCATTGCATTATAGTGCTTGGCACTCGAGTTATGTTTGTTATACTATGATGATTATATATACATATTCGGTTGTTATTGTGGGTTGTCGTAATTGATTAGAGGTGTAAGGTTTGGTTGATTAAGTTTTGATGTGACGTGGGGAAAGTAGAGATTCTTGGGGCAATGCTTTTATGCAGGTGTCTGTCGAAAATATCCCAGTTGTATGAGCTACTTCTAATAGGTCTCATAACCCTGTTGGATTTTGCTATTTAAATACTTTGGATTTTGTTTCCAAAACTATTTCCGTTGTTTGTAAATATTGTTGACTTTTGTTGTTGTGTTACGACTTAATATTTTATCCAAAAGTATTTCTTTCTTTATTTCTTTGTTTTATTTCTTTATTTAAAAGAAAAATACACTTGCGCTGTTAAAATTCGGGGTGTTACAACAAGAGACTGTGGTACTTTAGCTAACAAGTGTTTATTCTGTATTATCTGTAACACTCTAAATTTTAACAGCGCGAGTGCATTTTATTTTTTAAAAATATTCATAAACACGAAGAAATAAAGAAGGAAATACTTTTGAATAAATATATAAGTCGTAACATAACGACAAAGTCAACAAATATTTACAAGCAACGGAATAGTTTTTGAAATAAAAACCCAAAGTATTCAAACATCAAAATACACCGGGGCTATGAGGTCTATCAAATATAGCTCATATCGCTGGGGTATTCTCGTCAGACACCTGTACAAAAGCACTTCCCCAAGAATTTTAACTCCCCACATCACATCAAAAAGTGGTACGTGGAACCCATCAAAATAAAATGTCAAGCTAACAATATTGGTATAGGTACATTCTTCCAAATTAAAATAAACACAACCCAAACAAAAAGACATCTAGTCCCTATACATCAACCTAATCTGATCATTCTACAAAAAACTATACATCCCGGATGATCTTCACACGCCCTGCAAAATCCTCCTTACACAGCTCTAGTTAGGTGTGTCCAACTACATTCTCATTCACCGGGTACTAATCGGTGGGAATATCATGGTTCTCATCTGAGGGCAAAGCATGTTTGCTTCCTTTTTCGTTCTTTGGCTTCAAGAATAGAAACCCAAGGATTAGTGGGTAAGAGAGCAAGGTTTTCTCAGCTTCATACTTCCTCGTTGTTTCGAAAACGAAGAAAAACGGTGTTAGGGATTTCAAAACCATCAAACACAAATCTCCCTGTTTCATCTAGATCTAAGCTCCGTTTCGCGAAGAGATAGAAGGGAAAGTTGTTCACTACCATGCTACGATGCTAGGGAACCAACGTTGGAAGCGGCGTTGCGAGCGGAAGATTTTACCGGATTTATCCGCGGCACCGTAATCGCACGTTAAAGCTAACGTGGAGGTAAAGACTCTTTCCAAACTTTTAGATTGCATTTAGGGCCTTACATGTGGTTGTGTGGAAAAGAATTTTATTAGGGTTGGAGTTGATTTGGAGAAAATGAATTTAACCCATTTATGTATGATTTTGAGTAAATGAAATTTGTTGTGTTTGAGTGGTATGTTGTGATAATTTGTGCTCATCGTATTTGTCGTGTTCATGATTAATGCTTGTGAGATTTGATATGTTTATGATTGGATTTTGTGCAGAAATGAATTGATGTGTTTTGGATTGAATTGAACAATATGTGTGAGTTTGTTTTGTGTGAAATTTGAAAACCATTAGAGTTAAACGAGTATTAAGAATGGGAAATCTCTTAATGTCTCGTTTACTTAATGTGTGTTGTGAAAATTGTTAAAGTTAAATGAGCATTAAGAATGGGGAATCTCTTAATGTCTTGCTTACTTAATGTTTGTTGTGAAAATCGTTTAAGTTAAATGAATATTAAAAACGGGGAATCTTTTAATATTGCATTTACTTAACGATTGTAGTGGATAGAGTCAAGGTGATGCCATGTGATTTGTTGGTTCATCTTGTCCGTGTTGGGATTGTCGAGTCAAGGTGATGCCATGTGATTTGTTGGTTCATCTTGTCTGTGTTGGGATTGTCGAGTCAAGGTGATGCCATGTGATTTGTTGGTTCGATATAAAGTACGATGTCAACATTATGTCTACTTATACTTCATCTACTAACCTAATCAAGGGAAATCACTCTTCTCAAAGGAGATAGGACTTCTCATCTCTCGACGTTCCCAACGGTCTCAATATCTGAAAACAACACTTTAATGAGATGCAAAATCTCAGTGAATAATACACAATTTTAAAACAAGTATTATTCTCAGCCGGAGCGGTAACCGGAAAGTCGATCATGGCACCCGCCTTCATCCAAAAATATTCTTTAGAACTATTCATAATATTACTAAGATTTCTCTATAATAACCAACTACTTCCAATAATTAATAAAAACTCATCAATTAAATTAACGATAATCCACATATGTCATAATCAAATAATTCTAATATACACATTTATTCTGCAGAAAATAATGAATCAATGCAACGATGGAGATATACTACTTCTATGAAGTGAGTATTATCTAAACATGTGGAGCACTAGCTCATCTAGGGTGGGGTACAAGACTCATCTATGTAGAGTTTAAAACTCATCTATATGTGGGGTACAAGACCCATCATTCATATTTATAATATAATATTTCATTTGAATATATAATAACAACGATCATTCAAGAAAATATAATAAAACAATCTTTTAAAGAATATATATGTCTCAAACACATACAATCCAAATAATTCATATTTTTAACAACTATATTCGTAAAATTATATTTATAATATAATATTTATAATATAATATTTTACTTGAATATATAATAACAACAATCATTCAATAAAATATAATAAAACAATCTTTTTAAATAATATATATTCAACAATCATAAAAACAGTAATTCAACAAACAATAGTAAATAAATCAATTTATAATTTTTTATTACAGTTCATAAAATCCCAATTTTAATAGAGTTAGGATTTCCACAAAATATATTTTTATAAGAAAATATCATCCATAATATTTAACTCTTTTTCCATCCCAAATTTCCAAAATAAATGTACCATGAAAGTTTAAAGGGTGTGATTACTCGCTTCTTGAAGCGTTCTTTTATAAAAAAAATTGTATGTGTTAGTCGTTACTAACTACTGCTACAGCAAACGCAATCATACTTTCGCTCCTCTTTATGGTGGCATACATAGTTCTCTCATTGAGTTTTTTATTTTCTTGTTTGTATCTATTTATAATTAAATATTTATAAGATAGTTTGACTAAGTATCCTATATTTGCCCCACTAAACTCTTGGTTGTTTCAAATAAAATGAATACTTATTGAATTCATATAAGATTATTTGTTTGATTTTGTTTGACTCCTTAATAATAGATAATTAGGTAGCAAAAGTTTGTTTTAATAGCTTGTTTGTTAATATCTATTTCGCATAAACTGTTAACAAACACAACAAACTTCCTATTATTACAGTCTCATACAAACAACAACTTACTAATGTTACCTTATTTTAAACAAATTAATAGTTGATATAATAATAATAATAATATAATCATAATAATCTATAAATTATAATATTTTAAAATTCTAATTATTTTTAATCCTTTAATTTAAGATGTTACAACATTCAAACTCACTTTTTCTTTCATAATCAAGACTTGAATATTAACATCAAACTAATTAAACTCAAACAAGATCAAATGCTCTAAATCAAAACATGCAAACATCAATCTAATTCTCCGATTGATAGTAGTAATAAACATTATTATGATTTAAAAAATTTCAAACTAATAAAATACTTAATTAAAACAATATATATAAAATAAAATACTCAAATTAATGGACATTATTATGATTAAGTAATGTCTAAAAGTACTCATATTCAACAAAGGCATTGACAGTACAATCACATTTTCAACAAACAGTCTCGGAAACACGACACCAATAAACAAATGATGCATGTATTTTCAGAGAATGACTTATCGATATTTTTTATGCAAATGATTAAAGTAAATACAAATTAGAAAAGGTAAATAAAAAACACAAAGAAGCAAAAAAAAACTTATCCAATTTCCTCCAAATTTACTCCCCACATTCCAAAACACCCAATTTGCAGTAAAAGTTAAAATAATCATACAATATAGTCAACACCCTACCATTATGCCCTTCCATTTCTATGACTTTCATTCTCATCCACCTTAAAAAATACATACAAAAACAATATCTCAAACCTTAGAAAGACTAAATAACCAAAACACAAAGAAGTCTTCAAATTAAAACAACAACAACTACCACCACTTAAAAAAAATCAAGTAATCAAACCCAAAACATGAAAGAATTAAAATTGATACAATCACATCATTAGATTTGTCAAAAATATATATATACTAGTCATTGGTTTATGCTATATCACTCACAAGCTAGAAAAAGAACATTAATTTACATGTGGAGTGATATGGCCTAGTGATTCTTGAAGCAAAAATTTAAATTACAACAACAACATCAAATATCTAAGGAAGTAGGTAATTGAAGGTAATTGACCATTACTTTTAAATCATTTTCATGGGTTGCAGCATAGTTATTCTTCCAGTAGTTTGGTTTTCTTATTTGAAAGATGTATTGATTCTCTATTAAGGGAAATAACATGTAAATTTTAAAATAAGTTACTTACTCAAAATAAGTTTTTCTACTTTATTTCTAGAATTTAATTTGCATCAACAATGTTAAAAATTAGTTGACAAATGATTTATCAATCATTGAATATTATGTACACAATCAAAGAATTGTAGAAACTTCTCACAAGTTTCTATTTTACAGATAAATATAAATTTTAACAAAATTGAATCTTAGACACATACAGAGAGATGAACAATCAAAACGCAGAGGGTACAAAGGCATAATTAGAGAGAGAGAGAGACTTACGATTCACTGACAATTTGTGGATTTTGGTGAGTCATAGTTAATTCAGTGAAAAAGCCATTCAAGAATGTTGTCGTTGTCGTCGAGAGTGTGGGGATCCTTAAATACATAAATAGATGACGATCCTCCAATTCAAGATTGTCGTAGAGAAAGCGATTCAGTGACAATGTTTTGAAAGAAAGGGTTTTACAATTTGAGATAAAGAGTTTTGCATCTTGATATATTGTCCAAGTAGATAGGGTTTCAAATTGAAATTGATTGAGCATCTAACAATAATAAAGCAACATCAAACAAAAGAACATGAAGATAGAGGAGAGGAGAATAGCTTACATTGCATGACAAACAAAGAAGGAGCTACGGCAGAGATAAAACATAAGAAGTTGCAATTGGAAAAGGGGTCGTGATTTTTTTTCATCAAATAGGGCAATGGGTTTCAAATTGAGAGAAAAGGTTTGGGATTTGAGAGGGAGTGAGGGAAATGGGCACACATATTTTCACCAAAAACACTGCTACGGTTGAAATTACCCGTCGCGGGAATCGTTGCAAATTTATGGTGAGGAAGGTTCTATTCTAATTTTTGTATAGAAAAACGTGAGCTTCTATTATATTGATGATCATATACATTTTGTGGCATTTTATTTCTTATCTTACTATTTCTAATTGATTCTTTTTTATATTTATTCAATTTTCAAAACAATTTATATAATTTAGTTTTTATTTAACTTAGGTATGATAACTTGCTCTATTCGTTTTCACGAACGATCAAGTTTGACCCATCATGTATATGATATAATAGTTTTGTTTAATATGTTTCTTTAGTAGTTATCTTTGTGGAAAGAACGATCAAGTTTGACCCAATATGTATATGATATAATAGTTGTTTAATATGTTTCTTTAGTATTTATCTTTGTGTACATGTGGAAATAACTCAGACCAATCGCTTGAGAGAGGCCTATAATCTATAATCTAAGACAGGTCTAGAACAGGTTAGACTTTTATTTTATATAAGTTAGGCCAACACTAAAATCAACTTTAAAAATAATTTAACTTCAAATTTCAGAATAATTTAAATAATAAACTACTAATTTTAGAATATCTCAAATATATATATATATATAAATTATATCACATCAAAATATTGCAAAATGCTCAACATTGCAGATTTAATTGAAATTTGACACATACTATATATTTCAAAACAAAAAATTATGTCTTCAATAATACTAAAATCAGACATGTAATACATCATTTCCATTAACAATGACATAAATAAATAAAAATATAAGCAGATACCAAATATATATTATATTTAGTGAATAGAAATTTAAAAATATTGATTTAAATTTATTTAAAGAGAGAATAATATAAATATAAAAAGTATAATATCAACCTAAAATATGGAAAAAAAATATATAAAATGAAAAAAGAAAGCAGGAAGTCATTTTTAAAATAAAATCAACCACAATAAAACTCAATTGGTTAAAATAATAGATACTTCTAATGATAAAATTGTTTGAAGATATAAATCGACTTCAATTATAAAAAAAATCAACCTAATTTCTTAAATAAATCTCTTCTAGCAACTGCCAATTCTTAAAGAAAAAGCATAGAATAAAAAAAAATACTAATACGAAAATTAAAAGTTTACATCAGAAGATGAGATAACTAAGTTTTTATACTAAATTTCTTTATAAATTATTTGACTTAATCATGATATCATTCATACATACATTTGAAAGAAGAAAAAAAATTATTAAAATTGCAAAAGAATACAATCACGACATTCCTTTTATCAATTGACATTAATTACAATCATTCCAAATTTGAATTTGCTTTCAAATCATTCCCAAAATAAATCTTTCTCACCACAATTTGGATTAGCAATTAGCATTGATAGTTTCTTCGAATGTGCATAACTAGGGAGTTGAGTCTCTTACATATATATCTATGCTCTGTTTTGATCTTCTCTCTAACTTTTATCTGATTTTTTGTATCTTTCATTCTTTATGTATTTTGATTTCTCAATTTTTTCTATTTGAATTATATATGACATGTACACTTTGTTTTTTAAAATATTTTATTTGATATTTATTTTTATATTTTGATATGTTTGCAAATAAAAAAGGACGTGTTTCTCCCTAAATTTTTTTGAACTTAGGTGGGTTTACTTTTTAAACAAAATTCATATTTTTTTGAAAAAAAATTGAAAATTCTTTTTCAATTTTTTTTCAATATATTTTCAATAAAAAGAATTTTGATTTTTTTTGATAAAAAAATATTTGCAATTTTTAATTTTTTTTCTCGAAACTTTTTTGATTCGAGAAACAACAATCGATTTTTTCAAAAAAATAAGTTTTTTATTTTGCTCACAAAACTTTTTGAGAAAAAATATTTTAGATTTTCTTGAGAAGTTTTTTTGAGAAAAATAATATTTCAATGAACAAAACATTGGGCCTATGAGCCTCTAAGCCCACTGAAACAATGGGTCAGGACCTTAAAAACTTTATTTCAATAGGGGCCTAATATTATAGGCTTAGTATGAGATGTTTGAGAGGGAACTTGGGACTTTTTATTGAGAGTTCTACTGGTATATCACATATATCGAGACGATTATTTTGTGGGGTTTATAACCTCCACTATGTACAATATTTATTTTGCAAGAGTTTTCAACCCCTCTAAATGTTACTAAGAGATTGTGGCCAATTTTATTTTGTGGGAGTTTTTAACCTCCTCTACTTGTTACACTGAAATTGCAATAGTTTTAAAATCTTGAACTAAAGAAGTTTTTTACCTCTTCTTTGTACAATTCTGATTATAAATAATATCATGCTAAGAGTCAATCTCTCAAGTTATTCAGCACCAAAACCTGATTCTCAAGTTGGTATCAGCGCTTACGGTCAGTGGGCTTGTCAAAAGTCTCAAAAACCTTAGTCGTCATAATCACATATGTGGTTGTCATGTTAACCGTCCAACATACACAGCCTGACGGGTCACACCATCCCAACCATTAGACTCGCCTTAGTTAGATCGGCCATTCACTAGAGAATTGTCGCCGTTCTCCTTCTCACACGCTGCCACACGGATTTTTGCCACTTTAAGCTCCACTGGTGTGTGAAGGCTACACACCACCATCTAGAGCTCCGACGAAGTCCCCTTTAGTCCATTTCCACTCGTTTGTTTTCGTTCGTCTTATTTTGGCCAAGTTTGGTTAGTGGGTCCCACTATTTATGGTGTTTTCTCTACGATTTATTGCTGCTTATACTTGTTGCTCCTTTCTAGTCTATTAAAGATGAGTTAAAGTTTAGATCTTTCGCATAAGGAGAACACCAATTATGAATCCTCTATTAAGAGCCTTGTAACATATATTTTCTTTGGAAATCCCTTTATAACGTCTAAGAAACTTAATGATCAAAATTATTTAAATTGGTTAGCTATTGTCAAGATGTGGTTTCTTGGACAAAAGCTCTCAAATCACCTCACTAAGTAGTCCTCATGAATTAATACAAACATAAGTGAATATTAGAAGCAAGTTGATTGTCAATTAGTCTATCTTTTCTAGAATACAATTGAACCCTCCTTGTTGGTCCAATATCGGTCGTACACCAGTTGTTGAGAAGTTTTTTTGAGAAAAATAATATAAAAAAATTAAAAAGAATATTTCAATGAACAAAACATTGGGCCTATAAGCCTCTAAGCCCACTGAAACAATGGGTCAGGACCATAAAAACTTTATTTCAATAGGGGCCTAATATTATAAGCTTAGTATGAGATGTTTGAGAGGGAACTTGGGACTTTTTATTGAGAGTTCTACTGGTATAACACATATATCGAGACGATTATTTTGTGGGGTTTATAACCTCCACTATGTACAATATTTATTTTGCAAGAGTTTTCAACCCCTCTAAATGTTACTAAGAGATTGTGGCCAATTTTATTTTGTGGGAGTTTTTAACCTCCTCTACTTGTTACACTGAAATTGCAATAGTTTTAAAATCTTGAACTAAAGAAGTTTTTTACCTCTTCTTTGTACAATTCTGATTATAAATAATATCATGTTGAGAGTCAATCTCTCAAGTTATTCAGCACCAAAACCTGATTCTCAAGTTGGTACGCTCACGGTCAGTGGGCTTGTCAAAAGTCTCAAAAACCTTAGCCGTCATAATCACATATGTGGCTGTCATGTTAACCATCCAACATACACAGCCCGACGGGTCACACCATCCCAACCATTAGACTCGCCTTAGTTAGATCGGCCATTCACCAGAGAATTGTCGCCGTTCTCCTTCTCACACGCTGCCACACGCATTTTTGCCACTTTAAGCTCCACTGGTGTGTGAAGGCTACACACCACCATCTAGAGCTCCGACGAAGTCCCCTTTAGTCCATTTCCACTCGTTTGTTTTCGTCCGTCTTATTTTGGCCAAGTTTGGTCAGTGGGTCCCACTATTTATGGTGTTTTCTCTACGATTTATTGCTGCTTATACTTGTTGCTCCTTTCTAGTCTATTAAAGATGAGTTCGAGTTTAGATCTTTCGCATAAGGAGAACACCAATTATGAATCCTCTATTAAGAGCCTTGTAACATATATTTTCTTTGGAAATCCCTTTATAACGTCTGAGAAACTTAATGATCAAAATTATTTAAATTGGTTAGCTATTGTAATATATGCACTATGAGTCTCATATATGATAATCAAGCAGCCTTACATATTGCTTCTAATTCAATCTTTCATGAGCGAACTAAGCATATTGAAATGCATTGTCGCTTTGTTCGTGAGAAGATTGTGTCTGGCGAGATTGCTACTTCATTTGTTGGTTCTAATGACCTACTGACATACATTTTCACAAAGGCTCTTCAAAGACCAAGGATAACTTATATATGTGACAAGCTCGATGCCTATAATTTGTATGCTCTAACTTTAGGGGGAGTGTTGAGACATGCAAAGTTTTAGTCTGTTATTATTAAGATATGTTATTCCTTGTTTTTATTAGGTTTGATGTAGGTTAGATTTAGTCCAGATTTATTTCCTTAACTCACATTCTCCTTGTACAAATCTAATTATAAATAATATCATGTTGATAGTTGATCTCTCAAGTTATTCATTACCAAAACATAATTTTCAAGATGTATCATTTTCTTTCAATCAATAAAAATCAAGGAAGAATAATGCCCTTTCCATATTGATTTATATCAAGGAACCTAACAATTGGTATGACCTGCCATATCATCAACAACCAGGGGAAGCACCATGGAGTCGCATATGAAAGCAATGGAAAAATGGACCACAGAGCATGAAACAACCGTTCTTAATGCAAACATATACGGAACAATTACAGGAGGGCATGACAAAAATAAGAAGTGCAATGCAAGAATTGATCATAACAACAAAAAGAAACACCCAAGAATCATAAGACATATTAGAATCTGAGAAGAGTGTGAAGAATTTCGACATAGATTCGATGTGGGGGAATTAGAAGAGGAGGAAAAGCTAAACTCGCATTTAGGGTGTACGTGGGCTGGGTTCGGTCAGTTTTGACAAGATCCAATACCTCACCCAATTGATTATCTTTGGGTTGGGTTAAGTTCTAAACTTGTATTTTTTTCATTTAACCCGAACCCAACCGACCTGATCAAGGACGAGTTGGGTTGGGTTGGTGAGTTATACGTAAATAACAACTTATTTTTTATTTTACCAGAAAATTTATTGAATTAAAATATATTTAGTATTTGCATATCTAAAAAACTATAAAATTTCAAATCACATCATTCAATTCTTTAAAAATCCAACAACCTCTCACACAAAAAATTAAATCCAACAATCTTCAAATACATAAATAAATTCAACAATAGTAAATGTATAAAATATGAAAATTCATCAATTCTAAGCAATGTCAACTTCAACTCCAAACACTTAACAAATTCCTCAAATTATGGAGGGAGACAATTCGAAATTTGCAAAAACAAATATCCATAATAAAAGTGAGGAGATAAAGAAGGAGAAATAATAAATAAGTATAATATGCATGAAACAACTAGCACCGCTGAGAGAAATAATTTGATACCCGATCGATTATCTTTGAGTTAGGTTAAGTTTTCTTTTGGTTACCTCGTTTCCTTGAGTTGGCGGCAATGATGAGAGGCCAAATCTTGTGTTTGTTTTAATGAAGCTTGTTGGGATTGTGGAGCAAATTGATTAGGAGCTTCTTGTACTTGTTTCATTTGTCTTAAATATGTGGAATAATATAGTTAAAAAAATTCAAAGGTAAAAGGAAAAGTAAGAGAAAACACCTAGCACCGGTACTTGGTCCACCTCATTACTTTCATCATAATATAACTCACCAACCATTTTAGTTTACTAAGTTACCATAATTTTTTAATAGTAGTGTTTCATTTGTTTATTTTTAGAGTATTTACTATTTTTAAATACAATACTAAAAAAAATTTTTAATAGATTTAAATGTAAATTTTTTTAACTAAATTCATTATAAGTATAAACTTTTTTATAAGCATCACTTTTGCTCATAAATAGTATTTAACTCAAAAATTTTGTATTTAACAAATGTAAAAAAATTAAACTAAATTCTTCATAATCATAAACTTTCAGTTCATACCTTCATCATGCAAAACTATAACAAAATATAACATTTAAATAAATATCACTTTTGAAGGAATTCGTTTGGTTGGTTGAACAGAGTTGAAATTGTTTTTACGATTCTGAAAATAAAAACCTGAAAAAGATTAAATCTTGCACATATTAGCATCGAAGGTGACGCCTTGCATAGGGTTCCAATTTTGGTTAAACAAGAACAAGAACACGGACTGGGAGGAATTCTTTGAGGAACTTTTGTGCTGTTTTGGAGGGGAACATCGCAGGTTTATTTTTTCCTTACTGCATAGAGCATAGTTTATGCGTAGCTATGCTAATAGAAGATGTGGAAATCAATGAAGAGGAGGAGTTGGTTCATGTTGAGATGAAGGAAGACTTTGACAAAGACTAAGAATTAAAGGAGGGACTAGAATGCTAGGTTATGGACCTGTCTAGATGTTTTGCAGGGGGTATGAGACAACCTCACACTATGAAGTAGCAAGGGATGCTTCAAGGTACGACGATGCTGATATTGATAGAAACCGGGACAAGTCACAACTTCATATCAACTAAATTGGTGAATGGTTTCAGCTTATTCATTGAGTCGGCGATCACATGCACCATCATATTAAGGGATGGACGAGGAAAGGATGCATAGGGATGTTGCAAAGGAATTAAGATTCAGATGGGAAGTTACATAGCTGTTAAAGATTTCTTTTTGTTTGAATTAGGAGGAATGGATTTAATATTGGGTGTGGCTTGGCTGAAAACCTTGGGTGTTTTTATTAGGTTTGATGTAGGTTAGATTTAGTCCAGATTAATTTCCTTAACTCACATTCTCCTTGTACAATTCTAATTATAAATAATTTCATGCTGATAGCTGATCTCTCAAGTTATTCATTACCAAAACATAATTTTCAAGTTGTATCATTTTCTTTCAATCAATAAAAATCAAGGAAGAATAATGCCCTTTCCATATTGATTTTTATCAAGGAACCTAACAATTGGTATGACCTGCCATATCATCAACAACCAGGGGAAGCACCATGGAGTCACATATGAAAGCAATGGAAAAATGGACCACGGAGCATGAAACAACCTTTCTTAATGCAAACATATATGGAACAATTACAGGAGGGCATGACAAAAATAAGAAGTGCAATGCAAAAATTGATCATAACAACAAAAAGAAACACCCAAGAATCATAAGACATATTAGAATCTGAGAAGAGTGTGAAGAATTTCGACATAGATTCGATGTGGGGGAATTAGAAGAGGAGGAAAAGCTAAACTCGCATTTAGGGTGTACGTGGGTTGGGTTGGGTCAGTTTTGACAAGATCCAATACCTCACCCAATTGATTATCTTTGGGTTAGGTTAAGTTCTAAACTTGTATTTTTTTCATTTAACCCGAACCCAACCGACCTGATCAAGGACGAGTTGGGTTGGGTTGGTGAGTTATACGTAAATAACAACTTATTTTTTATTTTACCAGAAAATTTATTGAATGGAAATATATTTAGTATTTGCATATCTAAAAACTATAAAATTTCAAATCACATCATTCAATTCTTTAAAAAATCCAACAATCTCTCACACAAAAAATTAAATCCAACAATCTTCAAATACATAAATAAATTCAACAATAGTAAATGTATAAAATATGAAAATTCATCAATTCTAAGCAACGCCAACTTCAAGTCCAAACACTTAACAAATTCCTCAAATTATGGAGGGAGACAATTCGAAATTTGCAAAAACAAATATCCATAATAAAAGTGAGGAGATAAAGAAGGAGAAATAATAAATAAGTATAATATGCATGTTTATTTTGTGTTGTTTTGGAGGCAAACATCGCAGGTTTATTTTGTCCTCACTGCATAGAGCATATTTTGTCCTCAATGAAGTGGAGGAGTTGGTTCATGTTGAGATGAAGGAAGACGGGGAAAAAGACTAAGAATTAAAGGAGGGACTAGAATGCTAGGTTATGGACCTGGCTAGATGTTTTGCAGGGGGTATGAGACAACCTCACACTATGAAGTTGCAAGGGATTCTTCAAGGTACGGCGATGCTGATATTGATAGACACCGGGACAAGTCACAACTTCATATCAACTAAATTGGTGAATGGTTTCAGTTTATTCATTGAGTCGACGATCACATGCACCATCATATTAAGGGATGGACGAGGAAAGGATGCATAGGGATGTTGCAAAGGAATTAAGATTCAGATGGGAAGTTACATAGCTGTTAAAGATTTCTTTTTGTTTGAATTAGGAGGAATGGATTTAATATTGGGTGTGGCTTGGCTGAAAACCTTGGGTGAGGTTAAGGTTAAATAAGGAACCCTCACTATGAAATTTATGGTAAAAGAGATGTGGTAGAAATTAAAGGTGATCCTATATTATCCAAGATGCTGGTTTCACCTCGATCCCTAGGAAAATGACTAAAACTTAAGCAACTTCATTATTGTGAGGTTTTGAAACCAAAGAGACATGTCATGAGTTTAAAGTGCAACATCCAGAATCACAGAGGAAGGAGTTACAACAGATTTTGGATGATTTTTATGGTGTATTTGTTGAACCTACAAGATTTCCCCCTAACCATGAGACAAATCATAAAATACTCATCAAAATGGTTATTGATCTAGTTAATCCTAGACCTTACTAATAGCCTCATTTACAGAAGAAAAAAAAAACGAGATCAAAAAACAGATTGGTGATTTGCTTAAGTCTGGAATAATCAAACCAAGTAACAATCCTTACTCAAGCCCAATTATCTTGGTTAAAAAGAAAGATGACTATTAGGGATTATGTGGAGATTCTCATGTTTAAAAAAGGCTAATGTGCCATATAATTATCCCATTCCGATTATCAAAGAGTTGTTTGATGAATTGAATGAAGCAAGGTATGTTTCAAAACTATATTTAAGGTCGAGATATAATTAGATAAGGATGCACAAAGATGATGTCCACAAATAGCCTTCCGAATCCACCACAGTCATTATGAATCTTTAGTGATATCATTTGGTTTAACCAGCGCCCCAACCATTTTTCAATGCGCCATGAACGACATCCTCATTTACAATAAGTTTTAGAAGGATCATATGAGTCACTTGAGGCGCGTATTACACATTCTATAACAACAACACTTCTATGTCAATTTAAAGAAGAGTGAATTTGGGTAGACCACAGTAAGATGTTAAGGGCACTTCATTTCTTAAAAAAGAGTGTATATGGATCCCAAAAAGGTGGAAACAGTTTTAGATTGGCATGTTTCCTAAGAAAATCAAATATTTGTGAGGGTTTTTGGGATTGACTTGGTATTATCGAAGATTCATATGCAACGATGACAAGATTGTGCATCCCTTGACTGACTGGTTGAAAAAAGGGAATTTCCAGTGGATATAGATAGTATGGTAGCCTTCACAAAGCTTAAAGAGGTAGTCACAACAACTCTAGTGTTGGCTATGCCAGATTTTGATCAAACTTTTAGCATTTTGTGTGATGCGTCTAGACGAGGGATTGACAATATGTCTACGAAAAGGAGTTAATGGTGTTGGTCTTATCGATTAACCATTGGAGGCCATACCTTATTCGGAGGAAATTTGTAGTTTACTAAAATCAAAAAAATTTGCGGTACCTCCTTAAACAAAGGATCGCCACACAAAATCAACAAAATTGGTTAGCCAAATTATTGGGTTATGAGTTGTCTGCCTTGTTAAGAAAATATGAAGAGTTTGAGTTAAAAGTGGTGACTAGACCTCTTTGGCAGAATATAAACCTCATATATGAAGAGGTTGAGCAGGATCCTATGCTAAATAAAATATGTGAACATTTGAAGGAGAGGCCAGAGTCACATGGCAAATATACTTTGGAAAATGAAAGGTTGTATTACAAAGGAAGATTGGTTCTTCTAACAAAGTCTAGTTGGATTCCAAAGTTGTGTCAAGAGTTTCATACCTCTCCAATAGAAGGTTATTCTGGGGTCTTTCGTACGTACAAAAGACTAGTTCAATCATTATTCTGGATTAACATGAAAAGAAAGTCAAAAACTATGTTTTTGCATGCCTCATTTGCCAACGAAGTAAGTGCTAAGCATCATCTCGATAGGTGTTTCTCCAACCGCTACCGACTCCAAATGCAATTTCGGAAGACATTAGTATAAAGTTCATTGTAAGTTTGCCTAAGACCAAGGGATTTATGCGATATTAGTGGTGGTTGATCGACTCAGTAAACAAAGTCATTTTATTCTCATCAAGCATCCTTACTCGGCTTTCTCCATTGTTGGAATATTCATGAAGGAAGTGGTGAGGCTTCATGGTATACCGGATTCTATAGTAAGCAATAGAGATCCAACCTTCTTGAGTCAATTTTGAAGGGAGCTCTTTAGGTTTCAAGAAACTACACTGAAAATTAGTACATTGTATCATCCTAAATGAGATGGACAAACGGAGGTAGTTAACCGAATCTTGGAAACATACTTGCATTGCTTTAGTTCCAAACAACCAAAACATTAGGAATATATGGTACAATGGATATAATATTGGTATAATACTAGTTTTCAAGGGGCTGCCAAGTGCACTCCTTTTGAAACAGTTTATGGTAGACCCCCACCATAACTAGCAAGGTTTGTACCCGGGAAAACTGTAGTGGAAGCAGTGGCACAAAGCCTAATGACTTGAGACGAAGCATTGAGACAATTGAAATTCCATTTGGTAAAAATACAACAACAAATAATCACATTTGCAAATTTTCACTGAAAATACACTAAGATTAAGGAAGGAGATTGGGTTTACTTAAAAATCAAACCTCATGGGCATATTATTATGCCAACACAACTTCATTCTAAACTAGCAGCTAATTATTATGGTCCTTATTTGATGTTAAACCAAATTGGGACAACAATATTTAACCTTCAACATCCACCGAGGCTCGTATTCATCTGGTTTTCCATGTTTCGCAATTAAACTTGGTTATTGGTAAATGTGAGGTGGAAACAGTCCTACCTATTGAGTTACAGGAGTAGGGCCCTACATATACACTTTCATAAGTGTTGGGCAGCAGAACCATACAACAATAAGGAGAGCAAGTGTTAATTCAATGACAACAAAAGTCTGCAGAGGAGGCCACCTGGGACGATGTTGCTACAATCCAAAATCAATCTCCAGAATTCAACCTTGAGTACAAGGTTGAGCTTGAAGGGGAAGGTATTGATAGGAATGTTGAAGATGTAAATAGGAATAAACCTTTATTAGTTTATCACATGAAAATAATATAAAATAATCATGTTAATGTTTTGTAGTTAGATGGTTAGTAGTTATTGTTTTATAGTTATGTGGTTAGTTTTTAGGTAGTGTTTTTGGATCTTATCCCTTGTATAATAAGCCTATAACTAAAGGCTCCCACCCCTTTCATAGATCTTTGGAAAAATTACAAACTTAGTGGTTTATACCATTGTAGGAGTGTATCCACTATTGTGTATCATTTTCTTTCAATCTATAAAAACCAGGGACAAATAATATCATTTCGCTATTGAGTTCTATCAAAGAACCTAACACATATGGGACGTCATGGTATCAACAACGTCAATTTTAAGGTATAGCTAAATGTTATAACAACAATATGTCGCTCACCAATTCTAAGATATATATCTAAATAGAAATTTTTCTTGGAACCTCAAACCAGAAAAAAATCAAACAAAAAATTGAAATGATTTACATATGTTTATCTTCTGGCATCTGGCTTTTATAGATAGATAGAGTAAAAGTTCGAAGATATAAAAAAAAGTTTTTGTCCAATGCTCACTACAAAGACACAACTAAAGTATTAGTTTAAAAAAAAAAGTTTCAAAATTAGTAGTGTCATCCTATATAGTATTGTTGTAGACTCATTCAAAAGTAAGAAAATCACTAGAAGCATGTATTCAACTGTTGCAAAATCATTCAAAATTTCACTAGATATATAGAGGAGTGATGATTGTGGCTAATTAAGAAGGAAATTGTGATGCTTGCATTATGAAACCCGGCTAGTATAATATGCTACTATGTTGACACTATAATTCAAGAAAGTAGCTCGAGAGAGAGACACACACAAAAATGACAAATCAAGAATTGATATATACCTATCGTTGAGTTTGTCATGCAAAATTGCTAATATCACTATCGAGGCAAGTCTTGAGAAACCACACCATTAACCACCACCAAATATCGAACCAAGTTATCGTCACATATCACCACACTTGCCACACTCTCCATCTCCACTTCTTCACACTTCTTCTCACACTTTCCTTTGCATCAAATAATCATCTCATCATCTTACTTTCACAGATGTATAACTCCACCAAACTTCCTTCAAGCTTATCCAACTTCAACCCTCTAGACTCAAATGCATGTAATTGGTTGCTCATAAACTCTACTAGGGTGTATCTAACTCCCGATCCTCTACTAACTCCAAAACCAAGGCCATCCATGATTGAATGAACACCCTCATTAAACTTATATCAAACTTAAGTACAAAATTTCTTATTGAGTTATTCAATCAAAGTAGAAAACTAGTGAGTCATTCTTTATATATTTTTCTATCGAAATGCATCATTAGTGATAGTTTAATATGAATGTAAAACAATTTTCTTTCTCAAAAGCAACCAATCATTGAAAGATTTGAGGATACTATCATAGATTTTGTATACTTCCGCACCAATACAAATAGCCGAAATATCATAAACACTAAAATCATAAACAAAAATCTCCATATACCATTTCCCCTCAATGAATCAAAAAGTATATATCAAATAATAGATAACAAAATACCCACACAAAGATTATCCTTAAAATTTCAAGAATCTATTTAAGAATACTTGTAGGAGTGGTTGAGCTTCGATAAAGGAGATGTAGCTTCAAGTTAGTTTTCGCTTCAAAAAACTTTGATTCAAAATTGATTTTGATTGAGAGGGAACTTCGATTTAAGTACCAATAAAACCCAAGTAGCAGCTCAATTCAGGAGATGATTTAGAAAGATATTTTTTATCGAGAAAAGGATTGTTTTCATTTATGTGATTGAGGGATTTTGATATAAATATCTCACTTTTTTTTTTTATTTCAGAATGTCTTACTTTAAAATATATATATATATATATATATAT
>JBBPBS010000235.1:4328258-4506403 GCA_037974835.1 Cicer judaicum | reverse complement strand
ATTATTTGGTTTGGTGATAATATTATTTTAATTATTATTAATATTATATTTTTATATATAATATTTATTTTAATTTTAATATTTAATTTGATTTTATTTAAATTTTAATTTAATTTTAATTTTAATTTATTTGTAATTTAAATTAATCTTTAATTATAATTATAATTTAAATATTTTATTTTAAATTTAATTTAAATTTTTAATTTATATTCAGATTAGTTTATTATATATTAAATTTAATTTATATTGATATTATATTTTAAATTTAATTTAAATTTAAATTTAATTGTTATTTTAATTTAAATTTTAAATTTATATTTATATTAATTTATTATATATAATATTATAATATAGTATTAATTTGAATTTGTAAAATTAATTTTTTAATATACGTAATATTTTGTGGCGGCCTAAGCCGTCACAAAATATTAATTTTTTAATTTGGATAAAACTTTGTGATGGCCTAAACCCTCACAAAGGGGGGAGTTTGTGGCGGCCTAAACCCTCACAAATGGGGGAGTTTGTGGTGGCCTGGGCCCTCAAAAAGGCTGAATTTTTAAAAATCAGCCTGTCCTTTGTGGCGGCCTGTGCCCTCACGAAGGCAGGATTATGTGGCGGCCTATGCTCTCACAAAAGCATGATTTTGTGGCTGTAAAGTCCATCACAAAAGGCAACGTAGTTTTCAAACTTTGTGGCCGTTTTGGCTGCCACAAATGTTTGTGACCAGCTTATTTGTGGTTGCCTAAGGCCGCCACAAATAGCCCATTTGTGGCTGCTTTTTGGTCTTTGTGAGGGCTTTTGGCCCTCACAAAATATATGTTTTCTTGTTGTGTACCTCATATGCCAAAGCCATGCTTCATCTTGGACGCTCATCTTCAAACATTTTGCTTCAATAATTCTTATTTTCAAGATAAACATTCTATTTTTCGATGTAAGAACTTTACAAATTAAATTGTTATTTTGATCTCTAAGCCAAAGATGTTTATTTTTCATGAGAGTTTCATATCCTTTTTTAAGAAGTTGGCCCAAACTTAAAACAATACTATTTAATTTACGCACATAATATACATCACTAATCAACTTATGGCTCCCGTCTTTGGAAGAGATTATAATCGTACATTTCCCTTTAATTTTCACTTTTGATGAGTCTCTAAAGGAAACATTTCCATTCATCTTTTCATTAAGCTCTACAAATTTTTCTTTGCATCGACACATATGGTTACTTGCACCATTGTCCAAGTACCATGAACTATTAGCATATCTCTCTTCTTCCTTGAACATTAGCAACAAAGTTGACTCTTCATCTTCGTCAATAAGATTAGCCTCTTATTCCTCTTGATTAAGAGCATTACAACATTCCCAAGAAAAAGGGCCAAATTCATGACAATACATTTAACTTTAGATTTGTTATACCTCTTTTCCCTTTCATAATAGCCATATTTTCTTCCTCTTCCATGAATTCTTGGTGATGAGTGACTTCTTTCTTCGTAGTTTGATTCACGATTGAAACCTCTTCCTATTCCTCTTTGGCCACGGCCACGACCACATTCTTTTCCTCTTCCTTGTTCACGTCCAAGTCTGTTTTGACTATTGAATCTTCTGCCATCCTTCAACAAAGCTTTGATCTTGAGAACTTGCTCTAATGACTCCTCTTTCCTTTTCTTCATTCTTTCTTCTTGAGCTTGGAATGAACCTTCTAATTCATCAATGGACATTAAGTCAAATCTTTCTATTCCTCAATAACACACACCACATAATCGAACTTAGGAGTCAAGGAACAAATAATTTTTTCCGTTACACGAACATCTTCTATCTTGTCTCCATATCTCTTCATTTGATTAACAATTGTCTTCACTCTTGAGCAATAGTCTGCAATTGATTCAGAATCCTTCATATTCAAAGCTTCGAAATCTCCCCTTAGAGATTGAAGTCTTATCTTCTTCACTTTGTCAATGCCTTAGAGTGATTCCATTGAATTTGTAGCATCGACAACCTTCTCAAACATAGAGTCCATTGAATTCGTAGCATCGACAACCTTCTCAAACATAGAGTCATCCAAACATTGATGAATGAGAGTAAGAGCTTGTTTATCCTTCTTCCTTATTTTTACCAACGCCTCCTTCGCCACTTGAGACAATCCTTCTTCATCTTGTGACTCATCATAACCTTTTTCAATAATCTCCCATACACCTTCAGAGCCAAACAATGCTTACATGTGAAGTAAGATATTTATAATAAAAAAACTCTCAATTTGCTTGATACTTAATGTCAAGTACAAGTAGGTATTTATAGGTACAAATAGAAAACTCTAGACACATTTCTACGAGTTTCCTAATTAATACAAACTTCTAGATACTTTTCACAATTTTCTATAATTAAAGCACTTCTAGATTCTTAGATAGAAATTCTACATCGTTCTAGAATTATCTAATTTCAAAGTAGTAATAACACCTTTTCCCTAACTATATTAATTCATATTAAATACATTTGGGTATGATTATTGTGATATTCTACTATAATTTTCCTCTAGTTTTAATTTTAAATGCAAGTCCTAGTTTTACCACACCAAAGCTTTGAACCAATCTGCATACATGATCAGGAGTGTGCTAGCATTGTCTAAGAGGTCTGGTTTAAAACGAATCTACCTCCCAATATGAAAATGGAGAAAACTCTCACCAAGCTCTCCACTTGGGGAAACAAGAGGATATAATATCCCTCCAAAAAATAAAAACTATGAGATGAACTAGTTTCCCTCTTTACGATAAGAACCAAGCTGGTGTTATTGACAAAATCAAATAACTCTAAGGGGTAGAATCTGGATGGCATTTGGAAATATGAGGAAATGTGGTGGAGCCAAAGAGCTATGGATCTTTGGATCAAACATGGGGACATGATTACAAAGTTTTTTCATATGAAAGTCGATCAAAGAAGAAAAGGAATATAATAAATATGATTGAATGGGATAAAAACAAATGGTTTTTGTCAAAGAATATTCTCCAAATATGCAAAGCAGTCACGTACAAATACCAAAAAAAAGAAGAGTTGAAAATATTAATTTGTAAGTTTTTGTTCCACGTTGCTCGCACACTAACCCAAAATTTTGAAATTTAAAGACTATAGTGAGAGGAAGATAGTTTGAAAGATTTTTTTTTGGAGTGGAAGAAGGTTTGAAAGATGAGCTTGTCACAATCTACTATTTATAATTTTTAAGATTTTTTTATTTTAATTTTTTATTTATTAATATGACATGGTAAAATGATAAACTTTGATTGGATAGTTGTATAAAGATGATTTGACACGGTTAACGTATATCCTTTAATCCCTTATCCTAAAGATAGTATAGAGTTTGTTATATTTATGGTACTTGAATACAAATGAGTAACTATGAGTTTGTCATTATTTTTTTAGAACAAAAATAAAGATTTACTTTTGAATTAATATTTTCATATATTCTCCCATTATGTCATTTTCATTTTTTATCTTCCAATTTTATACTTTAATTTAAAAATTTAATACATTTTCTTGTAAAAGAAAAACTTTTTACTCATATATTGAATCACATATTATTATATAAATATTTTATGGACCAATACTTATTAGTGCACAATGATTAATTTCTCCATGAATTGTAAAAAAAATTAATTTTTCTATAACTTTCCTTTCAAAGTATCTCACATTTATGAAGAGGGCAATACGTAGGTTGATAAATCAGCTTTTTATTTTTTATTTTTCAAGTCAATGAATTTATTTGTCAAATTACTTTTTTTTTTCTTTAAAAAAATTATTGATAAAATTCACACACATTAACTATGAAGAAGAAGATCTCATGTCTGAACCTACGCATCAATATATCAAACATTTAAGTAACTACTGTTAACAATGAAAAAAGGAAGACGATAGATAACCAAGAGACAACCACTCTAGGGTTTTATAACATAGAATGAACCAAACTTGAGTTAATATGGTTACAATGAGTATATATACAAAAGAATAGAAATGTCTAAACTACCCTTATTACTAATATATAATAATATTATCTAACATCTCCCCTCAAACTCACGATGCATTAACATGGAGCATCAAGAGTTTGTCAACTAAAAAACAAAAACGTTTAATGGAATGCATCTTTGTGAACAAATCAACAATATGTAAAGAAGAAAAGACAAATGGTAGAGTAATTGTTCCATGTTGAAGATGATGACGAGTAAGATGACAATCAATCTCAATGTGTTTGGTGCGTTCATGAAAGACCGAGTTGTGAAAAATTTGAATAGCACTCTTGTTATCGTAGTGCATCGGAGTTGGCTCAAAAAGAGAGATACCCATATTAGACAAAAGCCAACGCAACCAAATTATTTCAGCGGTAGTAGATGCCATAGCACGATACTCAACTTCTATAGAGGAACGAGAGACAATGTCTTGTTTTTTACTCTTCCAAGAAATAAGAGAGTCTCCAAGAAAGATACAAAATCTTGTGGTAGATTTACAATATGTGGTGTCACCAGCCCTATCAACATGAGAATAAGCTCGTAACTCTAATGAGGATGATGATGGAAAAAGAAGGCTTTGAAATTGAGTTCCTCGAAGATAACAAAGAATTTGAAGAACTGTTGTCCAATGTACTGTAGTGGGAGAGACAACAAACTGACTAACAACATAAATTACATAAGCAATGTCAGGTCTGGTAATCGTGAGATACACTAAGTTGCCAACCAAAGTACGATACAAAGTGGAATTTGGTAAAGGAACACCATCCGATGGAGCATATTTTACATTCAACTCAAGAGGAGTATATGCTGCTCTAGTATCAGAAAGATGAGCCTGGTCAAGAATGTCGGCAATGTACTTGGATTGAGAAAGAAGGTAGCCTCTAGGAGAGTAGGCAAATTCAATCCCCAAGAAATAGCGAAGAGTTCCCAAGTCCTTCATCTCAAACTGTTTGGCTAACTGCAATTTCAACTTATCGATTCCACTAACATCATCACCTGTAATAATCATATCATCAACATATAGAAAAAGTATAATGCGACCATAAGTGATGGACCTTATAAACAATGCAGAATTATGTTCACTATAGCGAAAACCAAGATAAGTGATCACAGTAGAAAATTTCTCAAACCAAGCTCGAGGAGCCTGTTTAAGACAATATAGAGCCTTTTTAACTTACATACTTCCCCTTGATTATCAGAAACTCCTTGTGGAGGGACCATATAGACTTCTTCATGAAGCTCACCATTTAAAAAAGCATTTTTGACATCCATTTGGAAAATATGCCATTGACGAATAGATGCAACTGCAATAAGAGTACGAATAGTGGTCATCTTGGCTACAGGAGCAACAGTTTCTTCATAATCCATACCATATTTTTGAGAGAAACCTTTAGCAACAAGACGTGCTTTGTAGCGCTCAACTGACCCATCAGACTTAGTTTTGATCTTGTATACCCAACGAGACCCAATAGCATGTTTTTCAAGAGGAAGAAGTACTAATTCCCAAGTGTTGGTTTTGTGCAATGCATATAGTTCTTCTGTCATAGTCTGCTGCCAAAGAGGATCAAGAACAGCCCCTTTATAGGAAGAGGGCTCAGACAAACTGTGAATAGAGGTTAAGAAAGAAGCAAACGAAGTTGAGTAACTGGAATAGACAAAATCAGGTAACTGAGTAGACTTACGTTGACGAGAAGGGTAACAAGGAGGATAAACAATCGCAGGAGGTGGTTGGGCAGCAGGGGGGACAATAGGGATGTCATCATGTGGAGTAGAAGTATCTGTCCTGCAATTCTCAATATTACAATCGCTAGAAGCATTATCATTAGAACCAAACGGATCAATATGGGTTAGTTCAGAACTCTTAGTAATTTGAGAATCAGAGGAAATAGAGTAAAAAGGGAGGTGCTCAAGAAAAACAACATTACGAGATACATAAAGTTTTCTTGCATAAGGATAATAACAACGATAACCCTTTTGACCATCTCCATAACCACGAAAAACACACATGGCTGAACGAGAAGACAACTTATTGTGCTTTACTTAAGGGCGAAGAACAAAACAAGTAGAACCAAAAACTTTTAAAGAATAATAATCAGGGGTAGAAGCATACAATTTTTCAAAGGGAGACAAACTTGATATGGTAGATGATGGAATTCTATTAATAGCATGAACATCAGTAAGAACTACTTTTCCCCAAAACTCACTTGGAACTGAAGCAGACAACAAAAGGGAACGAGCAGTCTCTATAATATGACGGTGTTTCCTTTCAGAAACTCCATTTTGTTGAGGAGTATCAGTACAAGATGTTTGGTGGAGAGTGCCATCATAAGCAAGTAATTCAGAAAATTTATTAGAGGTATATTCACCACCTAAATCACAACGAAAACACTTTATAACAGAGTTATGTTGAGTTTTGACATTGCAAGAAACATATGATAAAATGTCAAAAAATTCAGAGAAGTGATCATGGTAGAGAATTTCTCAAACCAAGCTCGAGGAGCCTGTTTAAGACCATATAGAGCCTTTTTTAACTTACATACTTCCCCTTGATTATGAGAAAGAATTTTCCTCAGATGAGTACATAAGAAGAATTTTAGGGGGCCATCATCCAATGTTGTTGCTTCTACTCCTTCAACCATTGGCTCTAGTTCTGGTTCTGTATACTCATCTGAGATTGCTTCCCAAATATCTGACAAACCAGAATGAGTCTGAAGTATGATTTCTTCTGCCAACAGTTCACTAACTATGGATTCAACATTAGGAAGGGGGAACGATGTAAAATACCCCCCACGAAGGTCTTCAAATCATCACGAAGAGCCATTAGAAACCAAACCATACGTTGTTCATCTCTTTGATCAATGTATGCTTTGACATCTTTCAACTCAGGTGATTCCATAAGAGCCATTGATCCCACAAATTAGTCATTGCTGAATAGAATTCTTGAATGGTCATATTGTTCTGCTTAAGTGCTCTTATATCACTTTCCAACTGATAATGTTTTGCAAAGTTAGACTGAACATACAAACGTTTCAAGTGATCCCAAATCTCTTTAGCAGTATCATATTTTGCTAGTTGCACTCCTATAGACAACTCAACAGAATTATTAATCCAAGTAATAATTTTTGAATTACTAACGTTCCATGTTTTCAGATCTTTTGCATATTGAGTTTCATCCTTTTTATCTGTAGGCTTAACAGAAGTTCCATCCACAAAACCCCATATATCTTTTCCAATAAAAAAAATTTCATCACATAACTCCAATGAGAGTAATTTTGTCCATTGAGGTGAACACTAACAGCTTGAAGAGAATCATTCTTAGCACCAGCCATAACAAATAATGACAGGAAAATACGACAAACACAATCACTGAGACAAAATAAATTAGGGATAACCTGGTGCTGTGCGAGCATGATTTCTCCCCCTCCAGACGTCGTTTCTCCGATCCGATCGTTAAAGATGAAGAACTAAATATTGCGAATCTGCTGTCCAAAAATCAGCCCGATCCAACGGTTAACGAATGCGTAATCGATGTTTTTCTGAGTCTGACTTAACAAAATCGGGAATAGGGTTACTCTTCTCTTTTCTCTTTTGGTGGTTGTCTTTTCTATCAAAATAGTCTCTCTCTTCTTTACAATAGATCCTAAAATCAACCAAAGCTCTTTGATACCATGTTACCATGTTAACAATGAAAAGAGGAAGAAGATAGACAACCAAGAGACAACCACTCTAAGGTTTCATAACATAGAATAAACCAAACTTGAGTTAATAAGGTTACAATGAGTATATATACAAAAGAATAGAAATGTCTAAACTACCCTTATTACTAATATATAATAATAATATCTAACAACTACCACATCAGTTGTATTTATAGTACTTGACCAAATTCTATTAGAGATATTTTTTAGTAATTAAATTCGTCTTCTCAAAATAATTTTGTTTTCCCTAATTTATTTAAGTATGAGTTTGTTTTAAACCGCATAGTCTTTATTTACCCTTTATATTTTTAATAATACTTTTAGTGTGCTAGACATGATTGTTAGCTTCTTTGATGCCAATTTAGTTGGAATTAATAAAGTTATAGTGATGTATTTGCATGTCAATTTTTAATAAAATAATAATTAATTTCTTAATTTAAAATTAGTACTTTTTTACAAACAAAATTTAATAAGTAATAGTATTTAATTTTTTTCTCTAAATTTTGAGAGTGAAAGTGGGCCAACATATGATAGTGAGTTTTAAAAAAATATGATAATTTGTTTATTAGAAGTAATCCATGTACAAATAAATTCAATTTAAAATATTTTATTGTGTTTTTTTTTGGTAGTTTGAGTTGAACTTAAATTAAATTGGCCAAACCTAAAATATGTTCGAGTAACAAAGTAATAAATTTATGATTTTCAACTTTTAAAATCTAATTGATTTAAAGTAAATTATAAATTTGTCATGTAAGTTTTTTAAGAATTTATAAGTGTTTTAATTTCGTTCTTAGAATTTAAATAATGAAATTTAGTCAAATTTTTTTTTTGAAAGTTTAAAACTTACTTTAGTTTTCACTACTCTAATTATCGGAACGGACCCAACACAACCACACACATTTATTATCACATTTATTATCGATTATCATAAAATTGATATTAGATAATTTAAAGTTCAAAAGAATTTTAGTTGGAAATCGAATTTCAAATCTATTGAACAATTTATTTTAAATTAAATTTTTTTAACCAATTAAATTTCAATCACTTCATTACGGGTGTACATAGATATACACGCAAACCTAATCACATAATCCAACCAATTCGATTTTTACCTGGTCACTTTCGAATTCGACTCGACACAGTGAAACCCGTTTACATTTGATTCGAGTAATGGGTTCAAACACAGATGTAAATAGATATACACGCTAACCTGATCGCACAATCCAACTCAACCCGATTTTTACTCGATCACTCTCGAGTTCGACCCGACAAAGTAAAATTCATTTATATTTAGTTCGGATAATAGATTCAACAATTTAAACCTGTTTTTAAACTTGTTGACCGACCCATAACTGATTATATATATATTATTTTGTTTGGTAGTAGGTTTCACTACTCTTAGCCATCCACCTTCTTCTGTTCCACATTGTGTACTTGTAATTTGTGAAAGAGTTAGTTTAGCGTTTAATTTGTTCTGGATTTTGTAATCTTGTATATGGTTACCTATAAAATTTGTATCTAATTTTTTAATTGGGCAATGCTTTGAAAAAAATTAATTTAAATTTTTTATATTTGTTAAATACAATTTTTTTGAATTAAATACTATTCATTTGAGTTAAATATTATTTATGAGTAAAAATAATGGTCATGATGAATTAAGTTTAAATTTTTTATATTTAATTTTATTAAAGACTATCTTTTTAAGTATTTTATTTGAGAATAATAAGTATTCTAAAAATAAACAAATGAATCGTTGCATTAAAAAATTATAGTAGTAGTGGAGTTTCTTTGGTACATACCGCCAAGTCCCACCCAAATTCTCAATAATTTTTTATTGATACATGACAAAAGACCCTTAACTCTTGTTAAAACCACGTTATATAAAATTTTGTATTTATATTTTATGTCTAAAATTTATATTAAAAAAGTTAAAAAGAAATAATTATTTATGAAAACTAAATTATATAAGTCTGTAAAATAATTGTGGTTTGTGTAATTTGATATATATTAATCAGATTATGATGAATTTTGATTAAACTTGATATGATATATGTTAATAGATATGCTAATTAATATAGACATTGTGGTGTATGTTTTTTGTAATGTTGAGTTCTATAATCAGTATATTTTATAAGTTGAATTATTGGATTATTATTGTCGAAATATATATTTGAATTTAATATGTGAATGTGGATCTTTTCTTGTTAAATAAATTAATATGAACAAATGATATGCATCATGTATATTATACGTGTAATCCCTATATTGATATTTGTATATTGAATAAAATTTATTTTATTATTATTTTTTAATTATTAAAATTGAACTTTTTTTATTAGGTTCAATTTTTAAGATTAGAGTAGAGTCTCCAAAATCTTTAAGATAACCCTGAACCAAATACATCAATCTCTGTAGACCAACTTATAATCTAGATATCTATTATTAAAAAATAGAAGGGAATAATTTCTAAAAAAAAATTACAAAAGCAACTACTATACTTATAAAATAAAATAAATTTTTCAATATAAATTCCAAGTAATTTATAATTATTAAAAATATCAACTAAAATTTGATTTACTACACTTCTTCAATATATTTTTGTAAATTTAAAACTTAAAATTCTTATATATAGTATAATATTATATTTATTTATTAAAATTTTAATATTTTGATCACTCTAATGTTTTAGTTCAAGATCCATGCGTATTTGATCACTCCAATTTTAATATTTTGATCACTCTAAAATTTTACCTATGTATTTGAAGCTTGAATTTATTTATGTATTTAAAAATTGTTAGATTTATTTTTTTTTTGTGAGAAATTGCTGACTTTTTAAAAGAATTGAATAACGTGATTAAAATTTTATAGATTTTAAAATATTTAAGTATTAAATATATTTTTATTCAATTAAATTATTATTGTTGTTAGTTATGTTTCTTTATTGAAGTAAAAAAAAAAAACAGATATTATTTTATACAATACAAATTTAAAAGTCAATCAAATTCAAAAATAATATTCTGAGTATCGGATATTATCAAAAGTGATCCAACCCAACCGTCTACACCCTTAGATGGCTCTTAAAAATTAACCTAGACTTTTAAATAAATCCAAATCCGACTAAATTTGATTCTGTTGGATACTTGGATCACAAGTATATTCAAAAAGCGGAGCAAACCTAACAGTGTATATGGTATATAACCACATCGTACAGCTAATATTCACAATTCAACCTCCCCCGTCGGATCCTCGAAACAGAAAACCGAAGTCTCAAATACGAGAAAGCGCAACTGAATTCTAAAAGGAGGCGAGAAAAGGAAATCCTAGTCTCGCTCTCCTCACTCTCAAACCCGCTTCTCTCCAACGCCGTCGTTCTCTTCACTCTCAAACCAAGTCGCTGCAACAACCTCCGTCACTCGCCTCTCAAAGTTGTATCGTTAATCGTCCGCCGTTTTGCTCTTCTAGGGTTTTTTTTTTAACTCGCTTCCTCTGATTTGTCGTTCATTATTCTTCGAAGAAAAAGCCTCGTGTCTCGTTGACCACACTACTCTTATCAGTTACTACCTGGTAATTTTGTAGTGAACCTTGTTCAACTATACACCCTAATAGTATCATTAATAGTAGTAACAGTAGTATTATACTATTATTAGTGTTATTATTTAGGTTTAGGAGAATAGGTTTCTAGTTTTTTAGCAGGTTAATTAACTTTTACCAAGATATTAGGGTTCACTAGTAATTTTTAGTTTATTATCAAAGGAAAGAACCAAGATCATCCTGAAACTGCAATTAGTTGTTAGGTTTGTGGAGGAAAGTTGAACTGGTGAATTTTTTTGTTTGGATTTTGGTGGTGAATTCTGAGATTGAGATACATTGTATGAACTGAAGGCATTGGTTTGGATTGTGGAGCAGTGTGATAATGGCAAAGAGTAGGCTTTCTGGTGGATATTGTGGTAATGCAGTTGAAACAGGTGGTGTATCAGATGGATCTGGTACGTCGGGACGAATAGATACTGAAATTACTGTTTCGGTGGAGGACACACGGGTTTCAGGAAGGAAATGTGTTAGTTTGAATTCAGGTCAGCGTGGTGCGTATGGTGTTCCGATGCAAGTTGTTCCCTTATCTAAATTGTCAGCCCTTCAAAGAAAAGATCTTGTGAAACGGTTTAAGTCTGAGCTTGAGCAGGTTCGGGGTTTTCAAAAGAAATTTGAAATGCCAAAGAGAAACAGTGTTTCATTGTCGTCTTCTAGTGATACTATTGGTTGTAAGAATGGCCAAAACTGTTCTCAAATAGAGAACTCGAGAAAACTATCAATATCTGGTTCAGTACCAGGGAATAAATTGAAACCATTAGTTGAGACCTCTAGCAAACCATCAAAATTTGGTTCGGTATCAGGGAATAAATTGAAACCATTAGATAAGAGTCATAAGCCTCATGTATGGAATCGGGGCTCTTCTGGGAAGTTTGAGGCTGCAACACAGACCTGTTCGCCAGGAACTACAAATGCTTTGTTGATGAAAGATTGTGAGTCATTGTTGACACGGATGAGGAGTCACCAATATGGTTGGGTTTTTAACAACCCTGTGGATGTGGTGAAGTTGAATCTTCCTGATTATTTCAGTGTCATTAAGCATCCTATGGATTTGGGAACAATAAAAACCAAGATTGATTCAGGATCATACACCGGCCCATTGGAATTTGCAGATGATGTGAGACTTACATTTTCAAATGCAATGACTTATAATCCATGTGGGAATGATGTCCATATCATGGCTAATACCCTCAGTAAATATTTTGAAGTGAGATGGAAAACAATCCAGAAGAAACTTCCTAGAAAAGATTCTCTACCGGTGCCCATGAAGAGAAACACTTGTGAAGATGTAAAAACTACCAGAGCAATGCCTCCTTCTAAAAAAAGGAAAATTGCCTCACTGCCTCCTCAACCTGAAGTTATCCCACCTGCTAAACAGGTTATGTCGGATCAAGAGAAGCAAAATATTGGTAGAGAATTGGAGTCTTTTCTAGGAGAAATACCAGCCCATATCATTGATTTCTTGAAAGAACATAGTTCAAATGGTAAAGAATGTGGAGACGATGAGATTGAGATTGACATTGATGATCTTAGTGATGCAACACTGTTCAAATTACGAAAGCTTTTGGATGACGTGTCCATGGAGAAGCAAGAAAGCAAAGCAAAAGTTGAAGCGTGTGAAATAGAGGTGCCTCCCTGCTATCTAACACTTTTATGAATTAAGTGAGATATCAGTCCCACAACATATATGATGTGACCTCTGGTTATTTATGTTTGCTGTTGCAGCTTTTGAATGATTCTGGACCAAGCAATTCATCATTGCCAGCAATCAAAGGTTATATTCAGGTTTTTTGTTTCCATGTGTGGACATGCATGCATGCATGTTTTGTTTTTTGTTTAAATTTGCTTTGCTCGTAGGTAATGATCTGGATGATGAAGAGGTGGACATTGGTGGAAATGAGTCCCCTGTCTCGAGCCATCCTCCTGTTGTGATTGAAAAGGATACAACTGACGGAATGAACACATGTTTAAGTCCAGGAAGCAGTGGTAAGTGAGTTTTGAATTTATCTTTGATGCTTTTGAGTACAACTTAGAAGCTTGTATTTTGTTCATTATTTATCTTTGATGCTTTTGAGTACAACAAAATGTACAAAAAGTTTCGAATAAATAAACATATTCATAAACTAAACTTTATCCTCATCTGATAAAATAAATTAACTAACCTTAACAAAAAAAAAAAACAGTCTCATATCTTATAAGAAAAAGTAGAATTAGAAAGGTAGAATAACATATGCATATCAGCACCAATCATAACATCTCAATTATTCTTGCAACTTCTTTTTCAGCATTCTGCACAATTCACAACTATGATTTGCTTTAGTTTGAACCTTTGAACAACTCTAGCTAGAAGCTTACAAATACTTTGGAATAATAAATATTACAAAAACAAAAGAAAATTTTACCATTAAGAATATATGTGCATTGCTAAACTTGCCATTAAGAATATTGAAAAATACATCAACTTCTTGTAGTTCCCAAATCTACAAAGGATCAACAAAGTAAAGAAAATATTGAACCACACCAACCAAAGTTATGCCCAGTGGCAGGTTATAGGCCATCAAATTTATTGGCAAAAATAAACATATTCATAAACTAAACTTTATCCTCATCTGATAAAATAAATTAACTAACCTTAACAAAAAAAAAAAACAGTCTCATATCTTATAAGAAAAAGTAGAATTAGAAAGGTAGAATAACATATGCATATCAGCACCAATCATAACATCTCAATTATTCTTGCAACTTCTTTTTCAGCATTCTGCACAATTCACAACTATGATTTGCTTTAGTTTGAACCTTTGAACAACTCTAGCTAGAAGCTTACAAATACTTTGGAATAATAAATATTACAAAAACAAAAGAAAATTTTACCATTAAGAATATATGTGCATTGCTAAACTTGCCATTAAGAATATTGAAAAATACATCAACTTCTTGTAGTTCCCAAATCTACAAAGGATCAACAAAGTAAAGAAAATATTGAACCACACCAACCAAAGTTATGCCCAGTGGCAGGTTATAGGCCATCAAATTTATTGGCAAAAATACAAACTGAAAACTATAAAAAGAAAATTTCAAAACTCAAACATATGAACGAAAGAAACATAATATGTGTCCTATAAGCAAAAATCAGAAGTCTATCCAAAGAGAATGAAGCAAAAATCAACCATAAGTACAATGAATAACATGGATTTGAGGAAATAGAGAGAAATAAAAATGAAAGTATGAAACCCATATTCTATTGAAATTAAAATTAAATGCAAAAGAACACCCAACAACTAATCAAGAAAGCTAGTCACCAAACAAAAACAAAATTACTAATGATAAATGACTCTGCAATCCCTCTGCAAATCTATCAATGGTGGACTTACCAGAAAAATCCTTGCACACCGAAGAGAGGCCAACCAAACAATGTTTTTCTAAAATAAGTATGTACTTCGAAGAAGATTTCTCAGATAATACAAGCATTCTTTTCCAACCATAGGTACCAATGCATGGCAAAAATGTAGCTTAGAAAATGCTCCAATTTTAAGTACACACTCGAGTCGAGGTGTCCAAAAACTCAAGAAAACTACGAAATCAACGGCCAGTTGCTTCTGAATAAGGACCACATACCACGCACATTATAGGGACATCTTAAAAATAGAGTCCGTTTTCTACATAAGCTTGATCCATTAACCAAAAACATTGGAGCTAATAAAAAACTCTGATCAGCATATGCAAAGCAATTAATGGATTCATGGGAGTCGGTTTCTATTTTCTGAGAACATGTGGCATTGTCTTGTACTGTGCTGATACATTGATACTTTGGGTTTGTATATGGACTGTGAAGCAAATTTATTCTTCTATATTTTAAGCTTTGAAATTTATCTTTTAAGTTAATTTGTCTGTTGAAGGGTGTGGACCACATGAGGATGGTTCTGTAAGTCTCATCATAATTGATAAATATGTCGATGTGTATTAGCCATGGGTGATGTTACATCATAGAATGATACTGTCAATGGATATTAGCCATGGATAAAGAGGGTTTAATGGTCAATATTGCTTTCAAAAGTGCCAGTGTTTCTCCTACATGGTTGAAAACTAATAATTTTATTTTACTGTTTTTAGCAAGTAGCTAGTGTGCTAATCTTTATTTTGTAGGATCAATATTGAAATAAGTACTTGGTAATTGTTAGTAGTAGTGCAGGTGCACGCTTGAACAAAGGAGACCTGTATTTTGACCACTGATACTTGCTACGATCGAATTATATGTCCAATTGTATGTTAGTTGTTGCCTATATCTAATATCTAATGTGTACATTGCAGATACAGATTCTAGTTGCTCTTCTGATAGTGAATCTGATGACGACAACGACGACGACGATGATAAAGCAATACCAGATGATTTAGCAAAGGTCTGGTTTAATTATTTATGAAAAATTTAGTTGTATGCTATTTTCAATGTCTAGTGCTAGAATTAGAAATATCGGAAAAGTATCTTACCACATCATTCTTCTACCATAGATTATGTCAAGATTATCTTTTAGAATTGGTTTCATATTTCTTTATTTAGTTAGGATTCAGAGTCTAGTAAATATAAATAAGGATTTTTTTTTTTTTGTCGTATCACTAACATTAACATAATTTATGGTAGAAGGAAATTGGTTGTCATATCATTAACAAAACCTACTATTACTTCTCTTTTTAGTTATGGGTTTTATAGTCTTTAGAAAAAAGAAGAGAAATAATAAGAACTTTGAATATTATTGATAATAACTCGATACAATGTTAACATAAAAGACTAAACACTAATCCCTATTTATAGGGTCATAAACTTGTAATCCTAAATAAATAGGGAAATCTTGAACAAATCCTGATAATGAAAAGTAATATGAAAACTAAGAGATAATCTTAAAGATTATAAACTATTCCTAGAAGATAAATTAAGATACTCTAAATATAGTATAGGATATTTTGTTATATTCTGACAACTTCAATGTTGAGACAGTTAACATAATTGCTTATGTTCTTATGGATGTTACCTTTGGTTTCTATGCTACACACTTCATTATTCATTTATATTTTATTTCAGGTACCTGAAAACACAGGCACCGGTGGTCAGATGGATTTAAAGACCACACCTGTTCATACTTCTGAAATAAATCGTGAGTAATCTTTCTTTGTCTATTCATGCTCCATGAAGATGGTGTTTAAGTATGCTCACAGTTGGAGAAATAAGGAACAATATATATAACTGAAATTTGAGTTTTATGCCCATTGTCTCCTGCTTGGTTTTTATGATTTGCTTCTTCTGTATAGCTTCTCAGTTACCTATATTGAATTAGTTGGATACTCTTCGGTGAATGCATTAAGAATAATTAAGATTGAAATAAAAGATAGAAAGAATAGGCTATAGATTGTAATTGTATTATTGAAAACTGAAAGAAAATGGAGATTGCCAAGGTTTCCTCTTCAAAGAATCTCTACTCTCACAACAATTATTGAATCTACCACATGAACAGAATGCCATAATTAATGTGATTTCTGGAATCCTGATACCAAAGATGATTTATTTTGAGTATGTTTGTGGAAAAATTCGCCGTATTGATCCAATGATACTAATTGATTATTGACATTGAAAAAATAGCAGATTAAAGAAATCTGCTCAGCTGCTGTAGATTCATGTTCACAATTGATCTGCAGCCTTTATGAGGACTGAACTTAATGTAAATGCTTTGGGTCAGTGGTATAAGTCAATATTGAGCTAGGTAGTTAATCCCAGATAGCAGCGCGTCGTGGGCAACCCACAAGTCTTACATGAATAATACTATATAAACATATATTTAATGCAAAATTATACAATGACTCAAACTCTGAAATATTCATAAATACCAATAAAAATCCACAAGTCTTAATCATAACATACATTTAAATACACCAACAAAACACTGGAAAGAAAGATGAATATCAAAACACTGTAAAAAAACTTAAGTAAAAAACAGAGAAAAAGAAAGAAGGAATAAGTTAAAAAGAATGAAGAAATAGATAGAAAAGAAAGAAGGAATAAGTAAGAAAAGAAAGAACTAAAGAAAAAACAGAGGGAGGAGTACGCAAGTTGAAAGAAACCAGAGAAAAAAGGAAGGAAACAAAGGAGAGGAAACTTGGGTGATGGACTACGGAGGTGGGTGGCACTGCTGGATCTTGCAGGAAAGGAGGGAGTTTTTGTGAAAAACTGAGTGGAAGGCAGTGTTTGTAATGTAATAGCTATAACCTATAGCTATAATTGAAGTTTTGATAACTTCTGAAAAAATATCCGAGGCATTAAAAAAACAATGTCACTTTCTTTTGACTTTTGAGATGGATTCTTGATCTTCATCTTCTGAAAGAAGACCAATATTTAGCTCATAGAGTAGCTATTCAGTGATATTTCTTGGACGGCAGTTACTTTTTCTTTGCGGTAGTAATGATTTTTGCATATAATATTTTATTGCGAGTTTTCTTGTTTCCCTTTGGACCTTTGAGACTTGAATTATCAATTTTTCGCTAACATTTTTTAGACTTGTGATAAACCTAAGTATGTGTATTTGGTAGCATCGACTTCTTTATGCTGTTCCTTTGATATTGTTCATGATTAAATTTCATGGGCACTGTATTATCTTATACTCTTACCCTTTATTTCTAGAGTCAGTTAATGGCTTGGATAAACATGAGGATAAATCTCAGCAAAAGCCAATTTCTCGTGACTCCAATTTCTATCAAGATGGTAAGAGTGCATAAATTATGGAAGATATGTTTCTACTTTTAATTGTAACATTCAATCTAAAAACCCATTATCTTATTAATTGTTTAGGGGAATGTGGTCCATCTGAGAGGCAGGTCTCCCCTGATAAACTTTATCGAGCCGCATTATTGAAGAATCGCTTTGCTGATACTATCTTGAAAGCTAGAGAAAAGACACTGACACAGGTAGGCCTCACTCTGCCCATTTGAGCTACATGGTACTTATTCTGCATGAAATTTTTCTTCAGATAATTTTTTAATTTGTACATGATTTGTACAAATTTAATTTGGCCGAGGTTAGGGTGTGAAGGGAGATCCTGAGAAATTGCGCCGGGATAAGGAAAAACTGGAGATGGAGCGACGAAAAGGTGATTTGGGTGCCCACTTGCATGACTGCTGTATGATACTTGCTATTAAATGTTAATTAACCTATCTGTTGATTGGACTCATTCTTGAGCAGAAAAGGCAAGGCTACAGGCAGAAGCAAAGGCAGCCGAAGAGGCTAAAAAGCTGGCAGAAGCAGAAGCTGCTGCAGAAGTCAAACGAAAGAGGGAGCTTGAGAGAGAAGCTGCACGACAAGCACTGTTAAAGGTAAACAAGTGTCTATGTTGCTTGAAATATGTCCATCTACATGCTTGCTTTAGATTTTATGGCAGCATACACTGTTATCTATGCAGATAGAGAAAACTGTGGAAATCGATGAGAATTCTCAATTTCTGGAAGATTTGGAATTGCTTAGAGCTGTACCTGCTGAGCCATTACCTAGCTCTGTAGACGAGACAAGTCCTGATCACTCTCAGGACGGCATCGGTAGTTTCAGGTTTGGTGGTTGTAACCCCTTGGAACAACTAGGATTGTATATTAAAGTTGACGACGAAGAGGAGGAGGGAGATCTAGTTTGTGTTCCAAATCCTGTAAATGATGTAGAAGAGGGGGAGATTGATTAAGATATGCCCACTGTATCATGAATCGTAGAGCAAACTATATTTATTGATCTCCAAATATATTTTAGTCATAGTAATGCAGCAGTTCATCACAAATGAGAAGGTGCAATGTTTTCTTGTGGTAGCAGCATTAAGATTCCTGAACGACGATATTAGTTTAGTTTTGGGTTTGTCTTGGTAACATATTAGAGGTTTGAACATAATCAAGCTTCATTTTTGGTTATGGAAATTGAAATTATTATACATTAGCCTTTTTGTTTCTCCAATACTATTATACTAGCAATTTACACGAGCATCGCCTTCTTTCATCCAAGTTGTACAAATTGAGTTCGTACTATTGAATTCCTAACATTGATGCTGCCTCGTCTCCAATTTCATGAAAATGTGAAATAGTTTTCAATATTAGTCGATTATTAGAACCCTATTTAAGACCAACCAAGCGGTCTTAAGCAAGATTAGTTTCACTAATCATAGTTCTATTCTTTAGATCTATTTTTCTTTCTTGAATGAGATGTATAATATTTGAGAGATGTATAATATTGTTAAATCAATTAAGATTATATAATTATATTTTCAAAGGTTAAATATATTGTCTCTAAAATTAATTCTACATTTAGTTATCAATTTAGCTACCGTAAATAATTGGTCATTCTAGAGACTAATTTGGAGATCAAATACCAAATATAAGTTGGTCTCAAAATTTATAACAAAAGTAATTTAGTGATAATAAATTTGGTTAAATATTGCAAGCAATTTAGACTTTGATTATTTATTGATTGAAAAATTAATCACTAAATAAAATAATATTATCAAAATTGAAAGTTAGCTGAGAAATTGAAAGTTAGCTAAGAAATTGAAAGTTAGACGAATAATTTTCAATTAATGATTCTTTTTTACTTTAAACAATTACACCAAGGAAAAAATTGTATCTTGACTGTAAGTTTCTTAACTCCTCCAAAGAATGTTACCTCAATCGACTAAACTAATGAAAGCATGAAACAGAAATATAAAAGAGATAAATTACAAGACAAATCCAAAAATGATTTACCTCAATCGACTAGTCTCAATAGATAGTGCGTGTTTTTGCTTGTTTCTAGGTTTATGTGGCACCCTACATATGACCTTGATTTCCCTCTATTTTGTAGTGTGACAATTTTCACCATCGTACACATACTTTTCTATCCATTTTTAGCATATGTGAAAATATATGCTTCAACTAGCAATGGCTAAAAACAAGGGACATAAGTCTTTACAACTTAATTATCAATTTCAAAGTGCATTTGACAACTTACAATTCCACACTCCTCTAGGAGGTTTTTGGACTTGAGAAAGACTCAACTAACTCATATTTAAATTTTTTTAGTGAAATAGAATATTAAGTCACAAGAACTGAGAGTTTGAATTGTGACCTTATAAAACTATTAAAACAAAAGCAACTTATAAAACACTTATAAAAAGTTAGTTTTAATAGGAAAAATATTTTTTATATAAAATTTTATGTGAAAAATAAAATGGCAAGTGATATGGTGTGATTATTGTATATAAAAATAAGAGAATAAGTTACAGTTACATAAGTTAAATCATAGAAATAGTGTTGGCATCTATGTTGGATCATTCAAAGCCTTAATGACATATACCTTTTGCATGATACCATAAAGAATGTTCTTTCTTATTATTCTTCAATAACATTTGTTCATAGCACAACAAGAAAACATGTATTTTGTGAGGGCAAAAAAAACAGCCACAAAGGGGCATTTGTGGCGGCCTTAGACAACCACAAATAAGGTGGTCACAAACCTTTGTGGCGGCCAAAATGGCCACAAAGTGTAAAATTTACGTTGTCCTTTGTGAGGGCAAAAACCGTCACAAACGCCTGCCTTTGTGAGGGCATAGGCCGCAACAAATGACTCACTTTGTGAGGGCACAGGCCGCCACAAATGCTTTCCTTTGTGAGGGTTTAGGCCGCCACACATGATGTTCCAGATTAAAAAATAAATATTTTGTGAGAACTTAGGCCGCCACAAAATATTAACTATATTAAAAAATTAATTTTTTAAATTCGAAATTATTTCTTTATTATAATATTATATATAATAAATTAATATGAATATAAATTTAAATTTAAAATTAAAATTACAATATTATAATTAAATTTAAATTAAATTTAAAATATAATATCAATATAAATTAAATTTTATTATCATTTCAATTAAATTAAATTAAATTAAATTATAATTATAATTATAATTAAAGAATAATTTAAATTAAAATTAAATTAAAATTAAAATTAAAATTAAAATTAAAATTAAATTAAATTAAAATTAAATTTAAAAATTAAAATTAAAATTAAAATAAAATTAAAATAAAATTTAAAAATTAAAATAACTATTATATATAAAAATATAATATTAATAATAATTAAAGTAATTACTACCAAACTAAATAAAACATTCCAAAATTAATAAATAATGTCTTACAAACCCAAAATTAAACACACAATAATTAACTAGGACAAGATAAATATGTGTTTATACAATTCAAAAATAAAATTATGAAATTATTCAAATTATATCAATCCTCATAATAATTCCTCTGATCAGCTCCACTCCCACTATCATTATTTCCTGCAATGTTACCCGACGACAGAAGTCCCTCAAAAGTATTATTAATTTGTGTTGGAGGAGAGACATCATGGTTTGGAATGCAGTTTGATGATCTAGCTGGTTGAGGTTGATTTAAATCTGGTCTGATCAAGTCAATTGTTGGCATAGTAGGTCGGTATGCAGTTTGATGATCTGGTTGAGGTTGAGGAAGTTGATGTGAAGATGACGAAACATACTAATAATTATGAAAATATTGTTGTTGCTGAAACATTGGCTGTTGTTGTTGATGGAAGACAGAGTTTGGAGGATCCTGGTGTTGTTGTTGGAAATTTGGAGGCGCTTGCTGCTGCTGTGAGTATTGAGAGTAATTTTGTTGCTGCTGGAATATTGGTTGTTGATGCAAGTATTGAGGCCGAGGCGGGAACTGCTGATGAAACACAAGAGGAAATAAAATTTTTTGCTGCTGAAACTGCTGTTCTTGAAACTTTTGTTTCCATTCCTAATTCAATTTATCAATTGCTGCTTGTATCAGCTGATGTGTCTTTTCTTCTTGCTCACCTGCCCATTGCTCCTTTAACTGGTCAAGATTATCTATCGACGGGCAATGAGATCGATCCGTACTAGCATAAGAAGAAGACGTCTCAGTCTGAATATAGCCGGTTGGACCTTTCACAAAGGTTGATGATAAACTATCGGCACCCAGCACACGTCCTTTGTACTTGTCACCACTGATGCTCATAAAACTTGCAGTCTCATATTGTTTCCGCTGCACTGGACCAGCTCGCTGAGCAGGAGGAAGAGTAGCTTGATGATCATCCCATTCTTTCATGACTTGTTGAAGTTGTTCCTATATAAAAAATAAAAAAATAAAAAATAAAAAATAAAAATAGTTAATAATTAATATATAATAATTTAGAGGTCTAATTAATATATAATAATTAATATATAATAATTATCTGAATCATTTTTGATAATTCATTAGTATACTCATTTGTTTCAGGATTAATATGAAGATAGCGATGTATCTCTGCCTGAGTGACCTCCCTTCCAAGTTGTTTTTCCTAAAATATTAAATTAATGTGAAGTTTATAAGTTGGTGAAATGTGATGATTAATTGAATATAAATTAATACATATATATTATAAATAGTAATTAATTACCATATAATATTTAATTTCTCCAACAAACATGGAACCTCCCTCATGAGTACTGGTAACCCTCTCAGATGCTCTATTAATCTTTGCTTTTTCTCTCTTCTGTTTGTAAGCATCTGTGTTCCATTTCCTCCACAAAGCAATCCAAACATTTTCACCAATCCAAATAGGCCGTTTTTCCTCGCCCTTATTACGTGCGTAAGCCAACATAGATGAGAGACGTTTTGAAAAGCGATGGTCAAATGAAGCCAAAAACTGCGGCGTCATGCTATCTTTTCCAAGTACATTTAGTCTGTTGTTTGTTTAAATTTAAAAAATATTAAAAATATAATTCAATTAAACAATCAAATGTATAATTAGTAATTAAATAAATTAATCTAATCACTTACTTTGAAACAATGTAAAAATTGATCAACTTCGCTAAATTGAGGTGTCTTATCCTCTTTTATCTCACCCCAAGACAACCATGGTTTTTTATATTTCTCTTGTATGACTTCAACAATTGCCTTTGCAGATGATTTAAAAGGAAGATATCTTCAAAGTTTACATGCAAATTAAATATAAAAATGAATTAATAAAATAATGTAACATGCAATAATGAAATATTTAACAATCATAATTTAACAATCATAGTTTACATACCCATCTCCTTTTGGAATGATGACAATGCGGTTGTAGCAATCAACACATCCGGGTTCCATTATTTCATCTATGGTATAAGGCTCTACTGGGACCTCAGGATATAGAGGAATAGCTCCAGCACTAGTACCAATTGTCAGCATCAGCATGAGAGATGGGTCATTAACAACACGTGTTTTAGCAACTTTTTTCTTACCACATGATGTTATGGATATTCCTCGTATTCCCACCGTTCCCGTTCCTATTGATCCTTTTGATCCTCCTACTCCCGACACTGAAGCCATGTCTATATATATATATATATCCATATTCATACATATATATAATATATATGTGTGTATGTACAATTAACATATAATGCGTAATTAATTAATTGTCTTCGTCATCGTTGTCGTCATTTGATGAGTGAATTAAGTCACTGCCTTCATCATTCTCTACTTCATCTATTTCTTGTTCATCAACTTCTTCTCCAATGTTTGACTCATGACAAAGTTGACTAATAGTCTCATCTCCAATCACATGATCCAAATTTGACATTTCATCCATTTGATATGCGACTTCTTCATTTGACCTGCTTCAACTTCTTCTATTCCACTCGTTGGTCTTGTTTTGATTGCAGCACACTAACCTTGTTTGCTTCTGACAGCTGATGGATAAGGAACATAATAAACTTGTCTTACATTACGGGCCAGGGCAAATGGATCAAAACGTGGATATTTTTTGCTCATATGAATGTCTACAGTATTGGATATCAAATTGATCTTAGTTCCTTTGCTAGATGGGTCAAACCACTTACAGTAAAACAACACCCTTTTTTCACATAATCTAGGAACGTATAGTCAATTTCGTAAATATGCTCAATTATGTCGTAGAAATCTTCTACTACACCACTATCAGATAGACTTTTCATACAAACTCCACTATTAATTGTTTCTTTTCCTTCGGTCCAAGATTCAGTGTGAAATTTGTATCCATTGACGTAATAGGTGTGCCATTCTTTGAAACTTCTACTCAGGCCCATAGATAAGTGCCTCAAATGGATGTTGATAGGAGTTTGTTCTTCGAGATGTACTTGTTGTTGAAACCATAATGGGAAATTTGAACGAATATCAGCAGATGATTGTCCCGTAGTTAAAAATGCTCTGATCGATGACCATATATATGGTGAATATCAATTTAATCATATAAGTATAATAAAAAAGAAGAGGAATTTAAAACGTACTCAATATATTGTTTAACTTCAGTGCAGTTAATCAAAACGTGAACATGTGCTGCATTAAATACTTTGTCACTTGGCCAGAAAATCGGAAAATCCCTACCAGCATGATGACCAGACAAACAAAAAACTGATAAAGCATGTGGATGACGTATAACACTATCAGTAGCTTTTCTTTCGTTAACTGGTGACAATGTTTCATTGTTGAAATAATGAGAACAAAAGTGTGTTATGGTGTAGGTAAGATGAACAAATTGAGCCATCAACTCTAGCATTGTTTTTCACCGACCGTTTTGAATAACCCATGAACCTATAATATACAAAGAGATATACATAAGCTCCATCTATATATATATGTATATTGAAAATAAAAGTATATATATATCACCTTTCAAATGGATACATCCATCTATACTAAACTGGTCCAGCAAGTAGGGATGGGAATAGGCTAGGCCGTCCGTAGGGGCCTATGGCTTGGCCTACTTATGGCCTGGCCTATTTAATAAAAAGGCTAGGCTCAGGCTGTTTTTAAAGCCTATTTATTTAAATAGGTCAGACTCAGACTTATAAAAAAGCTTGTTAGGCCTAATAGGCCGGCCTATATATATTTATTATTTATTAATATTATTTTTTTATTATATTAATAATATTATTTTCTATTTTAAATTCTATCAATTAGGCAATCAGTTACTAATCATTCCATATTCAGTAGTCGTTCCATATTCGATAGCAGTTCTATATTTGGTAGTCGTTTTATATTCGGTAACTGTTCAATTAGTCAATCACTTAGTAGTTGTTCCTTATTTGTTTAAGAAGTAATAATGGATTCGTTTAAAAAGGCTTTTAAAAAGGCTTCCAGGCCAGGCCAAACTATTAAAAAGGCCAGGCTTAGGCCGAAAAAAAAGCCTATGATAGGCCGTAGGCCAGGCTTAGGCCGAGAAAATAAATTGTAGGCCAGGCTCAGGCCTTTCAAAGCCTGGCCTGGCCTGGCCTATTCCCACCCCTACCAGCAAGCCTTGCTTCACTTTCAAGATGCACTAAAAGATGCTCCATGGAATCAAAAAATCCAGGAGGAAATACTTTCTCCAACTTACATAGAATGATCGGAATGTCATTTTCCATCTTGATGAGATCTTTATCAATGAGTGTTGAAGAACACAAATTCTAGAAATATTGACTCACTTCAATAAGTGGGTTCAATACATGTGTCGGTAAAGCACTAAAGGCAATAAGAAGTAAACACTCTAAAAATATATGAAAATCATGACTTTTCATCCCATGCATCCTCCCATTTTCTACATCAGCACATCTCGCCAAATTAGAACAATAACTGCCAGGTGTCTTAAGCTCTTTGATCCAACAATAAACATATTGAAGTTTACAAGCCATACCATTAACAACATGTACTTTTGGCATATCTTTTACTTTATTCCAAACTTGTTCTGATGTCAATTTAAGCGGGGGTCCTAGACTTTCTGCATAGCCCTTCATAAATGCAGCTTCGTTACTTCTAAATGTATGAGCAACAGGTAAAAACCTACGATGCGAGTTAAACCATGATGCCTTCCTGCCAAATTTTAAAGTAAATGCTTTTGTATCTTCCATAAAAATAGGACAACCTAATTTACCATGGGTGTCCCATCCTAACAACATCCCATAAGCGGGGAAATCATTAATGGTCCACATCAATGTAGCTCTCATCATAAAATTTTCTCTCTAAGCAATATCATATGTCAAGACACCATTCCACAACCTCTTCAAATCGTCAATCAAAGGTTGTAAAAAAATATCAATACCAGTTGTAGGATTAGAAGGACCTGGTATCACAACAGCTAAGAACATATAAGGTTTAGACATACACATATCACGAGGAAGATTGTAAGGAGTAACAATAACCGGCCAACAAGAATAAGGAGTAGACGATGCTTGTATGTAAGACATAAATCCATCTGAGGATAATCCAAGTCTTACATTGCATGGATCTAACGCAAAATCAGGATGCATTTGATCAAAGTGTTTCCATGCCAAACCATCAGACGTATGTCGCAACTCACCTGAATTTCTTCTATTCTTATAATGCCACGTCATCTTTCCTGTAGTTTGTATTGATGCAAACATTATCTGCAATCTTGATACAATAGGTAGGTAAAACATTGCTTTCCTTGAAATTAATTTTCCCCTACGTACCCTAGAGTTATTCCTTTGGTGATACCTTGGTTGTTGACAAAACTTGCATTCAACTAAGTTAGCATCATTCATACCAAATTCATTGTCATAATACAACATGCAACCTTTAACACAACAATCAATCCTCTTGACACCTAATCCTAACTTTGACACTAACCGTTTAGCATCGTAATAACTTTGCGACAAACCATCTCTAACAGGTGTTGCGTCTAGTATCATTTTAGTCATCAAATCCAAAGCTAAATCAGGAACATGAAATTGAGACTTTAGACCTAATAGTCTAATACACATTGACAACATTGTGATTTTGTGAGGGATTAGACAACCACAAAATCCACATAATTTTTTAAGCATTTGTGAGGGCTTTTTCAGCCACAAATAAAGACCAATTTCAATTTTTGTATTTGTGATGATTTTTTCGGTCACTAATTTTGAGAGTTTTTTTCGGCCACAAAATATTTATAAAGTTGGCCACAAATTAAGGTCTTTCTTGTAGTGTAAATGATATCTTAAATTCAATTTTTTTTGAAATGAATTTAATATCAAATTGTCCATTACTAAATTTGCTTCAACATGTGAGAAATATTTTGTCAATATTTTATAATAAGACAAATGTTCTCTTTCTTTGTTTTCTTGCAAGAAAAATGTTTTCTTTGATTATTTTTAAGTGACAACTTTTTTTTTTAATGAGTAATATAGACTTAGACTAAAATCAATCATGTTTCGGTCTTAAAACACTCAAAATCACATGTTATATCACAATATGATCATAATCTTATAAATAAAATTAAAGATATTTGTTGGATTTAAAACATCAAATTGAGATTTTTCCTTAACCCTTAGTTCTCCTATCTTACATTCAGCTATATGGATACGGGTTAACCATACTCAACTGTTGGCCGCTCTCAACTAGCAAACGACCCACATCTTGAAGTTTGAAAAATGACTCACCCCCGAAACCGAGAAAATAACCCGCATCTTGAAGCCAAAACAACGACTCACACTCGAAGTCAAGAAAATGACATGCATCTTGAAGCTGGGAAGACGACTTGCACCCAAAGCCAAGAAAACAATCCGCATCTTAAAGCCGATAAAATGACTTGCACCCAAAGCCAATAAAACGACCCGCATCTTGAAGCCGAAAAAATGACATGCATCCTTGTACAAAAATTATTTTCGGACAAAGCTAGTGTTGTCATCTTTACTTACCATTTACTTTGATTCTCAAGTAAATTCTAAGTAAAGAGGGGAAGTTGTGACACCTAGTTTTTTCCTGCTATTTTTAGGCTTTTTATCAAAAACAATAAATATATAAATAATGAAATAAAAAAAAATATCACGATAAAAATAAAAATAAATAATTTGGGCTTTAAACTATTAGAAAATCATGGGTGCTGCTAGTTCTGTTTGCCTCTGATTCTTGTTCAAACATTTCACTCTTTTCTAAAACATAAAAAAAAAATGTATAATTGAATGAAAATAACCGAAAAGAAATAGATTGATGGTGATCAATTGAAAGAAAATAAATCGAAAAGAAATAAATCAATGCTAATAAAAATAAGTATATTGGTGATTTATGAAAAGAAACAAAAAAGAAATAGATTAATAGTAATAAAAATATTGATCAATTCGTAATTATTCCTTGGTCTGTTGTAACCTACACCAAATAAATCTATAAATAAGGAGAAAAAAGGAAGAAAAAAGAGGGTGAGAGTAAAAAAAGAAGAAGAGAGACTAATAGGCAAAAGAGAAATATAGAATTTGAACTTGATAAAACCAGTCCAACTTCTTTGTATTGCATCCTTTAAAAGAAATGTAGTTTAGTTTTTTTTTTTCTTTTTTGTTTATGAAAAAATAAACTCATATGTTAAGCTTTTATTTTTCTTAAGTTGTTTGTTCCTAAAATTGTTACACATACTAAAATATAATCATAAATAATTGATGTTTATAAACCAATCACCAAAGAAAATAAACTTTACTCGTTGTAACATAACAAAAAACTCATATCATGACTTTATCAAATACCTAAAAAAACCATAACAACGAATAAATTTTCTTTACTTTAAAACCAAATACAAAAATACAAAGATCCAATCCGGTTACTCTATAATTTGTATAGAATTAATAATAGAGTAACCGTTTTAATGAACGATGTACGATAATATTTTTTTTATTGTAAACGACTTCTAAATCTGTTTGTTTGTTTCAAGAACTTTATTTTAAGTTTTATCTTTAAAAAAATAAATTTGGTGGCAACTTTTTTTTTGGGAATAAAACAGACGTGACAGCCGCATGTGGATTTGAAATGCCGAAAAGACTATTTTCTCAAAACCGTGTTTCAGTCAACTAGAACCCAACCTTTGAAAAAGAATGCGATCCAACTTGGATTTTTGATGCATCGTCGGATAACTTAATGAACATAGCCCAACGGGACATGACATCAATGGCAACTGGTCTAGGACTTTGATTGTTAGAGATCTTTATGGCTTGAACCCCAAAAGTAGGAGCAACAAAGTCTCAATGGAGTATTACAACCGTAAAAAATAAGAACCTAGGGGAGGCACTTTACACCCAATCTTTAAGAGTTGAAATTTAGTTTTGAGAATAAAGGAAGAGGCTTGAGAGCATGTAATGCTGCACATTTACTCTGTTTTATTTGGTTTAAGTTGTATTAAAATATAGGAAAAACTTTATTTTAATTCGGTCCAACACGTAAGTTTTCTTTTTGTGCGTGGGGACTGTTCATGATATGCACTTCTCAACCCTATTTATTGATGTGCTTTAGTGTGTTTTTGTTGTAATAAACTGGGCTGAAACTTGCAAGAAAGGTGGAGCCAAAAGGAGCTAAAATAAGGGATGCAAAAGCTTTGTTATAGTGTATTAACAATCTGCCTTGGATGCTTTGCGAGCTGATCATAATTCTTCATGTACTATATAACCTACAAGCCTTTATGATGAGACACGAATTTAAGAAGAGCCAAAAGCATTGAAGAAGGAGATAAATGCAATCAAGAGGGAGTTAAACATTTAATGAGAAGTAACATTAGTTCATGAGAAAAATCAAAATGCTAATTCCTTCTTCCTGTATGTATGCACGAAATTCATAAATAAAGAATGAGTGAATTTTGTTGAGAAATTATTCTTTGTCTATTAGTAAGAGCTTTGTCTATTTTTGATTTTGGATTGAATCATCCTTTTAGATCTTATAAAAAAAAATTATGTTTTTGTGTGACTATTATTCATTTTAAAACTTATAATTTTTTCTTCTCCTTAAAGGTAGGAGTTTGACGCCATCTCATTTTTTGTGTTATCCATATTTTCATTTTTCTTCTTGTTATTACAGTTTTTTTATATGCATTCTTGCAATTCTAACAATTGCTATTTTCTTGTCATAATAATCCTATAAATTTAAATTTATCATTCTAATGTCTATTTATTCAAATTATATGTGTTGCCAATGATATGCACAAAAATCACAAATCACACATATGAGTAGTTATCAAGTAATAATCAGAGTGGGATTCTATGTTGACCATTTTACAATAAAATTTTGAAATTTCAATATTTATGTTTGTTACCTCTTCATTTTATTTTCTATTTAAGTATTGAAAAATAAAGTGAGATATAAAAAAAAAATATTAAAAGGATTCACCGTTAGGTTTTATTTTATGGATAATTCTTAATTAATAATTAAAATATAAATTGATAATGTTTTATGATATTAATAATCAAATACATGGCGGCTTATATAAAATAAATGTTTAAACAATTAAATTTACATTAACACAATTCAGATTACATGGTTTATATAAAACAATTAAGCATGTACATTAATATGCCCTTCTTCTTTTCTTGGTGGGATTCACATTTGTTTGTCCATTTACAATACGAAACGAGGGATTAATCCAAATTCCCTCATCATGATCATCTCTAAGATATAAACCATCATTAGTTGAATCAATTTCATGTGGTTGTTGTGATGTTGCAAATAAAAGATCATTACAAACATCTTCATCATTATTGTTATCATCACTTATTTTATTGGTCGATAGGACAACATACCATTTATCAACAGAAGGATCAGTGACATAAAACACTTGTTGAGCTTGCGACGCTAAAATACAAGGCTCGTCTTTGTATCCCACCCTATTAAAATCGACAAGCAAGAACCCTGACTCATCAATCCGAACACCATTATCATTATCGACCCACTTGCAACCAAATATGGGAACACGAAACATTGTGTAGTCTAACTCCCATATACGCTCGATAACCCCAAAATATGATAGATTTGCATATATTGAGTTTTTGTCTTTTGCACTTGAGACATGCATCGCTTCAGCTACGAGAGTGACTCCACTATTTTGCATAGTGGTCTGATCATCTTGTTCTTTGGTATAAAATGTGTAGCCGTTAATAACATAACCAGTGTAAGAAAAGACATGTAAGCTCAGACCATTTGCTAGCCACCTCAATCTCTGTGAAATTGATCCGGGGTCTATATCAAACTTTGACTTTATGTGATTTTTTAACCATGTTATAAAACTTCGATTGTGCTATCGAGTTATCCAATTTTGATTCCTATTCATGTTCAAACGAGATAATTGATCCATGTGTATTGTAACATACGGTTGAACCTCATCATCATTGCGCATAACATACAATTGTGCCTGTTCCCATTCTGTCCTTGATATAGTTAGTAGTCTCCTTCCAATTACCCCATCTCTCGATATTCTTCCCGAATGACGAGACATGGGAAGCCCTATGGATTCAACATTGGAGAAATATTCAGTACAAAATTCAGCAGCCTCTTCAACAATGTACTGTTTAGCAATACAAACTTCTGGTCGACTTCTACTTTTTACATACCGTTTTAATATTTTCATATATCATTCTATCGGATACATCCATCTCATATAAGCTGGCCCACAAAGTTGTGTCTCCTTAACTAGATAAACAGTAAGGTGAACCATTATATCAAAAAAACGAGAGTGGGAAATACATTTCAAGTTCACACAAAGTAACAACAATTTCCCTCCACAATGTCGGTAATTTCTGAGGGTCGATCACTTTACTACAAATTTCCCTGAAGAAGAAACATAATCTAGTTAAGGCTCGTCGAACTTTTTCAAGAAAAATGGAACGTATACCTATTGGTAGCAAATGCTCCATTAGAATATGACCATCATGGGTCATTAAACCTTTTAACTTGAGGTCTTTCATACAAACCAAATTTTTAATGTTTGAAGAGTATCCTTTTGGAACTTTAACTTCGTGTAGAAATTTACATAAAACAATTTTTTCCTTTCTAGATAAAGTATGAGTGGCTGGAGGTAGATATGTGTGATTTCCTTTCTTTACGGGACCAAATTCATTTCTTATTCCTATATTGACCAAGTCCAATCTTGGTTTGATGCCATCTTTAGACTTTTTTGGAACATTGAGTAATGTACCAATAACACTATCAAATACATTTTTTTTCAATATGCATCACATCAAGGAAATATCTTATATACAATGACTTCCAATATGGCAATTCAAAGAAAATTGACTTTTTCTTCCACCCAGTTTTGACCAGCTCTCCCGCAAAAGGTTTGCCAAATTTATTGGTCATACCTTGTACTTTTTCAAGTATTTGATATCCAGTCGGTGCTAAAGGAGCTTTACCTTCCTCTGATTTTCCATTGAATGCATTTCTCCACCCACGATACTGATGACTATAAGGTAAAAATCTACGATGTCCAAGAAACACATTCTTCTTACAATGTTTCAACCGCATCTAATTTGTACTCTCTTCACATATAGGACATGCACACTGACCTTTAATGCTATATCCTGATAAATTACCATATGCTAGAAAATCATTAATTGTGTCGAACAACATAGCCCTCAAATTGAAACATTCTTTTTTATACCCATCATAAACTTCCACACTTGTCTCCCACATAATTTTTAATTCTTCAATTAAAGGAGTCAAGTTTACGTCGATATCATTCCCCGGTTGTTTGGGTACAGAAATTAACAGAGACAACATCATAAACTTACGCTTCATACATAACCATGGAGGTAGGTTATAAATCAACAAAATCACAGGCCACATGTTGTGTGAGATGCTTTGAAGACCATGTGGATTCATTCCATCAGTAGAAAGTGCAAATCTTAGATTTCTTGACTTTATCCTGAATTTAGGATACTCGTGATCAATTTTTGCCCATTGTGGGGAATCAACAGGGTGTTGAAACCCGTTCTCAAAGGATACCTATGACTACGGTTTTACGGAGGCGTTGTTGTTTTTGACAAAAACAGTTGCCTAAAGCATAGGCAACGCCTCGGTACACTACGGTTGAAAAACCGTTCTCGTAGCTTACGGTTTTTTTCTCATATGCAACGGTTTTTTAGCGTTGTGGTAGACCGAAAATGTTGTAGGGAATCTTCCGTTACAAAAAATTTAATTAGAATTTATAAATAAAATATCTTTTATATAAAAGAGTATGATTGTAAAACACATAGGAAAACATATGCATAATGTTCAGCTCTAAACCTTCTTCTCTGCGAAAAATAAATAAAAGAAATGGTGAGACTTATAAATCTCAGCGAGCTCCATATAATACATGAATATGTTTTATAGATAAACTATTTTTAAAATACTCTAGACAATAATACCACCTTACTTTCTTTTTCCTAAACAAAACCATACAACATGATACAAAGAAAGTGGGCAGTGGCCAAGTTCACCATGTGCGCCTTTGCTCTTTTCCACCAGTGTTGTGCTTCTCCCTTCGGCATGTGGGTTAAAAACGTCATTTTTTTTCTCTTTAGTGCATTGTACTATTTCAAATGCATTACCTATTTCATCAAACCATGCTTGTGCCTCAGTCCAGTTGTAATTTCCACCAAAGGTAGGAGGTTTCAACTTCAGGAAATCATCGAAAACTCAGTTTGAAACCTCGGGTTACGGTGGAGGTTGCACCGGTCCTCTAGCTTGAGTTAAATGATTCACCAGATTTGTGGTAGTTGTCGCTTGTTGTTGTATCACCTTCAATATCTGCTCCTAAGGTTCGGCATTTTGAGGTTGAGCATTACGCCAAGGACTTCCTGCTCGTCGCCTCGCATTCTCTACCAAATTTTATGCATAGTGAACACAAGATGTTACCCACACGTTACAAAAGGTTTGACTTTTTCTGATACTAAAATGTAAACACCCTATTTTAATTATCTAGAAAAGAAACATATGAAAGATAAAGTGTTTTTTAAGTCAACCATTACATGGTCCAACAACAAATATCTCTAAACACAATTAAAATGTTCACATCATAGATAATACACAAAATATTTAAATAAAGAAATGTTGTATACACATTTATTTAAGACATGTGTACGTAAAGGTTATAATACAACATCATAACAATTAATAACTCTAACATAATAAAAGTCATATATATACATACATAAATACATAAATAATGAAGCCATTCAAATTTCTTTAGAATTTTATTCATTCTTGCAAACCATACACTAGAATATTTTCAGTACAATAGTCACTAATAATTATTGATAGAGGGTAAATTAACTTTAGAAAATTCCAAAAAATTTATTCGAAAGCTAACTCAATTAAGAACATAATGCAATTAATTTGATCTCAAAATTTGAAACCAATAATTGAGAAGAAAAAAATTGCACTATTAATGATCTACACACATAGCAGAAATTTTCCAATACAATTGTCATTAACATTGATGAATGGTCAATTTGACTTTAGTAAATTTTAAACAAAATTTGATTGGAAGTACCTAACTCGTTTAAGAATATAATGCAATTGATCCCATCTCAAAATTAGAAATCTATAATTTAGGAAAAATCACGCGCTAAGACTAATTCGCACACGCTGCATAAAGTCTCCATCACAAAAGTCATTAATAATTATTGAAAAATGGTCATGACGTTAGAAAAATTTGAAACTTTTACTCAAAGTAGATAACTCACCTATAAACACAACATAGTTGGTCTCAGCTCAAAATTCAAAATCAATAATTCATGAAAAATCTGATTCTAAGACTTGTTTACATAGTTTTATTTTTATTTAGAAAACCAAACTTAAATACAACAATTCTCATGCAATGGTTCTCGCAGTATTCATCAATCACCTCTCATGCAAATATACATAAGAAATTTAGAATAAATTAAAATAAATAAATTCTAAATTTAAGATTCTGAATGTGATCTGATATCGCAACTTCACTTTACATTAAAAACAATTTTAAGATGTTCTCAACCATACTTTGTGTGCTAAGTATAGAAAAGTCCTCTTATCAATAAATCGTAAGCTCACTCATAAATTATAGAATTAAACTCGTATTTTCGTTATTAAGATGAATCATATACCTTAACATTATAAATTGATAAATTTATATACTAGTCAAGAATGTCTTAGAAAACCCATATACTAGACCGCTCAAGCATGAATCACCTGAGAGACACTAATCCATAGTAAGGTTGATCGAACATTATGATTGCTCGAAGCGTCATACTTACTCTTCTCTTACTAATTCCCTTTTTATTGAAAAATTCAGTCAACTCACCATAAAATTGTATTTCTTCTATATTGAAGAAATCCGACAAAATACATATATAATTCATCTCAATACTCTTATTTATCAAATTATTCTTTCAACTTCTAGAATATATTATGCATAAACCTATTTTTATAAATGCGTACCTGTATATACAAAAACAAAAATCTTTTATTCAATTCACATATATCACATCAATTTCGTACATAATGCAACATTAAATATTAGATAATTCATGAAAGAGTTTAAGAGTAATTTATAATTTTTTTATATGCCTAATTGAAGTGCTAGATATAATTTAGTTGAAATCAAACGAAAAAAAATTAAGAAAACACTTAGAATATAGTACTAGACTGTGTAACAATCGTTTAACAGAAATTTTATTTGCTCAACAAATCTTAAACAAAAAGAAGCCCTTCCAAACTAGAAAATTCTTTTAGCCAATTTAACCTCTCTAAGCAAATTTGACATAATACAAAATTTTGTTCTACGAATTTCATCATAATCTCTTCTCATTCTAACTCTCAAAACCACTTTTAATCATTATTTAATCCATGGAAAAGTTGCATGAAACCCACATCAATAAACGCTAAGATTTGTGAATGGAAATAGTAAATTATTTACTTAATTACATTCAAATTCAAATTCAAATTAAAACCCTAAACACATCCTAAAGAGGTTTTAAGTTAGGGTTTTATGATACCTTAAATCTTTGTAGAAATGAAATGGTGAACCCTAGTTTCCATCCCATTAAGCTCAATTTTTTTTTCTCTACTCATTAATTCCTTATTCTCCCTCTATCCATTTTCATGCCTCTTCTCTCTTTTTGTTCTGATTACTTTTTCCCTTTCTTGTTGTTATGGGTTTATTAAATAGTAACAAATGGGTATGGGTAAGGTGTATGCATGTATTTTTGTTGATTGAAAGAAAGGTGGAGTAACGTATGGTAATAAGTAAAGAAGAGAAAGAGGTAGGATGTGGTGTGTTTTCAAGATAGAGAAGACAAAAGGTTGCATGTGTTCATTGGAGTTAAGTAAGAAATTGTTGGGTTGGGCTCACTCCCCAAGTGGAACCCACCAATTTTATTAATATTATTATTAAAATAAAAAGAAAAAGAAAAAAAAAGTTTTTAATGGGCTTGGCCCACTTGAAGGTAATAAAAGGTATTTAAAAATCCCTAAGAACGATACACAGAAAAAGATAGCGGAAGAAGAACGGTTGCCAGAGAAGAAAAATAAGGGTTTGGTTCGGGTGGTGGTAACAGGTGTGTAGCAAACTTACTCCGTTTGATCTACAAAATTAGTATGTTATTCATACCTGTGAGTTTGTTACTTTAATATATAATTTGAGTAGTTTTATCTTCTCTGAGATTTACTTTGGCATACCCACTTTAGTGGAAGGTTATTATAAGGTTGTTATAGGATTGTTATTGTTGATAGATATTCCTTACTGTTATTAGGAAGACTCTTGGTGTACCTATTAATTATTATAGTGGAAGTTTTTACTGGACTAGGTCCCATAGTTTTTATTCTCTCGATTTGAGGGAAGTTTTCCACGTTAGAATTGTGTTTGTCTCATATTTAATTTTCTGCGAATTATTATTGCTCTTGGAATTGTATTTTTTTGTTTGGCCATTTATCTGCACAGGAGAACACATATTCCGCATTATGGAGATAGTTATCGCTAATTATCTCTGGTTTTTTCCCAACAAAGTGGTATCTAGAGCTCGGTTATTTGATTTGTGCATTTAAATGGAGGAGGAGGAAAATAAAGGTCCCAGTATGATTAAACTCAACTCTTCTAATTACACACTTTGGAAGACTCTCATGGAAGACATGTTATACAATAAAGATTTGTATGATCCTATTGAGGGTAACACTGCTAAACCCGCAGATAAATCTGATGCTGACTAAAAGAAGATGAATGGAAAGGCAATGCATTAATTAGGCAGTGGTTGGATATGAGTGTATATCTACATGTTGAAACTGAAATAGATGCTAACAAGATGTGAGAAAAATTAAAAGAGTTGTATGAACAAAAAAATGTGCAAAATAAAACATTCTTGATTTGAAAGCTGGTGAATATGAAATACAAAGATGGGGATTCAATGGCAGAGCATATGAGTATTTTTCAGAATATAGTGAATCAGTTGACAACTGCAGGAATTAAATTAGATGATCAGTTGCAAGCGTTGTTATTGTTGAGTTCCTTGCCTGATAATTGGGAAGTCCTTGTTGTGACGTTGACCAATTCAGCTCCAAGTGACAAGTTGAAAATGTCAACAGTTAAAGAGAGCATGTTGAATAAAGAAGCTCGAAGAAAGGAACGTGGTTTGGTTGGTTCTTCCTCAAAGCCCACTAGTTATAGAGTCACGGGGGAGAAGTCAATCTAGAAACTTCCATAGACGCGACAACTTTGAAAGTCGTAGCAAGTCAAGGACTAGAAAAGAAGTGATATGCTACCATTGTGGCAAAGTGGGTCACATAAAAAGAAATTGCAGATTCCTTAAGAGAGATCAATCAAGGGAAAGAGATGAAGACAAAGAGAATTAAAATGATAAAGATACAATAGCAATTTTCATGCAAGTGTTGAAAGAGAAAAGGGAAGGAAATTGAAATGTGTTCGATTAGACAACGGTGGTGAATACAAAGGTCGTTTTGAAGAGTATTGTAGAGAACATGGAATCAGGTTTGAGAAAATAGTTCCAAAGACACCTCAACATAATGGTGTTGCAGAGAGAATGAATTATACAATTAATGACATAATCAGATGTATGCTCTCTCATGCAAAATTATCGAAATCCTTTTGGGGTGAAACAATGAAAACTTCATTGGATTTGATCAATCTTTATCCTTCTATTCCACTTGATGGTGATGTTCCAAATAGAGTGTGGACAGGGAAATATATCTCTTACCATCATCTGAGAGTTTTTGGCTGTAGATGTTTTGTTCACGTTCTAAGAGACGAGAGGTCCAAGCTTGATAATAAATCCAAACAATGTATATTCTTCGATTATGGTGATGAATAATTTGGTTATAGATTGTGGGATCCAGTTGACAAGAAAATTATCAGAAGTCGAGATGTGATATTTCTTAGACTGTTGAAGATTTTGAAATAGCTGAAAAATAGAAACCAAATTCCAGAAGTTATATTGATGTTGCGTCTAAAACCCCTATAGAAACTCTTGTTGATGGGGAAGATATACAGGTAGATGATGAGAATGTAACTGATGATCATGTGCCTAACCATGATGAGCAGGTTCCAGTTCAGGCACCAGTTGAGTTTGATTTGAGAAGATCTATTAGAGAACGTCAGCCTTCTCAAAGATATCCTCCACACGAGTATGTGATGATCACTAATAGTGGAGAGCTAGAGTACTATGAAGAAGCTATTAAAAATATTGATAAAGAAAAGTGGTAGAAAAGCACTCAAGAACAAATGAGTATACAAAATAAAGACATAAGAGAATAATTCTCAACCAATATACAAAGCAAGATTCGTTGTGAAAGGTTTTAATCAGAGAAAAGGTATTGACTTTGATGAAATCTTTTCACCAGCGTTGAAGATGTCCTCTATCCGAGTTGTGCTTGGGTTAGCTGCTAGTTTGAACCTAGAAGTTGAACAACTTGATGTGAAAACTGCATTCCTTCATGGTGATTTGGAGGAAGAGATCTATATGGAGCAACCAGAGGGTTTCGAAGTCAAAGGTAAAGAGCAACTTGTGTGTAAATTGAAGAAAAGCTTGTATGGATTCAAGCAAGCACCTCGACAATGGTACAAGAAATTTGATTCCTTCATGGAGAAACATGGGTATGGTAAAACTACTTATGGGTATGGTAAAACTATTTATTATTCTCTTGTTATATGTGGATGACATGTTGATTGTTGGTCATGATACTAAGAAGATCCAATCTTTAAAGAAAGATTTGAACAAGTCTTTTGTAATGAAAAACTTGGGTCCTGCAAAGCAAATTCTGGGTATGAGAATCACTTGTGATAGAAAGAATAATAAATTATGGTTGTCTCAACACAATTATATTGAGAAGGTGTTAGAGAGGTTTAACATGAGCAATTGCAAACCTGTTAGTACTCCACTTGCTACTCATTTTAAATTGAATTCTGATAAATGTCCTACAAGTGAGAAAGACAAAGAAGAGATGAAGAAGGTTCCTTATGCACAAGGCTAGATATTGCTCATGCAATTGGAGTTGTTAGTCGGTTTCTCTTTAATCCTGGTAAAGATCATTGGCAAGCAGTGAAGTGGATTCTTAGATACCTCAGAGGCACTTCCAAAGTATGTTTATGACAAGTTTGTGTTATTTTGTGACAGTCAAAGTGCGATCCATCTCAGCAAGAACCGAACTTTTGATGCAAAGTTGAAGCATATTTAAGTGCGGTATCACTGGATACGAGATGCACTAGAAATGAAGTAATTTTTAATTGAGAAGATTCATACTGATGAGAATGGTTCAGATATGATGACGAAGACCTTGCCTATGTCGAAGATGATATGTTGCAGAAAGAAAGCTGGCATGGTTGAGCCGTTTCTTCCCACTTGCAGAAAGAAAGTTGGGTGGGCTCACTCCCCAAGTGGAACCCACCAATTTTAGTAATATTATTATTATTAAAATAAAAAAAAAGAAAAAAAAGTTTTAATGGGTTTGGCCCACTTGAAGGTAATAAAAGGGATTTAGAAATCCCTAAGAACGATACACACAAAAAGACAACGGAAGAAGAACGGTTGAGAGAGAAGAAAAATAAGGGTTTGGTTCCGGTGGTGGTAACAGGTGTGTATCAAACTTGCTCCGTTTTATCTACAAATTTAGTATGTTATTCCTACCACTGAGTTTGTTACTTTAATATATAATTTGAGTAGTTTTATCTTCTCTAAGAGTTACTTTGGCATACCCACTTTAGTGGAAGGTTGTTATAGGATTGTTATTGTTGATTGATATCCTCTATTGTTATTAGGAAGACTCTTGTTGTACCTATTAATTATTATAGTGGAAGTTTTTACTGGACTAGGTCCCGTGGTTTTTAGTCTCTCAATTTTAGAGAAGTTTTCCACATTAAAATTGTGTTTGTCTCATATTTAATTTTCTGCCAATTATTATTGCTCTTGGAATTGTATTTTTCTATTTGGCCATTTATCTGTACAAGAGGGGGAAAAATATTCCGCAATATTGAAATAGTTATCGCTAATTATCGATCTCTGTTTTTTTCCCAACAGAAATTAGCTACTAAGTTTCTAATTTCATGATTATGCCAAGTTTTTCTTTCCCTCAATTAGTTAGAATAAACAAGCATGATATTATAACTATTCAAATGTTAATAATACAAAATGTGAAACTTTATTTTTAAGACGATTTCAATGAAAACTCAGTATTAAATTTAGAAATTTACATAAGAGTGAGAAGAGAGGAGAGTACGAAAAGAGAGATTGGTTCTAGTTTTGAAATATTTTAGGAGATCTATAAAATTCAAGAGAAGCATAGAATGAGTGAAAAAAATGTTAAAAAAGAATGGCATACTATTACACTAATACATTCTTATAAGTTGGTTTGTTTGGTCAAGTATTGTGATTTTTATAATATTATTCAATTGCCTAATATTATTTCTTTATATCATGAAGGGAACAAAGTGAATGAAACATAATTTTCTCAACTAGCAGAAAGCCTTTGTGAACTTGGGAAAAATGACTATCTCCATGAAACTGTTGAGGTTGTAAAGAACAAAATTTATTCTAATTAAAATGAAAAGTTCTATCAAGTGAAAGTTACATGTGAAGAGGGTATGATGAGAACCTAGGAAAGGCACTTTAAACCGAATATTCAAGTGTTTTAATTTAGTTTTTAGAATAAAGAAAGAGACTTGGGAGAATGTGATGATGCACATTTACTCTATTTTATATGGTTTAAGTTGTAATAAAATGCATGGGCTGAACTTTATTTTAATTAGGGCCAAGACGTTAGTTTCCTTTTTGTATGTGTTTTGTTTAAGTGTGGTTCATGGGTTGCTCATGATACGCACTTCTTAGCCTTGTTGAACTTAATTAGGACCTAAAGATTTAACAATGTCAACAAATTGTTGTGATACCTGCTGTATGTTGTTATATATCACAATGGAAATTTGATGTATGATAAAGGACATGATCGTTACCGTTGGTTGATTAGGTGGATTTAATGTACTGTTTTCAACCTCACTAGGAGAAACCACATATGATGGATTTCCTAGCGTTGGTTGAGGGTCATTAGGCCTTTGGGAATATAATTCTTTGATGTTGATGTTGATGATTGTTCCATGCTATTAAGGCTTTTGTAGAATACAAGTGCATACACCAATTGTAGTCGTAACCTGGTGAACTAGACTTTTCAGCAATGTATGCCAAAGTATCCTACCAGGCTTACCAAATTTGTTGTCGAAATTGAAAGTTAGCCGAGTGATTGACTAATAACTCTCAAATAATGATTCTATTTTTGTCAAATGATTACTCCAAGGCTAGAACATTAACTATGGGCCGTTAGTTTCTTATCTCCTCCAAAGAGGGTTAAGTAAGGAATTGAAATTGTGTGAGCTGCTAAACTAATGAATATGTAACACCCCAATTTTTAACAACGTGAGTGTATTTTCTTAAAAACAAATTCATAAAACAAAGAAATAAAACTTTTGGATAAAATATTTAAGTCGTAACATAACGACAAAAGTCCACAAATATAGCTCATACCCCTGAGGTATCCTCGGCATACACCTGTACAAAAATACTGCCCCAAGAATTTTAACTCCCTCACGTCACATCAAAAAGTGGTACATGAACCCATCAACAAAAGTCATGCTGACAATATAAGGTATAGGTATAGCCTTCCAAAATAAAGTAACTACAACCGCAAAAGAAAGACATATAGCCCCTATACAACCATCTGATATGATCATGATACAAAAAATATACAACTTGGGTAATCTCCACGCACCCTGCAAGATCCTTCTAACACAACATCGGTCAGGTATGACTAACTACCTTCCCATTGTTGAGACAAAATCTCAATTTAATGTTTTGATGAAAACAAATAAAAAGTTAATTAAGAATTCTAATTATGATTCTAAGTGTTTTGGTATTTAACATGTGCATTTGAGTGTGTTAAAATAAGATAGGTATCAAACAATACAAAGCAGATCTCATTAAAATCAAAGAAAGCAAAATCTACAAAACAAAGATTGATCTTGAAGTAGTTCTGGAAAACGAAGAACGATCTTCGTTTTTGGAAGAAACTAGAATAATTAGTTTGTTTTGTTAGAGATTGGATCCTGGAAGTTTTATTCATGTCATATCTTCATCAAAGAATAAACAAGGATCAATCTAAGTCATAATCATTCTAGAACTCGAAGGATCAAAGATATGCTTCATAAAAAGCTTAAAACAAGATCATTCTTCAAGTGAGGCAATTGCAAGTACAAAGTTGCAAGCTGTAGAAGTACATCGCTGATTGTACTTTCAATCTAGGCCTACACACGTGACTGAAAAGCAAAAAAATCCTCTCAGACAACTGACACAATCACAAGTACAAGTCAGCTCATCACCAATAAATTCGAAGAACGATTTTGGATGTCAAGAACGTTCCTGGATTTAGCATAATCACTCTTGCTTTATGTCTGGCTTTATGGAACCACTCTTTCATGACAACTGGCCCTATTTCAACGGACATATGAGCTATCCTAAAGCTCTATTGAAGCTTATAAATACATCTTGAAGATAAAGAACCAAATACAACTCACAATGTCAAGCAAAACATGAATCATTTCAATCACACTGAAGCTTGCAGTTCCTTTCTTTATGTTGTGTTAGAATTAGTAATAACTGAGTTCTAAATACAAAATCGATTTCTCAAACAAGAGTTGAACAATACTCAAATTCTAATACTCTTAAAATCAATATTTTGTAACTCAAGGCTATTTTTGAAAACATAGCTAGATTAGTATGTAAAAATCCTTTTAGGTTCTAAAAGGTAGTTTGCAAAATCCTTTCTGAAATAGATAAGGCAAACATGTGGAAAATCCTTTCTAGGTAGAAAGGTAGAAACTGTGTAAAGATCAAGATTAATCCATGAAAACCAAGAAAGATCTTGGCTTGAAAATTTAGTGGAATCTCACATTTGTGAGGAATCGACGTAACTCGTGTTTGGTGAACCAGGATATATGCTTGTGTGATATCTCTATCTCTATCTCTATCTCTGTCTCTATCTCTATTATTATATGCTTGACAATCAGTTTTTATATTGATAAAATTGATATTGCTGTTTTACACTATCCAAGATCAATCTTTGTTTATAACCAAGATAAATCTTGAGTTAAACTTTCAATTTTTAAATAGGAATTTTAAATAGAGGCAATTATAATTCAAATTCCCTTGCTTATAATTGATATTGTTACTTCAATTGACATCAGAGCTCGGTCCCAAAAGTTGAACACCTAACAAGTGTTAGAGAAAATATCTAGAAAAAAAAAGTCAAAAGATATGTACATTGCTGAAGGAGGGTCATCATATAGACCACCTTACTTTGGGGGCACATACTACTATTTCTGGAAAAGAAAAATGCAGTTTTTTTTTTGAAATCTCAAGATACAGGAATGTGGCGCATCATTACAGATGAAGATTTCACACCAAGAGTCGACCAAAATGATTCAACCTCTACTGAAAAGAAAGAAGCATATTGGACATCAGAAGAAAAATCTAAAGAAGTATGGGACACATTACATACACATCACGAAGGATCAAGCCATGTGAAAGAAACAAGGATTGATATAGGCATAAGAAATTTTGAACACTTTGAAATTAATGAAGGAGAAACCATTGATGAGATGTACTCAAGATTCACAACCATTGTAAATGAAATGCGCTCTTTAGGGAAAGCATACTCAGTACAAGACATAGTCAGAAAGATCATGAGATGTCTTCCAATAACATGGAGACCAATGGTGAAAGCCATAAGCCAGGCCAAAAATCTTGACGTACTCCAATTGGAGGAACTGATTGGAACATTACGAGCACATGAAGTGCTGCTACAAGAAGACAAACCAATCAAAAAGGCCAAAGCAATAGCTTTGAATGCATCTCAAGAAAGTACACCATTACAAACATATGAGGACTCAGAAGAAATCAAACAAGAAGATGTTGATAAAGAGATAGTTCGTCTTACAAGAAAGATACAAAGAATGTTGATAAAAAGGGATCAAATCAAAAAGGGATTTCCAGATAAAAAGCAATTCAAAACTGAAATATGTAAGACCCTTAATTTTCTAAATTATAATTTATGCGATTTTAGGGTATTTTGTGTTAAATTGCTTAGGCATTTAATCCAATTGAATTTTAATTTTGAAAATTAAATATCAAAATCATATTTTATTTGAGTTAATAATAAGTTTAGTATTTATAAATATTTTAATTTATATATTTTGAGACTTGTTTAAAATTATTTTTCAGAGAATAATTTATTTACGTCACGAAAAATTTAATACCGAATAATTTTGTTAAAAATATCACTTGTTGTTGAAAATTTATTTGGCAATTAAGTTGCAACGGGAGTAGATATTTTATCAAAATAGTTTGAGATATGAGTGAAGTGATGTGGATAACAATAGTTAAATATTTGTTTAGTTGATTTTAACTATAATATATATATATATATATATGAAGGTATAAAGTTATATATATATATGAAAGACAAGAAAGGAAGCCATAAAGCAGAAAACAAAACTTTTCCTCCTATGCAACGCGAGATCTTCTTCTTCCTCCCCTTGTTTAAATAAAATGTTGGTGTTTTTTGTAAAAAAAAACAAACACAAACTCTCATTTTTCTTTTAGATCTAAGCTCCCTTTCGAGAAGTGACAGAAGGGAAAGTTGCTCATCTCCACACCATGGTGCTACGGAGCCAACTTTGAAAGTGACGACGCGAATGAAAATTTTATCGTAATTAATCGTGGTGTCGTAATCGGTTGTTAAATCTACAACAAAGGTAAGGGCTCCATCCAAAAATTTAGTTTGCATTTAGGACATCATTTGTAATTTTGTGGAAAAGAAATTTGATGTATTTGAAGTGTGATTTTGTGAAAAATGAATTTAATTAGTTTACGTGTGAATTAGTTGAAATTGAATTTAGTTTGTTTTGAGGTGTGTTGTGTAGTGATTAATGTTGGGTATGAATTGTATGTTCATAATTAATATTATGAATTTTTGTCTGATGTGATTTATGTGTAGTGATTAAATTTGATGTGTTTGAGTTACGTAATGAGTAATTTTCAAATAAATGAGTTTCAACTGAAGTTGAAATTTTACGAAAAATTTAGAGTTGTTAAAGTTATGAAAAAGTTCGAATTTTAACTAAGTTAAAGAGTTTGAGCAAAAAGATAAATTGAAATTAACAATGGTTAGAGTTTCAAATGTTACTTTTTTAATTACTCTTGAACTGAGTTTAAAAAGAAAAATAAAATTTAGGTATTTTATTAACTCAAAAATATTGGTGCTTTAATAGTCGAGTATGTGTATGTGAAATTTGAACAATATTTATTTTATTTAGTTTTAGGTAAATAATATAGATAATTTGGTTTTAAAAGTTTGGTGTGTGAGAAAGATTTAATTTTTGAAATTTTGTTGTGTTTGAATTAGTTTTACTGTGAACAAATTGTTATAAATATTTATGTTTGTGTAATTAGCTCATTGAGTCTCGAAAAGGAATCGAGACCGTTGGCACTGAGTTAGCGGTGAGGAGAACTCTGATATATTAATGTTGTTGTGGTGATTTATGGTTGAATATTTTGGAGATTGAATATGGGTGATTAATGTTTGAAAATTGTAGTGGCTCATGTTTGGTGAAATTGATGTGTTCATAATTAATATTATGAATTTTTGAAAAAATTTATGTGTGGATTGGTGGAAAAAAAATTTAATTCAATTTATGTGTGGTTTGGTGGAAAATGAATTTAATTCAATTTATGTGTGGATTGAATATGGAAATGTGATTTATGTGTGTTTGTGGAAATTGAAATTGGTTTTGAATAAATATGTTTGAGTATGCTCTGTGTTGTATCTGAAAAATCATTAGTGTTAAATGAGTATTAAAAATGGAGAATCTTTTAATAATTGCATTTACTTAATAATTATGGTGAAAAGAGTCAGAGGATGCTCATGCATTTCATAGTACATGGTGGCTGCGATGGGGCCATGGTGATAGTGGTGACTGTGATGGGCCACGGGAAGATGCCATGTGAATTATTGGTTCATCTTATCCTTGCGTGGATTGTTGCGTCGTGCTGACCTGTGAGAGATTGCACTCTGGAATGTGTTGATCTGTGAGCGATTGCACTCTAGAAAATGGTGTTGGGCTATGAGCGGCTACACTCTTGTATGTCGTACTGATTTGTGAGAGATTGCACTCTAGAAAACCGTGCTGGTTTATGAGTGATTGCACTCTTGTATGTTATGCTGATTTGTGAGAGATTGCACTCTAGAATGTGCTGATCTATGAGCGATTGCACTCTAGAAAATCATGTTGGTCTGTGAGCGACTGCACTGTTGTATGTCGTGCTGGTTTGTGAATGATTGCACGCTAGTAAATCATGCTGATCCGTGATGGATTGCACCTTGGTAATTAGTACTGGTCTGTGAGAGGCTGTACAATTATGATTTACGCACTTCGAGGAGGGTTTTGGTTTGGAATTTGGAATCATGCATTTTGGCATATACACATTGTATTAGAGTGCTTGACACACGGGTTATGTTTGTTATACTATGATGATTGTATATACACATTTGGTTGTTGTTGTGAGTTGCTGTAATTTCTTTAAGATGTGAAGTGACGTTGTTTAGTTTCGATGTACTTATGTGTTCATAATTGATGTTATGAATATTCGAGGTATGATTGAGGTGTGAATTTGTGGAGATTAATTTGGTGTTAATTATGTGTTCATAATTGATAATGTTAATGTTTGAAGTGTTAATTATTTCAAAGGAATTTTAGAATTGAAAATCTACATTTTCTCAGTTGTATTTGGCTACGACAATGCAATATTATTAAAAACTTCATTTTTTAACTTTGATTATGGTGATAGTGGTGACTATGATGGGCCACGGGAAGATGCCATGTGAATTATTGGTTCATCTTATCCTTACGTGGATTGTTGCGTCGTGCTGACCTATGAGACATTGCACTCTAGAATGTGTTGATCTGTGAGCGATTGCACTCTAGAAAATGGTGTTGGTCTGTGAGCGGCTACACTCTTGTATGTCGTACTGATTTGTGAGAGATTCACTCTAGGAAACCGTGCTGGTTTATGAGTGACTGCACTCTTGTATGTTATGCTGATTTGTGAGAGATTGCACTCTAGAATGTGTTGATCTATGAGCGATTGCACTCTAGAAAATCGTGTTGGTCTGTGAGCGACTGCACTGTTGTATGTCATGGTGGTTTGTGAATGATTGCACGCTAGTAAATCATGCTGATCCGTGAGGGATTGCACCTTGGTAATTAGTACTGGTCTGTGAGAGGTTATACAATTATGATTTACGCACTTCGAGGAGTGTTTTGGTTTGGAATTCCGGAATCATGCATTTTGGCATATACGCATTGTATTAGAGTGCTTGACACAAGGGTTATGTTTGTTATACTATGATGATTGTATATACATATTTGGTTGTTGTTGTGAGTTGCCATAATTGCTTTGAGATGTGAAGTGACGTTGTTTAGTTTCGATGTACTTATGTGTTCATAATTGATGTTATGAATATTCGAGGTATGATTGAGGTGTGAATTTGTGGAGATTAATTTGGTGTTAATTATGTGTTCATAATTGATAATGTTAATGTTTGAAGTGTTAATTGTTTCAAAGGCATTTTAGAATTGAAAATCTGCATTTTCTCAGTTGTATTTGGCTACGACAGTGCAATATTATTAAAAACTTCATTTTTCATGTTTGATTATGCATGTTTGGCATATGAAAACCCTTTCAAGGAGTATGCTAAGATGAAAGGTTATTTTATGCATTTAAAACTTAAATTCTAAGTGATATTTGGTTTAGTTTGTATGTAAACCTATAGGTTGGGAGTTGTTATCTGATCATGCATAAGGTTAAGTTGTCGAGTGTCAGGTCTAGTGTAGTTGTTATGTATTTTTGTAGTCAGAAATTATTTTTGGAATTATTCTAACGGTTGTTAAGATTTCTTCTTGATGAAGGTTTTGAGGAAACAATGCAACCAAGAAGGGATGACGTTGCAAGAGACAACGTCAATGGGGATGATCAAATGGCTGAAGTTATGAATAATATGGTTTCTTCTGTTGCTGCACAGACTGCTGCAAAGACTCTGCGAGATCTGGAGAAGAGGGAAAGAGAGATTTGTGTTGCTGCATCAAGGGGATTGGAAGATTTTCGTCGTTATAATCCTCTAAAGTTCAAGGGTGAGGAGAACCCATAAATAACTGATCAGTGGATTAAAGAAGGGGAAAAGAAATTCGAAAAGATTAATTGTCAGGTAGGGTTGAGGCGAATCATGACGACATGGGATTTATGAAGTAGTCCAAAGGACACAGAGGCTATGTTCTTGATGGTAACTCGAAGATTATATGGATTGATTAAAGTTAGACTAATAGGCAATTTCATGTAAAGATCTAAGTGGAGAGCTTTTTAAGAAGAGTATTAGATGTTCGCCAGATAGATTTCAAGATGAGACTAGATGGAATTTGATAACTACCAAAGGGGTGTGACCACCATCGAATTATTGAGAAGACATGGATTCCATTTGGAATGGCATTTGGTGCTTAGGTGTCAACGAAAGAGACTCGTATTGAAGTTGAGGGGCGCTGCACGTTAGGGGTAAATACTACCTTAGTTAAATAAAGTACACTTTGAGGAATTGTCGATACATTGAGTGGTAAAGTCGAGCATTTGAGTTAAACTAGATTCGTGACTTAGATTGTTAGGTTTTAATCTCATGATGATTATAGGAATGAGACTATATATTTCGTTGGTAAGCGACAAATCTCTGTGTGGTTTAGAAGATGGTAAGTATGGATAATGATTTTAGATGAAACTATAGACGCGTAAGAGGGAATTTTGGGTGATGTATGGATAAACACAAGGAGTTAAGCATTGATGTATTGAACTGCATGTTACTACTAAATGGGATTGGAAGTATAGAGTACAAGAATACTTAGAGATTGTAGCAAGGTAAGCTTTAAGTGTCTATTAAAGGATGGTAATTACTAGGAGAGTGGGAATATTTTGATAAGTCGAAGGATTATTCGAGATTTGATTTGGACCCTAATCTGGATGATTTTTTTAAGTTGATGATTTAAAAGCCACAAGGTTGGATGGAGGACCAATTGATGCCTAAACCTTTCATAATCGAGGGAGTTGAGGTATGAAAGTGATAAATAGGTCAAGTTAAGGATAGAAGTGTTTGAAGATTTACTAAAAACGTTGTGCTATTATTAGAAAAGTTTTCATTAGTGAGATTACTAAGACGATTAGAGTCAATAATGAATAAGACCTTGTATTGTATCTTAATATGAAATTAATGAAATTAGACGCTATCATGAGTATTTCAGATTTTGAGGATCATATTTTAGAATTTTATTCAATGATAGAAAGTGAAAAAGAAGAAATGTAACAAATGATTTATGGTTTAGTTGTTGGTTTTGGGAAGTCAAGCATTAAGATTTTAAATGAGTGTTTCAGTAACTAGATGGACGATGAAAGGTATGTGGGTCTTTGAGATATTTAGTGAGATTACTAAGACGATTAGAGTCGATAATGAATAAGACCTTGTATTGTATCTTCAGATGAATTGAATGAAATTAGACGGTATGATGAATAATTGGAGATTTCGAGGATCACATTTTAGAATTTTATTCAATGATAGAAAGTGAAAAAGAAGAAATGTAACAAATGATTTATGGTTTAGTTGTTGGTCTTGGGAAGTCAAACGTTAAGATTCAGTAACTAGATGGACGATGAAAGGTGTGTGGGTCTTTGAGATACTTTACTGCAAAGTTATGACGATGAAGTTTATAGACAATTATTTCTTAGGAAATTCTTATGGGGAACATTTCAGAAATAGTTCTTTAGGGCGTTCGATTGTTAGGAGTCTTTTAGTTTGTATCTTGGTGAAGGTTGAGAAGGAATAAGAATCCAACGACTGAACCAAATTTTGGAAAATGTGCCAAGAAAATATGTTGGAGCAGCACATAGAGATGTAGGTTATGACAATTAAACATTCATGAAAGGAATTATCTCACCTATAATTCAGACATTGTTATTATAAGGGTATGCCAATAATATAAAGCCATTACTTGAGTGCATGTCATGGGGGTTGCTATTATGTTCGTCAATCAACAAAGTTAAATGTTTGTTTGATAGGGAAGAATTGAGCATGAAATGGAAAAAGTTTGGTAAGCATTAGTGATGCTTGATTTATTGAAATCACTATAATGAAGATGTATCAAGGTTCGAGGTAGAAATTTAAGGTTTGTATAAATGGAAAAGTGATGGAGTGATGGGTCCATTTTTCATTTTTTGACATGACCATGGGGGGATAACATTCTTGGAGCAGTACTTCTGTGCAGGTTTCTGTTGAGAATACCCTAGGGATATGAGCGATGTCTAATAGGTCTCACAACCCCAATGTATTTTCTATTTGTATATTTTGGATTATTGTCCCAAAAACTATTTTAGCATGTTTGGATATATGATGTAATTATTTATGACTCTTGTTGTTTTGTGTTACAACATACTATTTTATTGAGTGTTTTTTTTTTTAAAAAAATAAAATGCACTCACGCTGTTAAAAATCTGGGTGTTATATTGTGGTATCAGAACTTTGGTTACAATGTAGTTCTACTTGTAGGTTGGGAGTCGTTATCTAATTATTCGTCAGGGTAAGTTGTTTGAGTTGTCAGGTCTTGTGTAGTTGTTATGTGTTGATGTAGTAGAAAGTTGTCTTTCGGAATTCTTGTAAATGGTGTTAAGATTTCTACTTGATGTTGGTTTTGTAGGAAATAATACCTCAAAGAAGGAACAACACTGCAAGAGTCAACGTCAACATGGATGATCAAAATGCTGAAGAAATAAATAACATGGTTGCTTCTGTTGCTGCACAGACAATTGAAAAGACTCTGCGGGATCTAGAGAAGAGAGAAATAGAGATCCGTATTGCTGAGTCAAGGGTATTGGAAGATTTTTCGTCGTCACAATCCTCCAAAATTCAGGGGTGATGAGAGTCTAGAAAAAGTTGACCATTGGATTCAGGAAGTGGAAAAAATCTTCGAAATGATTAATTGTCAGGTAGGGGTAAAGGTCAATTATGCTACATATCTACTACTAGGGGATACTGAATATTGGTGGAGAAGTACAAGGCTTATAATGGGATCAACTCATGAGGAGGTGAAATGGGAGTCGTTCAAAAGGAAGTTTTTAGACAAATACTTCCCGATGAGTACTAGGGCTAAATTGGGAGATGTTTTCTTAAATTATACCAGGGAAATTTGATAGTGGGTGAATATGCTGCTAAGTTTGAGTCATTGTCAAGAAATTTTAGATTTTTCTTTTAAAAGGTTGATGAACAATTTATGAGTCACCGTTTCCAAAATGAATAACGTATGAGATTCAAGACTCTGTCTTGTCATTGGAAATTCAGCGTTTCCAAGTTTTAGTGAAGAAGTGTAGAGAAGTTAAGGACATGAAGAACATGAGGGCCAATTGAGGAGGAAACTTTAGTTCAAGGGGCCTAGTCGGGTGAACCATTCGAACAACAAAGGAAAAAAGTTGTTAAGCCCTATAACCGACCACATAACAACAATAGGGGTCAAAATCGTCTAGTGAACCAGAACATTGGAAGACAATTGGGACAAGTGATTCGATGTTTCCGATGTGGGGAAGAAGGACATTAGGCTAATGTTTGTACCTCTACGAGTCTTCCATGCTACAATTACCAGAAGCCAGGGCACTTTGCAAGGGATTGTATTACCACCCTACAACGTCCGTTAAAACGGTACCCTATAATTAGTTATATACAAACTATTTATTTATTTATTTTTACCCTAAAAATAATTAAAAAAATTATTTACATTAATAAAAGAAGAATTTTTTTTTTGTTAATTTGGTTTGACAAAGGAAAATCTTGCTCCTACGTATCCCTAGGTGCAATAGAGAAATCAAAACACACGTAGTTCTTGGATAGAAAATATTTATGTGTTGACCAATTTTATTATTATTTTTTATTTATATATGTATAAAAAATAATAAAAGTAAAAACGTAATAATAATAATAATAATAATAGTAATAATAATATTTATTCATGTATTATATCTTCTATTTTTGTTTTAAAGTAAAGAAAAAAATTGTTTTATGTTTAAAAAAAACGTAACATGGGGGTATGTGAACGAGATAGATAGACACGACAATGAAGCAACAAGTTAAAAGATTTGCTCGTACGTTGTCGGATCTGTTGTGACACAAAGACCGCCAACGATTGGGGGTGAGTGATATGACGCGGCGAGCGAGGATGAATTTCATTCGGCGACAATGACCATTAATTTTAATCTTAAGGGAAAAACTATTTATCTGTTCTTATGATTTTTTTAGTTATTTGATAAAGACGTAATATGAATTTTCTATTATATTACAATAGGATGAAATTTATTTTCTTGGTCTATAAACATCAATCAGTTATATTTTTATTATTTTGTGTTGCAAAGAAAACAATTTTAGGAATAAACAACTTTAAAAAACATGAAAGCTTAACATATGAGTTTATTTTTGTTATAAGCAGAAAAAAATAGAAAGAAAAATAAAAAAGAATATATTTTAAAAGGATGCAATACAAAGACTAAAAACTAGAAAGTTAGAGAAAACAATAAGCAATTGATACCTTACTACTTAATTTTTTTTTTGCTAGACCTTAGTGCTCTGAATTATCCTCTTGCGGTAGACTATTTATAGACTTTTTGGGTGTAGATTACAAAAGACAAGATAATAATTACCAATTTATTACCATTAATATGTTTCTTTTCGATTTCTTTTTTCATTTAATTGACCGCAATTATACTGATTCTTATTACTATTGATTCATTTATTTGGTTTCGTTTCTATTCAATTGATCACCATTATATTAATTTTTATTTCCATTGATTCATTTATTTTTGGTTTCTTTTCATTCAAATAATGACCATTATAATGATTTTTATTTCCATCAATTCATTTATTCAATTAAATACGTTTATTTTATTTTAGAAAATAGTGTCAATTTCTGAAAAGGAATCAAAAGCAAACATAAACAAACACATCCATGATTTTCTAAAATTTAAAAGTCTAACTATTTGTTTTTATTATTATTTTTATCATTATTATTTTTTTATTAATTTTTTTATATATTTATTAAAATTCTTAAAGTAGCAGACAAAATTAGGTGTCAACAAATGCAAATAGGGCTACTTGTCCTACTACTAGGGGACACGTTTATTGCATGGGATATGAAGTTGGAAATCAATCTAGCAATTTGATCCAACGAGATCGCGAGATTGCAAGTAACACTCTAATTGTACTTTTTGATTCGGGGGAAACCCATTTCTTCATTTCTATAGACTGTGTGAATCGTTTGAAGTTATCTATGTCTTCTCTGCCTTTTGATTTGGTTGTTTCCACACCTGTTAAGACTTTGACCGTCAATACTGCATGTTTACAATGTCAAGGAACTATACAAAATAGACATTTCTTGATTAACTAGATTTGTTTACCCCTACAATAACTCGAGATCATTCTTGGTATGAATTGGATGTCATATCATTATGTAATCTTGGATTGTGCTCGCAAATTGGTTCTTTCACCTGAGCCAGGAGCCATTCGATAACTAGCTGCTACAAATTCGAAGTGTCGATGAAAGAAGGAACTCATAAATTTATGTCATTAGCTAACATGGAGGGAAAGAGAAATGTGAGCATAGAATACACGGTGCTTGTCAAGGAGTACCCAGATGTATTTCAAACAGAAATTCCAAGATTACCACCAGTAAGAGAGGTGGAGTTTTTCGTTGATCTACACCCAAGAACCAGACCTATTTCGATTCCACCGTTTTGGATGTTGCCATTGGAATTGAATGAGCTCAAGAGCCAAATTGAAGATTTGGTGGGGAAAGGATTTCTCAGACCAAGTGTGTCACCATGGGGAGCTCCGGTATTGTTAGTTTAGAAGAAGGATGGAAACTCGTGCTTATGTGTGGATTATAGGCAACTTAATAAGACAAATATTAAGAATCGTTATCCTTTACCACATATTGATGATTTGATGGATTCGTTGAGAGGATCCACAATGTTTTCCTATATTGATTTGAAGTCAGATTACCATCAGATTCAAGTAAGATAAGTAGATATTCATAAAATTGCTTTCAGAAGCATATCCATCTGACATCTTAAGCTCCTTTATCCATTTACAAACTTTCTTTGCCTCATTAGACGTAAGGCAGTAATTTGCCTTAGGTTTTTTCATTTTTCCATTGTTATGTGGAACCAACTCCAAATCGCTATGTTGACAAATGATGGCCAAGTCCATTCTTGCTTTTTAATTGTCCTTAGTCTTGTTCTTAACATTCATGACAATGTTAAACACATTATCAAATAAATTTTTTTCTATGTGCATGACATCTAAATTATGCCTTATAAATTATCTTTCCAATATGGAAGATCCCAAAATATGCTTCATTTAGTCCAATTATAGCTAACACCATATCCAAACAATTTAGAAACTACATTATCTATCACTCGTGGAATATTGTGAAGCCAACGCCATATTTCTTCACCGGTCAATATTGGAGGAGGTTCATCCTTAACAACCCTATTTTTAGTGAACCCTTTTTTACTTCTTCTAAAGGCATGATTGTGAGGTAAGAAACGACAGTGACAATCGAACCATGAATTTTTGCCACCATATTTTAAGGTAAAAACCTTATTTCTGTCCATACACACCGGACATGCCAACTTACCTTGAGTAATCCATCCATATAACATGCCATAAGTAGTAAAATCGTTAATTGTCCACATTAAGGTTGCCTTCATGACAAAGTTTTGTTTCATTGAAATATCATACGTCAAAGCCCCTTCACTCCACAACTGTAGAAGCTCGTCTATTAAAGGATGTAAATACACATCAATGTTTGCTTTTGGGTTAGATGGTTCAGGTATGAGACAAGTTAAAAACATGAATGGTTTAGTCATGCACATTTCGGGCAAGAGATTATACGGGGTCACAACAACATGCCAACAAGAGTATGGGGATGAAGATGCCTGAATGTATGGCGTGAAGCCATCAAAAGATAAACTAAGCCTTACATTTCTTGGTTCATTTGCAAAGTTTGGATACCTTGCATCAAAATGCTTCTAAGCTTCCCCTTCTAATGGATGGCGTAAAATTCCAGAACTCGATCTATTATGTTGATGCCATCTCATTTGGGCAGCAGTTTCCTTTGATGCATACAATCTTTTTAACCTAGGAGTGATTGGCATATAGAACATCCTCTTAATTGGAATGTATTTGTGCTTACCTATCCCAGGATTACGAGAAACATATCGGGGTTCATGACAAAACCTACAATCTAGATATGTACTATTATCTTTGTAGTACAACATGCACCCTTTAACACAACAATCAATTTTCTCATACTTCAATCCTAGCATGGTCACCAATTTTTTAGCTTGGTAAATTGTTTTGGAAGTGAATCCTTAAAAGGACACACGTCTACAAGCATGCTTGCAAAGAAATCAAGAGATTTCTGTGGAACATTCCAATTTGATTTTCAAGCTAAAAGTTTCACGCATATTGAAAGTTTCACGCATATTGACCCAGAAAGTTTTGAAGTTAACAAATCATAAACGTCTTGAGTATCATCATTTGGGGCTTCTTCATTAATCTCTTCCTCGTTTCCCTCATCATCCATATTTTGAAAGTCATACGTCGGATTGAATGCATCATCGACCATATGTTGCATTAAAGTAAATGGATCATCGTTATCAATATATCCATTACTACTTGGAACATTTTCTGGGTCAATGTGGGGGGCTTCTTCACCATGTTCGGTCCAATACCAATAATTTGGCTGGAACACAAACCTATACAAGTGAACTTTGAATTCACTTATAAACAATACACCTCTACACTTGCAATTGTGACATGGACATCTGATGCCACCATCTTTTACAAACTGATTTCCACTTATTGTCTTTATTATAAACTCTTCAACAACTTTTGCAAAGGCTGATTTCAACCCCCCTCGATCTGGGTGGTAGCCATCCATATCTTCAAGGACAAACAAATAATGGAGGATATCTATACAAATCTCAAACAAGTTATTACTCAAAAAAGTATAAATAACAAAATATAATAAAAGAAGTATAGATAACAAAATAAAAATGAGTGTTTTTGCTGCCAAATTATTTACAGCCAAATTATTTTCATGTTTTTGTCGAAATTATTTGCAGCCAAAGTATAGAAAAGAAGTTATTGCAGCCATAATCAAGCTCACAAACAGATCTTAAATAATTGTCAAAGGAACATAGTGCTTCAATAACTAAAAAATTGTAAAGAGGAATAGTTAAGTAGTAATCAAATTATGTAAGCTTGTTTTACTAATTATTGTTGTGTTGTTAAAACTCTAGGCTCTTAAAAAGGCAAGTAAGTTTGTGCAAAACCAGAGGTAGTAATGAAAGAATAGAGATAAAAAAGGAACTCAATAGTACAAAAATCAAACATGAATTGTTTATTAGATTATATTGATGTTTCAAGCACTAGACAGGCATCATTGAAAAATGATCATTAGAGTTTCTGTTTGATCTGCTACAATAACATAGTATTCTGAGGGATATGGAATTCATAGGAATAAATATATCCAGGGTTTCTGTTTGACATGTTAAGAGTGCTGTGTTTAATCTTCTTTCTATTTGACATGTTGATAATGGTTTTTTCTTATCTTGACGCTGTTTTTACTTTTATTCTGTGATAATAATTTTGTACTAGTTTCATATTCACTTATTGAATTTTATATGTTACTAACAATAATATATGTGTTGCTTTCAATTTTAACTTTCAAACACACCTCCTATACATTTTGTATGGAAGATATTTCTAGTTGTATTCATAAGAAGAACACCTTGACTTGGAGATTGCGTGGTATAAGATGTTTTACCTTCTTAAACATGGTGTCAAGACGACTGATTTGGTAGTTCTGAGAAGATTCTAGCTTTGGTATTTCAATTTGAGATCCATAATTACCATTTTGGTTCTGTTTGATTTTTGGTAATAAACTATTGTAGGCTACTAGGTAACCACACTGATTCTTTAGAAAGTAAGAGATCACTCAAGTTTCATAGAGGATGTGTGTTCCTCATTAAGACTGTTATACCAAATATATACTACAAGGTGTAAATAATATGAACTGAAAATTAGTGTTTGTTTTGAGTATTGACAAGGAAATCAGGGTAGGGAGAATTTCAAGTCTATCAAAATACCTTGACATTTTTGTGTTAGTATTCACTGGTTGGAAGTCCTATTGGTAGTAAAACCATTCATTATCTAAGACAATCCTTCAATGAAACATCATATGTTTTTCAAGATTATGAGCGAGATTCTTTCTATTATACAATCCTTCAATAGAACATCATCATTTTTAAAATAAATTTAATTTAAAATAAAATTTAACAGAACATTAGCATTTTTAGAATAAGATATTCAAAGAATTTAAACATATTTTCCCCAACTTTTTATGTTTGTTGTTACATTTTATTTTATTATCTAATAAAAGTATGTAAGGTGAGAATTACGCTTTTTTTTTTTTACCCTGTTTTTGTTTTATATGGTTGAAGATGAACTGCTGATGTAAATTATTAAGTGACTAGGAAAATTTAAAATTTTGATAACACGATTTGGCTGAAAAAGAGAGTTAATTATATTATCAACCTCAATCTTATGTTTTCTTTTGTTTTCATAAATTTGGCTGAAGAAATTGCTCAAGAATATTCTAAAAGACTGGTTGGGCATCTGTCTATATATAGTCTTTCTACACATAAGAATTGACGTCGAGAATGTGGGAAGTAGTGTGGGAAGCATCATTCTTATCCCAGTCACACTAAGCTGCCATATTTCATGAATAAAAAGAATAATCGTGGAATCCTAAATTAAAGCATGAACAAATTGAAGCATAAGAAGAGAAAATGAGTTAGGGTTTGTAAATAAATTAGTAAACATCCATTTACACAACAAATAATCATGAAAATCAAATAAATTAGAGATAGAAAATGACATAACGACTAACGAGAGTGAAATAGTGAGTGAATCAAGAGAGAACTAACAATAGAGAGAGCAAGAGCGAGAGAGAGAAAAAGCGAATAACACAACTAAAAAGAGAATGAGAGAATCTGAGAATGACACTTTGAAGTGGCGGCCAGAGAGCTCTGTTCAGCCGGCGGAGATATCTAATCGGCGGCGGGATCTGGGTTGTGAGTGATCTATTGTGAGAGTGAGTTTTGTGAGAGAAGGTGTTTTGTGACATATGTTTTGAGAGAGGGAGGAAAGGGTCTCACTAGTAAGTTTTTTTTTCTTAGAATAATCTTTTTTTTTTTGTTATAATAACTTTTCTTTTTTGTAAAAAAAAAAATGAAAATATTTATTAAAATTTCACTTTTACTTTACCTACGGACAATCTGTCGACAATTTAACATTATTCTCTTCATTTACCAACGGATAATCCATGGTAAACAAAAATACAAAGAAATTTTGGCAATCTGCATTTTTTTTAACTTTATCCACGACTTTTTTTAATTTTAGCGACGGATTAACCATGGAATCCAATCAACAAAAATTAATTTATTCAATAACAAATTTACGCACGGTTTTTTCGTGAATATTAAATAATTTACCCACAAACTGAGATCTGTGGGTAATTTTCCGTAGGTATACAGAGTTTTTCTTGTAGTGATCCATCCCAGAGCAACAAAGATGTTTCAAAATTTAAGACATAATTATTGGTGGCTAGGAATTAAGATGCATGTAGCGGAGTATGTATCAACTTATTTAAATTGTTAGAAAGCGAAAGTGGAATACAATGGCCTACTAGAGTGTTACAACTTTAGATATACCTGAATGGAAGTGGTACAACATTTCCATGGGCTTTATAACTGGATTAGCGAAAACAAGGGGAAATAATGATTCTATTTGGGTAATAGTGGATCGATTAACTAAATTCACACACTTTTTACCAGTAAAGATCGTCGATAAGGTAGATAAACTAACATAGATCTACATTGTTGAGATTATGAGATTACACGGAGTACCATCGAGTATCGTATCAGACTGTGAACCCGAAATTCACGTCGTACTTTTGGGGATCGTTGCATTAAGCGTTGAGTTTCCCTACAACAATAGTTTCCACGCAACTATTGGAATGGCACCATATGAAGCTCTCACTATAAGAAATTATGGTTTTTGTGAGGGCCAAAAGCCCTCACAAAGGGGTATAATCAGCCACAAAGCTGGATTTTGTGAGGGCTTTTGACAGCCACAAAGAAGCTGGTCACAAAATTTTGTGAGGGCTTTTGCAGCCACAAAGTGCCTGAAACAGGTTCACAATTGTGAGTGCTTTTGCAGCCACAAAAGACAGGCATTTGTGAGGGCTTTTGCAGCCACAAAAGTCTGCCTTTGTGAGAGCATAGGCCACCACAAATGATAGACTGAATTTTTCTGATTGGACCTTTGTGAGGGCCTAGGCCCCCACAAATTCCCTCCTTTGTGAGGGCTTTTGGCCGCCACAAATGCCATCCTGATTAAAAAATAACATATTTTGTGAGGGCTTAGGCCGCCACAAAATAATACGTATTTAATATATTAACTTTTAAATTCAAAATTAATAGTTTATTATAATATTATATATAATAAATGAATATAAATATAATATTTAAATTTAAATTTAAATTATAATTAAATTAAAATTTGAATTAAATTTAAAATATAATATAATTATAAATTAAATTTAATATATAATAAACTAATCTTAATATAATTTAAAATTTAAAATAAAATATTTAAATTAAAATTAAAGATTAATATTTAAATTAAAGATTATTTTAAATAATAAAATATTAATAATAAAATATTTGAATTAATAACAAAATATTTAAATTATTAATAAAAAAAATATTTAAATTAATAATTAATAATTATAATTATAATTAAACATTAATTTAAATTATAAATAAATTAAAATTAAATTAAAATTTAAATAAAATTGAATATTTAAATTAAATATTAAAATTAAAATAAATATTATATATAAAAAAATAATATTAATAATAATTAAAGCTAGCTATAGCAATTACGACAAAATCAAATAAAACATGCATTCCAAAATTAACAATTAATGTCTTACAAACCCAAAATTAACAAATAATGTCTTACAAAGTGGAAATTAAACACACAACAATGTCATACAACCCAAAAATCAATTATGAAATTTTTCAAATCACATCAATCCTCATAATATTTTAACCGTGGTTTGAAACTTTAATTTATCATATATTAATATGTAAACATCATTCCTATTTTTTAAAAAATAAATTTATAAAACTAATCTAAATATATATATATTACTAATCTATATTTAAAAAATAATATATATATATATATATATTTACTAATCTAAATTTAAAATATATAAAATACTAACTTGATGCCGAGTAGCGTATGACTTCAAGCTTTCACTCACGTACGATGCTTGCAAGTCTTCAAAATAATTAACAAGCACTGTAAAAATAAAAATCAATAACATTAATTAGTTATATCAAATTAAAAAATAAAATTATAAAACTACATATATAATATAATTTATACTTAGCAAATTTAATTGAAGCTTAAGAGTAATTTTGTGTAGAGAGAATGAGTAGAGAATAGTTAGAATGAGGTTTTAGAGAGAAGTTGGATGTGAAAAAATGAAGGAGGAGGGGAGAAAAATATATATAGTGTTACCTTAAGCATTTGTGGCGGCCTTTGCAGCCACAAATTCCACGTGCGCATTCCTTTGTGGCGGCATTTGCTGCCACTGGTCACGTCAGGCCTTTGTGACGGATTTGGCCCTCACAAATTGATTTTTTGTGGTTGTAAAAGCCCTCACAAAATCCTTAAATATTTAACTGGATTTTGTGACTGCCGAAGCCCTCACAAAATCCAGTCAAACCTTCGACTGGAGTTGGCAGAGCCATAAAATCCAGGAAAGTAACCTCGAACATTTATTGGACCATACTAGATTACTGCATGAAATGGACCTATGGGTTATCAAATTGCATTGCCTTTGATACTGTCCATTATTCACGACGTTTTTCACATATCGCAATCAAAGAAATACATTATGGAGTCTTCACATGTGATCAAACCATACACAATTTAACTAAAGGATAAAGATTAAGCAGTTACGGAACAAGGGAGTTTCGTTGGTCAAAGTTATTTGGAACCCAACTATTGGAGATGCGACTTTGGAATTGGAGAGTAAGATGCGGGAACAACACCTTGATTTGTTTATCAACACGTAGTTTCGATTACAAAACTAATTTTAGGGGGGTAGTAATATAAGACCCGGATTTTTCTAAACCCTAATTAAGGTTATTTTAGTGTATTTTGTGTTGAATTGTTTAGGCCTTTAGCCCAATTTTTTATTTTATGAATTAAGTACTAAAAATATATTTTGTTAGAGTTAATAATATGTTTAATATATATTTGGAGACCCTATTAAAATTATTTACTAGAGAGTAATTTAATTAATTTACGAAGAATTTATTATCGATAAAAATTTTAAGATGTTACATGTTGCTGATAAATTCAACTGTCAATTGAGTTACGACGAGAGTAAATATTTTAATTAAATTAGACTGAGAAGTTAGTGATGTGATGTGTGTAAGAGTATTTAGATGTTATAATAATAATTATAGTAATATACCTAAATATTTTAATTATAATATATTTATTTGTTAATATTATTTTTATTTATAAGTTTAAAAAAAAAAAAAAAAAGCCAGCCCCCTCTTTTATATAGGAAGCCAGCGACATTTCTCTCATCTTGTTACTTTGCCTCCTCCTTCCCTGTTCTTAAAATAAAAAGAAAGAAATGTTAGTGAATGAAAAAAAAGTTTCACTTTTCTACTAAATCTAAACCTCCGTTCAAGAAGAATTACGAAGGAAAGTTACTTCCCTCTACAAGGTGGTGCTTGTGGTGACTTTGAATTGTATGTTTATTTGTCTCCCTCTTTTTCTCTCTTAGGCCACATGCTCGTGTTGTTGTTGATGGTGTTTTGAAAAAAATTAATTCATCATTGTTATTGATGTTGTTAGTAATGGTTAGAAAGAAAGTTTGATTTTTGATATGTTTGAGTTTTGTAATAAGTTATTTCCAAATAAATGAGTTTGAGTTGAAGTTGAAACCTTACAAAACATAATTTTAAGTTGTTAAATTTGTGAAAAAGTTCAAATTTTAACTAAGTTAAAGAGTTTGACCAAAAAAATAGATTGAAATCAAAATATTTAGAGTTAAAAATGTTACTCTTTTAATTACTCTTCGATTGAGTTTAAAGAAGAAATTTATACTATGTTACTAACTCAATTTTGTTTTGTGCTCTAATGGTTGAGTGATATAATTTGAATGGTAAAAATATTTAATTTTGAAATTATGGTATGGCTGGATAAATTTTAATGGTGACCAAATTTGTATGAATCTATATGTTTATGTAGTTAGTTCATTGAGTCTCGAAAATGAATCGAGACCATTGGCACCGAGTTAGCAGTGAAGAGAACTCTGATATATTAATGTTGTTGTGGTCATTAAAAAAAAATGATTTTTCTTAACGTATGTCTTTCCAAAGAATAATCAAAAAAAATTCTTAAACCCTTTTCGATGTTGGCAGAGTATAGTGATATTTCTTTAAACTCAACTTACCATTTCTTGGTGTTGTATGGATTGTTGAAGATGATAGAAAAAAAAAATTGATCTATGTGATATTGAAGTAGTCTTGAAAACATAGAGGTTTTATGACAAGTGTAAATTTTTTAAGCTTAGAAGTTTGATTTTTGTATTAAAAGTATTAACCTTTGTGTTTAATAAGTTCCACCTTATATTGAAGCTTTTATCTTTATGTAAAAGTTTAAATCTTTATACGAAGAATTAAAGTTTCAAACATTCTTTCCAATTTTATTGATTTTGAAGTTTGGTTTCATTTTCCCTTTTCTCTGATTTGATACTTTTGGTGATTATACTTTAAATTCAATTTAAGAAAATAAATAAATTTCCCTTGATGAAGCCGCTGTTGTTGTTATTGTTATAAGATTTAAAATATTAGTTTTACTTTCCTTTCAAATGGTAGTAGCCGAACCAAATTTAATATTTTGAAAAAGAATTTGTGAATTTGTTTTTCTAAAAATTGATCTTGGAACTATGAAGTTTTAAAGTTTTGTGATTAAGACGTCTCAAATGATTTTTAATGAATTCTACGAGGAAGTGTGTATTGTGGATAATAACACTATTGTCTTTAATTATTTTAAACTCTTTTAGTAATATACTCTAAGGAGATTATGAGTAAGAAAAGATTTGTAAGGTAGTTAATGTCTCAAGGACTAATTTGACAAAGTAAAATACTATTTGATTGAAGGTGTCGGCACCAGCGAGATTTTTCGTTGTGTTTGATAGTGATAGTGATAATTGTTCAAAAATCTATAATTAAGGTAAGGGCTCCTTCCGATTTTTAGTTTGCACATAAGAACCATATATGTGTGATTGATGTGTGATATGTGATGGAAGGTCTCTTTTATTTAATTAGTTTGATGTGATTATGCATTCATGATTGAATTTTATTGACGTGATTATGCATTCATGATTGAATTTTGAGAAATATTGACGAATTTTATTGATGAGAATATGTTTTGAGTATACTCTATGATAATTATGAAAATTATTAGTGTGTAATGAGTATTAAAGGGGGAGTTTTTAAATAGTTGCATTTACATAATAATTATTTAGAAAAGGACAGAGCATGCTCATGCATTTCATTTTAAGTGGTTACCGTAATGGGCCACTAGATAGTTTCATGAGTTGATTGGACCATCATATCCTTACGAGGATTTATTTGTCGTGAAGGTCTGTGATAAACTTCACTCTAGTAAATTATGTTGAACTATAATAGGTGGCACCTCAATAATTAATAGTGGTCTATGAGAGGCAGTACATTATGATTTACACCTCTCGAGGAGGGTTGTGAAATTCCGAAATCATGTGCATTGACATATAAACATTGCATTAGGGTGCTTGGACGCGAGTCATGTTTGTTATGATATGATATTTGTATATACATACTTTGATATTGTTTTGTTATCATGTTGTAATTGTTAAGTGTTATTGCTTGTCTTTATGACATAATTGTTAAATGTTATTTGTTAATTTCGGTTGGTGACTGTAATAGCCCTTTTTTTTTAACACAATAAATAATTTCATAAATAAAATAAATAAATATTTTTGAATAAATATTTAAGTCGTAACATAACGACAATGTCAACAAATACTTATAAGCAGCGGAATAGTTTTTAAAATAAAAATCCAAAGTATTCAAACATCAAAATACACCAGGGCTATGAGGCCTATCAGACATAGCTCATACCTCTGGGGTATTTTCGGCAGACCTTTACAAATACATTGCCCCAAGCATTTTAACTCCCTCCACGTCATATCAAAAAGTGGTTGATGGACCCATCAAAATAAAAGTCAAGCTGACAATATTAGTATAGGTATAGTCTTCCAACATATAGTAAATACATCCACAAAAGAAAGACCTCTTGTCCCTATACAACCGTCTAATATGATCATACTACAAAAACTATACAACCTGGGTGATCTCCACAGCTCCAGTCAAATGTGTCCAACTACCTCCCCATCTACAGGATACTAACTGGCGAAAAGATCATGGTTCTCATATGAGGGCAAAGCCCAAATTTCCACAATAGTTGTAAAGGGTCACCAACCGAAATTAACAAATACCACATATCATTTAAATTTCAAATGCACAAAATAACCTTTCAGCTTAGCATACTCTTTGAAAGGGTTTTCATATGCCAAACATGCATAATCAAAGTTGAAAAATGAAGTTTTTAACAAAACTACACTGTCATATTTGAATACAACATCCTTGTATTTCAATATAGTGTTATTTTGTAAGTCAGTAGCAAAATCAAGACAACTGTATTCGACTACAACCTCCTTGTATTTGAATACAACTGCAGAAAAATGCAGAATTCGGTTTCGATGTGATTTCACAATCAATCAACACTTACAAACAAATCCAAAACAATCACATTTATCAATTACGACACAATCACAACAACAACAACTGAGTATACATAGGCAATCATCACATTATATCAAACATGACTCGCGTGCGAAACACCCTAATGCAATGCGTATATGCCCAAAATACATGAATTCTGGAATTCCAACTAAAACCCTCCTCGAAGGGGCGTAAATCATAATTGTACCACCTATCACAAACCAGTACTAATTACCAAGGTGCCACCTATCACAGGTCAATACAATTTACTAAAAAGCGTAAATCGTAAACATACTGCCTATCACAGACCAATACTGTTTACCGAGGTGCCACCTATCATGGATCAACATGATTTACTAAGAAGCGTAAATCATAAACGTACCGCCTATCACAAAACAATATTATTTACCAAGATACCACCTGTCACGGGTCAACACGATTTACTTAAAATGTGTAGTCTATCACATACCTACACGACGCGAAAATTCTGACAAGAATAAGATGAACCAACATATCACATGGCATCATCTTGTGGCCCATCACAATCACCACTATCACCATGGCCCCGTCGTGATTACCATGTACTATGAAATGCATGAGCACATTCTGACTCTTTTTACCACAATCATCAAGTAAATGAAACTAATAAAAGATTCCTCATTTTTAATACTCATTTATCACTAATGATTTTTGAAATACAACATAGAGGAAACTCAAACATATTTATTCACACCAATTTAATTTTCCACAACCACACATAAATCACAACTCCAATTTCCATCCACACCTAAATTGAATAAAATTCATTTTCAACCACATCACACATAAATTTCTTCACAATCACCACTATCACCAAGGCCCCGTCGCAATTACCATGTACTATGAAATGCATGAGCACATTCTGACTCTTTTTACCACAATCATTAAGTAAATGCAGCTATTAAAAGATTCCCCATTTGTAATACTCATTTAACACTAATGATTTTTCAAATACAACATGGAGCAAACTCAAATATATTTATTCACACTAGTTTAAATTTCCACAACCACACATAAATCACATCTTCAAATTCCATCCACACCTAAATTGAATTAAATTCATTTTCAACGACGAACACATCAATTTCACCAAACATGAATCACCAAAATTTCCAAACATTAATCACAAAAATTTCCAAACATTAATCACCCAACATTAATATATCAGAGATCTTCCCATCGCTAACTCGGTGCCAACGGTCTCGATTCCTTTTCGAGACTCAAGGAGCTAACGACATAAACATAAATATTTATAACAATTTGTTCACAATAAAATGAATCCACACACAACAAAATTCCTAAAATTAAATCTTTCTCACACACCAAACATTTAAAACCAAATAATCTATATTATTTACTTAAAACTAAATAAAACAAATATTGTCGAAATTTCACATACACATACTCGACTATTAAAGCACTGAAATTTTTTTAGTTAATAAAATACTCTAAACTTTTTTTTTTCTTTTCAAACTCAGTCCAAGAGTAATTAAAAGAGTAACATTTTAAACTCTAACCATTGTTAATTTCAATCTGTCTTTTTTCTCAAACTCTTTAACTTAGTTAAAATTTGAACTTTTTCACAACTTTAACAACTCTAAATTTTTCGTAAAATTTCAACTTTAGTTCAAATTAATTTATTTGAAAATAACTCATTATGTAACTCAAACACATCAAATTTAATCACTACACATAAATTGCATCAGAAAAGATTCATAATATTAATTATGAACATAAAATTCATACCCAACATTAATCACTACACAATACACCTCAAAATAAACTAAATTCAATTTCAACTAATACACAATACACCTCAAATACATCAAATTTATTTTCCACAAAATCACATGATGGTAATTATGACCTCAGTTTTATGGAAATGTATGCAAACAGATATCTATTCTAATAATATGCGCAGCAGTTTAATAAATCATAAATTTACAAAACACAAGATTACGGAAGGTCCCTAATAATCAATTCTAATGAATGTCAAACAATATCAGTTATTGATTATATAGAGAGATGTATAAAAAACAATTAGAAAACAATTAGCATTCAAGATAATGATTTTCATGCAACCATGTCAAGACAATTAGTCATGCAAAGATATTTATCACATAATCTTTATTATGCATTCAATCAATATCAAGAACACAATGAATGCAGAAATTTAAACGAGATAAGGGAAAGAAAAGTGTACGCAGATATTTATACTGGTTCAGCCGCTTTGTGACGGCCTACATCCAGTCCTAAGATAAAACCCGATCTTAGCCTTTCCAATAGAATGTCTCAGAATCAGTTTACAGATGTTCCAGCTCCTTGCCTATCAATCTTAAACTATTCTTTTCTATTCTAATCTTATCTCCCTGAATCCCAGAGTTTATCTCCAACAAACTCTTTCAAGATTTCAGTCCAGAGTTTATCTCCAACAAACTCTTCCAAGATTTCAGTCCAGAGTTTATCTCCAACAAACATTACATTTTTTGGTTCATTCAATCGATTTACCAAGTCGATTGATGCCAAACTTATTTCAACAAAAGTATGTTAGTGGATTGTGCTAATCGATTGCGTATGTCCTAGACCAAATTCATTTTGAAGTTAATTTGGGTAACTCGATTTGTCCAATCGATTTGCTCATTGTTGGTTTGGCTCTGTGACATTCGAAATCGATTATGACAATCGATATAGACAATTAACAATACAGATATGATTGGCTCAATCGATTTGCCAAATCGATTAGATTGCAAGGCAGGCTACTGACTTGCACATTTTAATTTCAGTAAATGTACCAATCGATTTGTCTAATCGATGTGAGCAATCAGTTCAGTCCTAGTTAATTAACCAATCGATTTGCCTAATCGATTTAAGGCTAACTAGCTCTCTGACTTGCACACTCTATTTTCTGATAAATGTACCAATCGATTTGCCTAATCGATTGATATCATACTTAAATGTGCAAATCGATTTTGCCAATCGATTGCTTAATCCCAGATTGCATAATTTCATTCAACCCTGTTACAGAATCGATTTGACTAATCGATTTTCTTGTGAATCTTCAAGCTTTTGTTGATTTCTTAAGTTCCAAGCAATTGTCTCAAGTTTGTAGGGTTGAATTGTTGGTCCTGAAATTTTTCTTAGTTTACAATGTCATATTTATTTAATGATGTATGTTTGTCAATAATATCAAAAACAAGCAAATGTCCAACAATGTCCCCCTTTTTGATTTAAGTGACAAACATGTAATTTTAGCTTGAGAAATATTTCAAGGAAACACAATGTAATAACGACAGTCTAGTGAAGCTCCCCCTAAATCTGAGTGTCCATGCTTTTCATATAGAAAAATAAGGGTTAGAGCTAAACCAACTGAAAAACGTATCAGAGCAATTTGCAAGTGATTACATATCAAAGTAAATCAGAGTAAATGGCACAAAGTGTATGTGTCAGAGCTATTATCAGAACATACTATCAAGCTTAACAAGTATCAGAGCATATATAGTGTAGCATAATTATCAGAGTTTAACATAAGTAGCATAGCACGGCATACTGAGTTAGTACAAATTACAAGTTTAAATTTTTCTCCCCCTTTGTCAGTTAAGTCAAAAAGAGATAAAGGAGAGAAAAACTCAGAACTAAGCTCCGCCGGAGTTGCTAGCAAAACTGGAAATGGAAAAGATTAGCAACAAGAGCAGTTTGTAAAACAAATTGTAAAACAAATTGTAAAACAAATGAGAAATAGAAACGGATCATGGCACGTACTATTAATGAAATGCAACAAACGATATGATCAAAAAGTCAGCTTAATATATTCATTCATTCATTCATCAGCAATTACAAAGAAAGGGCAGAAGTACAATATAAAAAAAAACAACTTATGAAAAACTAAAATCCTAAACATCTAAGGTATGCTGGTCCTCATTATTATCTGGGGAAGAGGCTGAGACCGCTGTATTAACCTCAGCAGGTGTCTCCTCAACATGAGTTGCAGCAACCTCGGTGTGTGTCGGAGTTGGTTCTTCAGTTGCCTGTCTTCCAATCTCAGCAACATCACTGAAAGACAACCTAATGCCTAGATGTTCCTAGATTGCTGCCACATCCTGTGCAATCAGAGTTAAATCAGCCTGAAGCTTCTGCAAAGCATCCTCCATTCTGGTGTTGTGAGCAGCCTGCGCTTCCATTAACTCAAGTAGTTTTGTAAGCACATCAGAGCTGGTTGGAACAGACTCAGCAGCTGGTGGTCCAGCACTTTGCTGGGTTTGTTCAACACTTGCCTGAGGACGCATCCAAACCCCATTTACTTTGCGCAGCTGCATCTGATTTACAATAGATTCACCAAATGAAAGGATGGTCTTGGTCGACTCTTCACCCTTGAACGAAATCTTGAAGTGCTCCAAAATCTTTGTGATCAATTGGGGGTAAGGAAGTACCAGCTTCCCTTGTACAACTTCCAACATGTATCTGAGGACAATCCATGCCCAGCTCATCTTGAGCTCTTTGCACAATCCCCACAGCAGCACAATATCTAGTCTTTGTACAACAGCATGGTTTCCGAATCTTGGAACAAGCATCTGGGTCAGAGCATACATCAGCATCCTTTGCTGAACCTTCATTTGGCCAATAGGTAATGCCACTGACTCAGCAAAACCCTCAACCATTAGGTCCTGCACTGCTGTATGATGATCCAGAGATGCTTCCCAGCCTTCATCAGCAGCGTCGGCTTCGGAGCATCCGTCCACTGAATTTCCATTATAAGGCAGTCCCGAGAGACTCGAGAACTCCTCAAAAGTCATGGAAATCATCTTTCCTTTTACTGTAGCTTTGAATCCCACTTCACTCATTTTGAAAGATGAGTAGAAGGCCCTAATCAAGTTAGGATACGAGTCTAGTGAGCGGGAGAGAAAGGCTTCTAGACCGTGAAACCGTAGATGATCCTGAAATGTGAACCCGTCTTCATCGATGTAGGCGAAGTCCATGTAGCGTGCTTCATGTATTTTCCGTTTAAGAAACACCGGAGGCAGTTCAGAAACTTCTACAGACTTGGTTTTTGCTGGAGCCTTCTTCTGTGGAGTAGAGGAAGTTCTCTTCTTCTTCTTCTTCTTCTTGCTAGCAATTTCCTTCATTGCATCAGCAAGAAGTTTTTCTGTAGGTGGCTCTTTCCTCTTGTTGGTCTTCCCTTGATCAGTAGCAATACTCTTGCCTTTATCTTTGGCTAGAATTTTGTGAGTTGGGATTGGAACTCTTTTAGTCAAAGTTGGAGGAGGTGATGGAGTTCTTCCACTTGATGATGATGATTGTGATGGTGATGGTGATGGAGGTCTTGGTTGGGTTTGTTTTACTCTTGCCATTGTAGTGTGTATAAGATAGTAGAGAGTAGCAATGAAGGAGGTGATGAACAGTGCTGGAAAAACGAAGCAGATGCAAGAAATTCTGAGTCAGAATCGATTTTGTGTGGGTGAACTGTGATGAAAATCGATTGATCACTGTTGTTTATATACTCACTGAAGTGCAAATCGATTGGGTCAATCGATTAATCCTACCGTTACTGGGGAAGGTAAAAGGTTAATGTAATAAGTGATGTAACGGCTAGTAAAAAACAACTCCAACGGTAATATTGCTAATCGATTGCCCTAATCAATTAGTAGTTACCAAATCGATTTCCCAAATCGATTTTGTACCAGTCCAATAACACCAAATAACAGTTCAGAAAGGCACTTCATATCAGCATCGATTTCCCAAATTGATTTGTCACATGAAAATCTCACACCAAATGTACTAATCGATTTCCCAAATCGATTTGTAAACTGTAAATCGATTTTGAGCTTGTTCATTTTTCTGTCATACCAGTCCAGAATGTAACTTGTATCAGCATCGATTATCCAAATCGATTCCTTTCACTGGAAATTTCAAATATAATAGACACAATCGATTTCCCAAATCAATTTCGAGTATTCAAATTGAGACAAATAGATATATTATGGGTCAAATTGACATGTTCAATCGATTGGTTAAAGACATTTTCCTGTGCAAACACAGGGTAATCGATGTAGCCAGTCGATTTGGCACATAATTCAGATCTCACTTGGATCTATTATGCCCAATTTCATCCTGATGTAATGGAAGTTGTCCTTTGGCAAAGCTTTGGTGAATATGTCTGCTAACTACTCAGTTGTGTTGACATATTCTAACTTGATATTCCCACTTTGAAACTGATCTCGAATAAAGTGATGCCGAATTTCAATATGCTTGGTTCTAGAGTGCATCACTGGATTCTTAGTGATACATATAGCACTTGTGTTATAACACATGATAGGCACAGTTCCTAAGTCCACACCGAAGTCCAATAAGTGTTGTTTCATCCAATGAATCTAAGCACAACAGCTCCCGACTGCTATGTATTCCGCTTCGGCAGTAGAGAGTGCAATACTTGTTTGCTTCTTGCTAAACCATGATACAAGAGAGTTTCCAAGTAGGTGACAAGTACCTGGGGTACTCTTTCTGTCCAACATACATCCAGCAAAATCTGAGTCTGAAAAACCAACCAATGAACATGTAGAACCTCTGGGGTACCATAACCCGAGATTTCTAGTTCCTATAAGGTATCGGAAAATCCTCTTAACTGCACTAAGATGAGATTCCTTAGGATTAGACTGAAACCTAGCACACAAGCAAACACTGAACATAATGTCAGGCCTGCTTGCAGTAAGGTACAGTAAAGATCCTATCATGCTCCTATACTTGGAAATATCTACTGGTTTTCCCATCTCATCCCTGTCTAGGTTACTAGCTGAGCTCATTGGAGTATCAATGGATTTGTACTTATCAAAGCAAAACTTCTTAATTAAATCATTGCAATATTTTGTTTGGCTAATGAAAATTCCAAGCTTGCTTTGATTAATTTGAAATCCCAGAAAATAAGAGAGTTCTCCCATCATTGACATTTCAAATTTACCTTTCATTAAATTTTCAAAGTCTTTGCAAAGCTTGTTATTGGTTGATCCAAATATTATGTCATCAACATAAACTTGGACCAGCAATATATCATTTTCATTAGTTTTTATAAAAAGGGTTTTGTCAACATTGCCTCTTACAAAGTTTTGTTGAATGAGAAAAGTGCTCAGTTTCTCATACTAAGCTCTAGGAGCTTGTTTCAATTCATAGAGGGCCTTTGTTAGCTTGTACACATGATTAGGAAAATCAGGATTTTCAAAACCAGGTGTTTGGCTAACAAACACTTCCTCTTAGATGTCACCATTGAGAAAGGCGCTTTTCACATCCATTTGATAGAGTTTGAAGTCCATGATACACGCAAAAGCCAGCAGGATTCTAATGGCTTCTAACCTAGCTACAGGGGCATAGGTTTCATCAAAATCTATCCCTTCTTCCTGATTGTAACCCTTGGCCACTAACCTAGCTTTGTTTCTAGTGATCACACCATTCTCATCTAGTTTGTTTCTAAACACCCATCTTGTTCCTATGATGTGCTTATTCTCTGGTTTAGGTACTAGAATCCAAACTTGGTTTCTCTCAAATTTGTTCAACTCCTCTTGCATAGCAAGTATCCACTCACTATCTAGTAAGGCTTCCTTAATGTTCTTAGGTTCAATCTGAGATACAAAAGCTGTAAGGTTACAAAAATGACTAAGGTTTCTCTTGGTTGCCACTCCTCTAGAGATGTCCCCTATGATGTTATCTATGGGATGGTTTCTATTGAACTTCCACTCCTTAGGTAACTCATCTACTCTAATAGGTTCAACACAGTCACTATTGGTTGGGGTTGCAACTACCTCTGGTTCTAATAGTTCAGATTCTACACTATCATCCAAAGATGCATCAACTATAGAAGGAGTTTTGTTCAAGTTTTGTTTAAAAAATTCATCAAACTATACATGAACTGACTCTTTTATGGTCTTTGTTCTTTTATTGTAGATTCTGTAGGCTTTGCTAGTTTGGGAATAACCTAGAAAGATATCCTCATCTGCCTTAGGATCAAACTTACCCAGGTGTTCCTTACCGTTGTTCAAAACAAAGCACTTACAACCAAAAACTCTAAAGTAAGAAATATTTGGCTTTCTACCCTTATATAACTCATATGGAGTTTTCCTAAGGATTGGTCTAATCAAGACCTTGTTGACAACATGTGTGGCAGTGCTAACTGCATCAGCCCAGAAAAATTTAGGTACCTTGGAGTCTTAAGCATGGTCCTAGCTAATTCCTCCAAAGACCTATTTTTCCTTTCAACTACACCATTTTGCTGTGGTGTCCTAGGGGCTGAGTACATGTGATGAGTACCATTCTGTTCACAATATGTATCAAACGCATCATTTTGGAATTCACCTCCATGATCGCTTTTGATATACATGATTTTCTGACTTGTTTCATTTTGTACCAAATTTGCAAACTTTTTAAAAACAGAAAAAGCTTCACTTTTATGAGTCGGAAAGAAGGTCCATGTGAATCTAGAATAATCATCAATTAGCACAAAACCATACAGATTGCCACCAAAACTTCTCACTTGAGAAGGACCAAAGAGATCCAAATGAAGCAACTGCAAAACCCTATTGGTTTTGACCATATCTACTGGGGGAAAAGAGGTTTTGACAAGTTTACTTTGTTCACAAGCAGCACATAACCTATCCTTAGAAATCTTCTTGTTAGGGAGTCCTATGACTAGTTGTTTGCTAACAAGTCTATTCAAATGATCAATATGAATGTGTGCAATACATTTATGCCATAACCAGGTTTCATCAGCATTTGATAATAAGCAACAAACAGAATCAATAGGTACAACAGTTAAATCTAGCATGTAAATATTGTTAACTCTATCACCTACCAATTTCATGCTTTTATCAGTTTTGTTTTCAATTGTGCAAGAGAGTAGTGAAAAGCTTACTTGAAAACCGTTGTCACACAGCTGACTTGTACTTAGAAGGTTATGTTTCAGCCCTTCCACGTATAAGACATTTTTAATTATAGCATTTGATTCGCTGCCAATGTTACCTTCACCACATATCTTGCCCTTGTTATTATCGTCGTACTTTACAAATCCACCGTCTTTCAGGTTTAGGGACATAAACATTGACTTGTCCCCTATCATATGCTTTGAGCATCCACTGTCAAGATACCATTGATGTTTCGTGGATCTCAAGCATACCTGCAATAAAATTAGAATCTCAATTTAGGTCCCCAACTTAAATTGGGTCCTGGGGGGTGAGTTTCAACATCTTGTGTCTTAATTTTCCAAATCTGTTTATATCCTCTGTTAGCAAGTCTTTTATATTTGCAATTGTAAACATAATGTCCTTTTCTACAACAAAAGTGACAAGTGATAGCAGAGGATACATACTGTTTTGGTTTGACAAAGACATTATGCATGTGATTAGACTTAACAAATTTCTGGTGATGATTAACATTACCATATCCTATTCCATGTTTAGTTCTATTCTTATTAACATGCATATTCTTGTTAAAACCAAGTCCAGATTTTATATTGACATTTCTCTGGTTGCTAAGAATATCATTCAGTTTATCCTTGCTACTAGAGAATTTCAATAAATCAGACTTCAATAATGCAATAGAATTCTCAAGATCAATGCATTTGGCAGATTTATCATGTGAGTCTCTTTTTAATTGTTCACATAAGTCTTCAATTTTCCTATAATCAGTTTTCATTTGATCATGCAACATGCACTGTTGTTCAAGCATTTTCTTTGTGCTAACTAACTGCTTAACAGATTTAACATATTCAGCATGCAGTTCATTAAATGCATCTTGCAGTTCATCAAAGGAAGGATTATATTGTGAACTTACCTCACTTTCGGATTCATAATCCGTGTTAGCCATGAGGCACATATTTGCTTCTTCAGTTTCTGAAGATGTGGAGGATTCTTCATTGTCATTCCATGCAATGTATGCTTTTCTGTTTTTCTGAGCTGCTTCCTTGCCTTTAGTTTTGGAATTTCTGTTTTTGTTCTGCAGCTTGTAACAATCAGCTTTTATATGACCAGTTTTTCCACATTCATAACATGTGATTGTCTTACTGTCATTGTTCTTTGAGTTAGGTTGTTTTCTGAATTTTCTGTCTTTCTTTTTCAGAAATTTCTTAAACTTCTTGACAAGTAACCCTAGTTTAGGTTCTTCATTATCCTCACTGCTAGACTCATCTGAGCTACTCCCATGTTCAAATTTAGACTTATGTGTTTGGGCTTTTAACGACAATCCTTTACGTTTTCTGTCAACTTGTTCAACTTCATTGAGTCTATGTAGCTCCATTTCATGCTCCCTTAGTTTACCAAACAAGGTAGCTATTGTCATGCTACCTAAGTCCTTTGATTCAGCGATGGCAGTTATTTTTAGTTGCCATTCCCTGGTAAGACACCTCATTACCTTTCCAATTTGCTGATCATTATCAATCTCTTTGCCTAAGGCATTCAGGTTGTTGACTATGTGTGTAAACCGAGTCTGCATGTCGTTAACTGATTCTTCTTTCTTCATGCTAAACAATTCATACTCGTGCATGAGAGTATTTATCTGAGCTCTCTTTACGTCTGTGGTTCCTTCATGCGTCTGCTGGAGTGTATCCCACATTTGTTTTGCTGTCTTGCAATTTGAGACTCTGAAGAATTCATCATGACTCAAGGCTGCAGTTATAATGTTCTTGGCTTTGGCGTTGTACCCAACTTTCTTTTTGTCATCTTCAGACCAGTCACTTTTAGGTTTTAGGATTGTTGATTCACCAATACCTGCTATGGTTGACACAAAAGGTCCATTCTCTACAGCATCAAGTATATCAATACCACTAGCTTCAAGAAAAATTAGCATGTGTTGTTTCCAATACATGTATGCAGCACCGTTAAAGGCAGGGGGCCTTGCTAACGACGCACCCTCTCCTAGGAAATCAAAGGCCATGATCTTTTGATGAGAGTTACTCTTACAAAAGTAGGCTCTTGATACCAATTGAAGGTAATTATGACCTCAGTTTTATGGAAATGTATGCAAACAGATATCTATTCTAATAATATGCGCAGCAGTTTCATAAATCGTAAATTTACAAAACACAAGATTACGGAAGGTCCCTAATAATCAATTCTAATGAATGTCAAACAATATCAGTTATTGATTATATGGAGAGATGTATCAAAAACAATTAGAAAACAATTAGCATTCAAGATAATGATTTTCATGCAACCATGTCAAGACAATTAGTCATGCAAAGATATTTATCACAAAATCTTTATTATGCATTCAATCAATATCAAGAACACAATGAACGCAGAAATTTAAACGAGATAAGGGAAAGAAAAGTGTAGGCAGATATTTATATTGGTTCAGCCGCTTTGTGACGGCCTACATCAGGTCCTAAGATCAAAACCGATCTTAGCCTTTCCAGCTCCTCGCCTATCAATCTTAAACTATTCTTTTCTATTCTAATCTTATCTCCCTGAATCCCAGAGTTTATCTCCCACAAACTCTACCAAGATTTTAGTCCAGTGTCTTTTTGATGAGATCCCTCAATCATAAAAGATCACTACCAGTTGTAACTGGATTTTCTCAAAGTAATTTGGTTATAGAATTTGAATTACAGAAATTGAAATAGATCAAATATACAACGTTCTTGATCTTCATTCTTCTCAAAGCTATCTTTCTCAATTTTGTCTTTATTAATCCTTGTTGATTACCAATGTAGATTGTTTTAGGCTGAAAAAGATATTCAAAGTAATATCAGTTGAGAAAGGATTAGTAGTATTGTGTATGTTGTGAAGGTGTATTATCAAAAAATGTTATTCACCAGTTATGAGAAGAAATGAGTGAATGCAGTTTATATAGTTTCAGGAAAAACAACATATAAATTGATTTGGCCAATCGATTTCTTAAGGTGGTAAAGCATGCTAATCGATTTGTCCAATCGATTTCGCGAATCTTGTTTTTCTTGAATCTTGAAACTACACATACTAATCGATTTACCTAATCGATTAGTTTACCTGAGTTCTTCAGACTTGGATGAATGTTCATATTTGAATCGATGTGCATAATCGATTTGTGGTGTTTTGTTCCAACAACGAGATCAAAACAATCGATGTGCTCAATCGATTCAACCATGTACATAATCCTTAATCCATCTCTGTTTCTAAAAACTTTTGTACCAATCGAATTGGTCAATCGATTTCACTGGTTCCAGAGACACAGTGATTTTCATGAATCAATTTGCCCAATCGATTTGACAAGATACAGAGTTGATTTAAAACAACATAATCGATGTGTCTAATCAACTGTGGATTTAAGTCTGAAGCACATTACATTGTTTGGTTCATTCAATCGATTTACCAAGTCGATTGATGCCAAACTTATTTCAACAGAAGTATGTTAGTGGATTGTGCTAATGGATTGCGTATGTCCCAGACCAAATTCATTTTGAAGTTAATTTGGGTAACTCGATTTGTCCAATCGATTTGCTCATTGTTGGTTTGGCTCTGCGACATTCGAAATCGATTATGCCAATCGATATAGACAATTAACAATACATATATGATTGGCTCAATTGATTTGCCAAATCGATTAGATTGCAAGGCAGACTACTGACTTGCACATTTTAATTTCAGTAAATGTACCAATCGATTTGTCTAATCGATGTGAGCAATCAGTTCAGTCCTGGTGAATTAACCAATCGATTTGCCTAATCGATTTAAGGCTAACTGGCTCTCTGACTTGCACACTCTATTTTCTGATAAATGTACCAATCGATTTGCCTAATCGATTGATATCATACTTAAATATGCAAATCGATTTTGCCAATCGATTGCTTAATCCCATATTGCATAATTTCATTCAACCCTGTTACAGAATCGATTTGACTAATCGATTTTCTTGTGAATCTTCAAGCTTTTGTTGATTTCTTAAGTTCCAAGCAATTGTCTCAAGTTTGTAGGGTTGAATTGTTGGTCCTAAAATTTTTCTCAGTTTACAATGTCAGATTTATTTAATGATGTATGTTTGTCAATAATATCAAAAACAAGCAAATGTCCAACATCACAAATATTTTCCTAAATGCAAACTAAAAGTTTGGAATGAGCCCTTACCACTGTTGTAGCTTTAACAAGTGATTACAATATTAAATTTTTCGTAACATAATCTAATTATTGTCCGACAAATAATCTTAATCGAGTCTCAAAATATATATATTAAAATATATATATATATATATAAATATTAAACATATTATTAACTGTAATAAATTATATTTTTAAGTCATATTTTTATTATTTTCATAAAATATTTAAAACACTTAGTTGTTTTATCAAAAGAATTGTATAATATTTTTTATTATATAAAATTGTTGGAACAAATTTTACTTTTTCATTATTTCTACATCTTGTTAAAAAAAGACATGAAATTATTTTTCTTGCCAAATAATTTAAAAATTAATCATTTTTATTCCGCCATACAATTTCACACTTGTTCTGTAAATCAACACAAAGGTGAATGACAACCCAATTTACACCCTTAAAATCATTAAATAATTACTATTCTCAATTTTCAATTGAAATCATATATAAAAAATTAAACTTTACATGTGTAGAAAAAAATCTCGTACAATATTCATTTACTCTCATTGACAATTCTATATAGAAAAAGACATTACAAACAAATAAACTTAACAATAGATAATTAATCATCTAGTCTCAAAGCCTACAAATAAATCACAAATTGCCTTAAACTAAATTAATATTATATATTGGTCAAAATATTATATTATGTAGTCTGATATTGATATTTGGTCTTCTTTTATAAAATAAATACTTGATAAAAATCTACATAATTAATAAATATTAAAAATGATGACATATCATTAAAACAAATTTTCATTAATTTTCTTAAACATTGATAAAATCAAGGAAACTGTACAACTACATAAAAAGTATCAAAACATCGACTGCTCCACAATACAATGAATAATGATGTGAGCGCAACAAGTAATGCGAAAAAGATCTTTAAGATCTGGAAGGAGCATCAGAGTTTTGAACACTTGTTCTCATTTGATAAATATTAGGACAATCTATAGATGCAGGTCATGTACAATTATCCCAGATAATTCCTCTTCGAATATTGACTAACGATCTGAATGTTACAATTTCTATTAAAAGATAAATAAAATTCTATAACTACAACATAAGCAAAAATAGTATAGTGTTTACTTCCAACCGTTGCTAATTTCTTGCTTGGACATGTACCTCTATTTTATGGTGTAATTTTTTTTGAATGAGATATTTGACTTAGGGAACTAGAATACGAGCATTGCCCATATTTATAGAATTTGTCTATCATAAATGCTGTTAACAATGAAAAGAGGAAGAAGAGAGACAACCAAGAGATAACCACTTTAGGGTTTCATAACATAGAATGAACCAAAACTTGAGTTAATAGGGTTACAATGAGTATATATATAAAGGAATAGAAATATCTAAAATACCCTTACTACTAATATATAATAACTGTCTAAAATACTCTTACTACTAATATATAATAATATTATCTAACATCTCCCCTTAAACTCACGATGCATTAACATGGAGCATCGAGAGTTTGTCAACTAAAAAACGAAAACGTTTAATGGAATGCATCTTTGTGAATAAATCAGCAATCTGTATAGAAGAAGAGTATGAATACTGGTCATGTTGGCTACAGGAGCAAAAGTTTCTTCATGATCCATACCATAATGTTGAGAGAAACTCTTAGCAACAAGACGTGCTTTGTAGCACTTAACTGACCCATCAGACTTAGTTTTGATCTTGTATACCCAACGAGACACAATAACACATTTTCTAGGAGGAAGAGATACTAATTCCTAAGTATTGATTTTGTGCAATGCAAATAGTTCTTCTGCCATAGCCTACTGCCAAATAGGATCAAGAACAACCTCTTTATAGGAAGAGAGCTCAGACAAAGTTGGCGAGAGGGGTAACGAAGAGGATCTACAATCGCAGGCGGTGGTTGGACAGCCAGTGGGACAAGAGGGATGTCACCAAAGAAGAAGCAACAATCAAAGAGAAGAACCAACAAAGAGAGAAGCAAAAGCCAAAGAGAGGATCATTAGCTATACCAAACAATCACAATAAAGAGAGAAACCAAACCAACAAGAAATCATATCAAATAGTCACAATCAAGAGAAGAACCAAGCCAACAAAAAATCAAACCGAAACCAAATCAAACCAAACAAAACTAAATCAAACCAAACTAAACAATACCAAACCAAACTAACCAAAGAGGGAAGCAACCAAATAGATGAACCACATGAGAGAAGAGCAAACAAATAGAGCAATCAATATGGAGAGAAGCAACAAAGCAAATCACTAGATAGGGGAGCAATCAAATAGAAGAAGCAACATAGAGAGTGACAACACAAAAGAAAGCAACCAAAGAGATAGGAGAGACGAACAATTAAATTACCAACCAAATCAGCAAAGAACCACAACAATTGAAATCATGTGAACCAAACCAAAATCAGAACTAGAGTCAATGGTAGGAGGAACAGAAGCAACAACAATGGACGATGGTCCTTTAAAATTCTTGTTATGTGCTCTCCCCAATTTCGGAAAATGTGTTTTCCATGTGCTTGAAGAGAATCATCCTTAGCACCAGCCATAACAAATAATGACAGGAAAATACGACAAACACAATCACTGAGACAAAATAAATTAGGGATAACCTGCTGCTGTGCGAGCATGATTTCTCCCTTCCAGACGTCGTTTCGCCGATCTGACCGTTGAAGACGAAGACATAAATGTTACAAATCTGCTGTCCAAAAATCGACCCGATCCAACGGTTAACGAATGCGCAATTGATGTTTTTATGACATTGATTTAACAAAATCGGGAATAGGGTTACTCTTCTCTTTTCTCTTTTGGTGGTTGTCTTTTCTATCAAAATAGTCTCTCTCTCTTCTTTACAATAGATCCCAAACTGTTGGGAACTCAGCAGCGGAATAGAGGCGAAATCATTCAAGGAGTATCGAAATAGGCTCTAGATACTATGTTAAAAATGAAAAGAGGAAGAAGAGAGACAACCAAGAGATAACCACTTTAGGGTTTCATAACATAGAATGAACCAAAACTTGAGTTAATAGGGTTACAATGAGTATATATATAAAGGAATAGAAATATCTAAAATACCCTTACTACTAGTATATAATAACTGTCTAAAATACCCTTACTACTAATATATAATAATATTATCTAATTGCTCTACGGAAGGTACTAAAATAATGAGAGAGGGATGGGATACCAAAAACTGCATAGCAACTACTGTGTTCGGATGCAACTTTCTCTCACTTGATCTATACATTCTATCACTCAAAATAATAAGAAACAAAGCACATGATTCATAGAGATATGTCCTCTATCAATATACTATGCTTCTAAACCAAACATAAAGCTTAATGAATATACTTATAATATCTATGTTTATTCAAGTTTTAAACTTAAAGGATATTTTTCAATAAACATATGTACAAGCAATGTAAATCGAAACATGAGAATTATACAATGAAAAATAGTCTTTAGTCTTTAGTTTCATACGTACAATGAAAAATCAAATAGAGGAACCAAGTCCCATCCTATCTATATGATCCTGCAATTTTGATTGTGGCATGTCTTTAGTCAAAGAATCAATAATCATCAATCCAAGGCTAATATGCTCAATAAAAATTGTTTGATCTTTAACGCACTAGTGCAATTAAACCTTTTTAGATCGGTTCTTATGTACTTGTTAGATCGGTTTTTTGTCCGATCTAAAATCAAGCGTTGTAATAAATAGTTAAATATTAAATCAGCTGAAATGATAGATTAACTAATCACATTCAAAAATAATTTATTAGATTGGTTGAATTTGAACCAATATAACAAGTCAAATCAAAAATAATTTATTAGAACGGTTAAATTTGAACCAATATAACAAGTCAAATTCAAAATTGATTTATTACATCAGTTCAATTTGAACCAATATAACAAGTCATATTCAAAATTGTATATTTTATTGATGAGCCAATCGATTTAAATAATTAACTTTTTAATTTTTTTTCTTCATAACTTTCACCCTTTACATATGCATCCTCATAATTTCACATATTACTCTATGAACTAGAATTTCTCATTCAACCATAAAACACAAAACTTCATACGAAACTTTACATTTAAAAATCAATGACAATGAGTCATAAATTGTTTACTAAATCTAAGTTATCAAATTTAGAGCTACATGATTTTCACTAGTTAAAAAAAATTATCTTTTATTAACGGTCTAAAGATACTAAAATGATACAAGTGCTTCAAGGATTTTCTATTAGTTCAAGAATCAAGTTTACACAACGTTGTCAGACATTCATCATTTTTTCATCTTCGAATGATTAATTCACTACAAAAAAAAAATATCTATTGTGACACTCAACTTTTAGCTACAGACAAAGTGTCACCTATTGTCCTTTCATGTCACTGCACCATATTAACTTAAAAAAACTCAAATATTCACGTAAACGTAATAAATAGTTTATAGTTGACCAACAGTTTTTCCTCCTTAACCCACACTTCATTTCATTCATGTATTCCCTTCCTCTTCCTCCCGTTTCGGATCTTAGAATTTTTTTTCATTATTTCTTCTCAAATTTGCTCATAATTCACCCTAACCATTGAAACTTTTGTTCCATATTTCTTCTCAAATTTGCTCAAAAGGTTAAGGAATGATTGAAGCTCTTCTCAATTTTTTCTCCCTATTTCATCTCATAAATTATCAACAAAAAAAAAATCGATTCCCTCTTCAATTGATTCCTTCAATTTCCTCTTTAATCGATTTCCCCTTCAATACGTATTCATCTCAATCGAATTTCTCTTATGATTGAGCTATTAATGTAGGGTTCAGACTCAGGATTCAGATTCAACAATACAATAATAACAGTACAACACAATGATTGTAGTTCTAATTCCAACTCAAAACCGAGTCAAAAGCTTTGGTTGTTCGACACCTCCTTTATTCTATGCACTCCTTTCTGCTTATCCTGCGCTACTTTCACCCGTTTCGCGGACTCAAATCCTCAATTACGCGTCTTCGCCTTTTTTTTCACACTCTCACTACCTACAGCTTCAAGAGTCTCAACTCCACAATTTTGCTCTTTCGTCTCATTTCAGGTACTCATCGATCTATCACATCCTTCAATGTAACACTTTACCTTTTTGATTTACCAAAAAAATAATAATCATGTACTTGTTATTTTCATTCTGTTGTTTGAATTTTTCGGTTCAATAATTTCGATTATGGATGAGCTTTTTTTTTTTTTTTTTTTTAATTTAACAAATGTTTTCGACAAAATTGATTTTGCTTTAGACGGATCTGTGACTTCTGGCTTGAATTTTGATAGTAGTTTTGTCTGATTGGGGGAAACCGACTCGATCCGCTTTCATTAGATTCATTCGATTGAGATTTGAGTTTTGTAATTAGGATGTAATTTTTCATAACAATGGCATTTCATCCCGGTAAGTTTAGGCGATTTTTCTTCACGTTTGAAGACGGGAAAACGGTGACAGCCCCACCCTACAATGACCTAATAATTTAGTTGAAGTTTTTAATTTTGATACATCTATTATATTATATAAGTACATATGTCATGTATATATTATTTTTAATTTAGTAACATAAATAGGTCTAGGAACCCTAATTGTCATTGTTGTAAATGTAAATTTTGCAGCCTAGCCACTAGCCAGGGAGAGGGAGGAGAGAAAAAGAGAGAAGAATCATGAGGCCTATACTGATGAAAGGCCATGAGAGGCCGTTGACGTTCCTCAAGTACAACAGGGATGGTGATCTCCTTTTTTCTTGCGCCAAAGATCACAACCCCACCGTGTGGTTTGCTGACAATGGAGAACGTTTGGGCACTTATCGAGGCCATAATGGTGCCGTTTGGTGCTGTGATGTATCCAGTAAGTTCTTCCTCTTCGATTTTGATTTGTGTTTGATTTCAAGTATAAATAATATTGTTATGTGATAGAATTTGAGTAAGATTGAAAATTAGTTTGGGAATACCTCTGCAATTTCATCGAAGTGAATCTTTACACTGAGTTTGGTATATATACAAGTTGATAAACAAAGATGATCCTAACTATTTGTGCCACATTGGCATATCATAACTAACTCAACGACATATTGAACATATATGCCAATACAAGCAAAGCTCAACCAGACTTTGCCATTGTCATAACTCTATTATTATACAGTATAATGTAAGTTGAATTCAATCTATGATTGTAATGCAAAATTATAGCTCCATAACCTTTCAATAGAATGATTGTAATACTTTTTTATAACTGCAAAATTCTAAACTAAACAATAGCTATAATGATTTAACTTTGATAATCAGGATAAACTAGAATGTGATCAGTAATTTGTCCATCAAATTGCTCTTGTGGAGGAAGTAAACCAATATATCCTGCATTTTTTGGAGGGATTAAGTTTGTTAATCTCTATTTAATTTTGTGACCAATCCTTATTGATTTTATGGTAATGAAGGAAATAATACCTGAGTCAATATCATAAGCTCTTTTTTAGAACTAGTTCTGCTTGATAATAACCATTTTGATGGTAAAATTCCTCAAGGTCTTGGCTTTGTTAAAAGCTTATATAGATATTCTGCTTCTCTTAATCATTTCTATGGTGAAATTCCTCATAATTTTTGTGACTCACTAGTTACAAGTATAGTGAATCTCTCTCACAATTCTAGCTCTTGTAAAATTTTAGAACTGAAAAATGCAGGAAACTAGTTTCATTGTCGTTAGCAGGAGAAATTCCTTCTTCTCTTATCGAATTACTTGTTTTTATTTTTCTTGATTTTAAGCATAAGTGTTTGTGGTGATTTAGTTTATGTGATGAAGCTAGTTAAATTTGGAAACTAGTCTTCAAAGAGTTTGAAAGTTGAAGTAAAAACTTTGACTAAATTAGATATAAGAATGTTGTGAAGATTCTTTGGTTCTCTCTTTCTTATGAGTCAGATTTCTTATTTATGAATACTTGCGTGGAGGAAGCTTAAGGGATTTGATTTGTAGTCAGAATTTTCTGTTGCATTGCCTACCTCTCCGACATCAATGTCATCAAATACTTGGGTTTTGTCTTTCTTATGAGTACCTATTTTTTGTGTGTAAATGTTGAATAATATATATTGGAAAAGCCATGGAGAATGTTCATATGCTACAGATTACTGGACAAGCATGAGCAATTCCCATATATTATGTTTCTTTATCTTAGTATCAATTTGGGAAAACCATCATTTATATTTGGTGCCCCAGCTTCAACTGCTAATCATTATCATGTGGATGCAGATATGCAATGACTGGACAATTGATTGCTAAGAGTGATGTATACAGTTTTGGTGTTGTCCTTCTGGAACTTTAGACTGGAATAAAACCTGTTGATCATACACTACCACATGGACAACAGAGTCTGGTTACTTGGGTACTAATTTATATCCTTACACTCTCACCCCTTGCTCTAACAAAAGAAAAAAGAAACAGAATCAAAGCTTCTTTTTATTGTGATCCATGTCCACTGTAAGTTCTAGCTGATCTTGATTGATGTGTGTTTTAGACTACACCTAAACTCAGTGAGGATAAGGTCAGGCCGTGTGTTGATACAAAACTGGGAGGAGAATACCCACCAAAAGCTGTTGCTAAGGTATTTTTATTTTATTTGGCCATTTTTCATGTTGTTAACTATATGTGGAAGTGTTCTATAACTTATATTTTATTTGAATATAAAAGAAGCTCACTAGACTGTATATTTATTTGAAGTATTTGTTAAATATCAGACAATATCTTGTATTTTAATTTGATTGTTTAGAGTGATTTAAAGCCTTTCAGACTTGACAAAAAACTATGATATCTTAGCAATACATAGGGTCATCTGGATCAGTAAACTAGTTTCTATTGACCTTTTAAGATGGAAATTAAATTAGTGGAATATTGTTACACTTGCATCTTTGAGAGTTAGAATTACTTTTCCTCTGTCCTATCTTAATCTACTTTTGAAAAGTGAACATTGAAACAAAGCTTTTTTAATTGTGAATTCTTAACTAAGCTAATGAATACAATCAAGTATTATTTGTAAATAAAAGTAACGGTAATAGCAACACACACCTACTTCTTATGTCTTTATTTTGCTTCAAATTATTTAAACAAACCATTTTCTTTGAACAACATACGTGTTTCATTTTCGCAACATGTGATCGTGACTTGAATAGGAGAATCTAGAAGGTAAAATCATTTATCATTTCTCCGATTATCAATGTTTTGGACCTGGATGCATGACCCATTAACTTGGTTTCTGTATTTCAGATTCCTGGTGTTCCAATAATGTACACCACTAAAAAGGTCAAGATTGTAATAGGTATGCTCAGCTATATTCAGTAAGTGGTAGTCTTCAATTCATGTTGAATAAGTAAGTTGCAGCCTCTAGTAGCAATTTTCTACATCTTGATTGTGGTAATTGAAAAGCAAAGAACATGTTAAATAGTAATGACAATCTTCAGGAATTACTGCAATACCATAGAATCATACACACAAAGAGTAGATAAATAATAGTCTATTTAGGAATTGCTTTTTCAAAACATTTGGTTCATTTGTATACATATCAAGCACCTAATGACATAAAGCAGCATGTGGAGGCATGTTCTGATCCAAAAAAAATTATACATGAATCTAATACAATAGATATACTTTTTAAATTCCTTACTAAATGTTTTTGTTTCATTACAGATTGATGCTCATGATGGTGGTGTTAATGACTTAGGATTTTCAGATCCAAACAATAAGCTATGCTTTGTAACTTGTGGAGATGATAAGTTAATAAAGGTAACATATTTTTTTTCCAATCTATTGTAGATTATAGTTATATGAATGTATATCTTTAATTATTAATATTTGATGAGTGATACATATAGGTATGGGATTTGAATGGAAATAAGGTCATGTAGCATCTGTTTATTCTGTTTTACCAAGTCAGAAAGAACATATTCAGGTTAAATTCTTCTATCGCCCTCTCTCTACATTTGAATTTTTATTTTATTTTATTTTGAGGCATTCTAGAATCTGTTGTAGTGAATGCTTGACTGATAAGTTATTGTGACATCAAATTCATGCAGTTTTATTTTTCAACTTCGGTTGATGGCAAACTTACTGCAGTGAGGTTCGATCAATCGTAAATTAATTATGGCCTAGCTTTTCATCCTATTTTCTTTCAGTATATACTGCCACATGAAAATGAAAAGCTTTTGCAAGTTGAATTATTGGTTATTGATGAAGCAGCTGCTATTCCACTACCTATGGTGAAGTATTTGCTTGGCCAATATTTGGTCTTCCTGTCTTCTACTGTTAATGGGTATGGATAGTGTTTGCTTTTGGCGAAACCTTCTATATATATCAATTTTTAGTGATAAATTATCAACTCTTTTGATTACCCCTTTCGTTCCTCTTAAGTCAAGTTTAATGTATCAATTTTTTCATTTTGCTCTTCCAAAGTTATGAAGGAACTGGACGCTTGTTATGACTAAAACTTGTGCAGCAACTGCAAGAGCAAAGCCATATGACACTTACACACTATAAAAATTCGTAGGGTAAATCACTTATGACACTTACACACTATAAAAGTTACCTATTTTTATATGGACTCATGCTGCTCTTGGAGGTTGAACAATGTTTATCTTTCTTTCCAAAAATCTTTATATTGGGCCACCAAGGTACAACTTCCACATTGAATTCACCACTTCAGTAGTGTACTCACAGTTTCTTCCTACATAACATCCTTTTTCTCTGTTTACTCTACTCACACTAGTCTTTCATAATTAAATGTAACCAAATAATACCAAAACAGATATTGTTGTTCATTTAATGTATTTTGTACTTTTTGATATCATTTATTGAAACTAAGAGTAAGAAGTTATGGGACATCACTCTTGTTGCAACATACAGAAGGTTAAAAGGGGATTATGGTCACCTGAAGAAGATGAAAAACTCATCAAATACATTACAACTTATGGACATGGTTGTTGGAGCTCTGTTCCAAAACTTGTGTAAGTGATTTACACTATGTTATGACTAAAACTTGTGTAAGTGTCATAAGCCCTAAGAGAATTCGTGGATAGTTGATAGAAGTTGTGTGCTAACTAACCTATTGCAGTAAGTTTATATTTTTTGCTGTTTGTATTTTTCTTCAAAACATTTCACTTTATTTTATGGTTGGTTCACTTAATCATTTGTGAAATTTGTGTGGAAGATACATAAGTTTCTTCTTGTAAGGACAATTTAATTTTAAGTTTCTTATTAAGAAATGATGGTAAACATTCAAGAAAATTGTTTAAAATTTTCAAAAAAACAAGGTCAATTGCATCTGGATTAATGGAAGAACACTTATGTATCAAGGCTATGATAAATTATAGAGTTTCAAGGAAAAGATGCTATAAAGGCAGATTATTGTTCTCTATGAAATTAGTTTGCAGTTTATCACAATAAATGATAAGGAACTCATTCTAGTTTCTTTTGAAAATTTATTGAATCTTTCAGAACAAAATAACTATTAATTGTATGATTTAATATAATTAGTAAAATTAAATTATATTTTATTGTATGTTTCAATGACATTAATTAATAAAAATAAATTAAAAATTTAAATTTAATTTACTGGTAATAATAGTTTAGAATTACAATTAGTAAGGAGATAAAATAAATTTAATTTAATAAATAATAATAAGTTTTAGTGACAGACATACCGTAGGAATAGATTAATATTTTATTTATATTTTCTTATTTTTATTGACCGATAATACTGTAGGAATAGACTAATTCTTTATTTATATTTGTCTAGTTTTTAGTGACAATCATTATTGTAGGTAGAAATCAAAAACATGCAGTGACAATCCTCAGAACATGTAGTGACAGTCCTTAAAGTGTAGTAAGACGCCCCCTTAAAGTTCACACTAATTTTGAGTGTCACTCAATGTATTATTGACTTTTAGCTACAGTTTTGAACGTTTAGTGACACATTTTGTATGTCACGATAGGTCAATTTTTTTGTAGTTATTAATACTAACTTTGAAAAAATCTATCACATATCCGTATCCATGAATCAACAAGACCACTAGATACAATGTTCAACATATGTATCATAATGTAGTAACCACACTCATAACCTTAATTTAGGTTCTCTTTGGAACTAAAATTGAATATTATATGTAAATTATAATGAGTAAATATTATATAGATAAAAACATATTAATTATAATTAAAATTCTATATATATATATATATATATATATAATCTAAACAACTTACAATGGGAATGCTCCATGTGGGATTATTCTTTCTTAATCTTCGAAACTTATTATATTCAACCAAAGCTACAAAAATAAAATATTCATTAAAATTGTACTAGACACTTACAAATTGGGAAACGATTTTCACAATATTTTTCCCCCTTTTTAGCTTCCTTAGCTTTGGAGGAAATGGCCAAACAAGAAAACTACACTCAACAACAAATTTCCTATTTGACATCCTAAAAAACTAGTCATTTCTCCCACTGATATTTGTTTCATTGACTTGCTCAGACAAATGCATTTTAGCATATTTAAATGCATATTGATATCTGCCACTGCTAGTGGTTAAATAGAAAGTTTGGCGTGAGTGGAGTTCGAGCCACGTGTTAAGCTGTACTTATGGCATTATCTTTTTCCAGGTATGCACATGCATTTTATTGCATATTACAGGATCTGGGTTGTTCTTGTTCTAGTTGTTTCTTTTTATTTTCTCTGTTAAAAAGAAATAACAGAAATTTGTATGAAGTTTAGCTAATAAATATCAAACAAGAGTATAAGTACAACTCTACCCGGCATATTGAACATTGCAAGTCAGAATGTCAGAGATGAAATTTACTGTCTGCTTCTAATAATGATGAAAGCATAGTGTGGAATCAATGGAATGTAGAGAGTTACTCCAGATTTTATCATATTTGTTGAATAGTTTGAGGAAGTTGTAAGGTTAATTTGGTGGTTAGAATGTGAGAGGTAAGATAGGAAGTTATAATGGGATTGAGCATTCAATCCTCACCCCCAACAAAATATTAATAGTACTGATATCCCCAATCACAATATTGCGGTTAATGTTCATCTTTTTTTGTAAAAATCCAAAATTTATTAGAACATCTCAATAACATGTTATTTGCAATGTGGTTAGGTGGCAATTGGTAGCCATTGTAGTCTCTTTGAAATTCAGAAACATAGATCACTTTCATTCATTTCAAAACATGTTTCTGATACAATATATAAAAAAACAAAAAAGAGTAAAACAGTAGGACAACATGGTGGTCTGTCACCTAACCATGATTACAAAGTTTTAAACTACTCCAACAAGTATGGGTCACCATACTTTATGCAGAGGTAACTTGTACAGCAAAATAACACTCAAGATAAAACAAAAGATCAAATCTCATGCTTTAACACTCCTCCTTGATATTTTTGATGGACACTCCAAGCAACCTTCTAAACCTTTCAAACTTAACTCTTGGAAGAGATTTGGTCAATATATCAGAAACTTGAGAGTCCGAACAACAATGAGCGAGCTTGATCTCTTGACTTTTTATAGCCTCGCGTATAGCATTAAACTTCACTTGAATATGTTTGGTCTTTCCATGTTGAACTGGATTTTCAGCAATAGCAATTGCTGATTTGCTATCACAATAAATCAAGGTTGCTTCCAGCTGTTGTATTCCCAAATCAAGTAGGATTTTCCTCAACCAAATAGTTTGGTTTGTTGTTGCAGCTGCTGCTACATACTCTACTTCAGCTGTAGATTGAGCTACAATTTCTTGCTTCCTTGAGTTCCATGAGAACATGCCAGAGCCTAAGGAAAAAGCATAACCTATAGTACTCTTCATGTCATCAATATTTCCAACACAATCACTATCAACATAGCCTATCAAACTTCCATTTTCACTTGGTTTGTACCATATTCCAAATTGTGTAGTTCCCTTAACATATCTAAGCACCCTTTTTGCTGCAGCAAAATGTGTCGTGGTAGGACTCTGCATAAATCTTGAGAGTAGACTTGTTGCATACATAAGGTCAGGTCTGGATGAAGTAAGATAAAGTAGATTTCCAATCAAGCTTCTATAAACAGAAGCATCAATTTTTTTAGCTTCATCTTCCTTTGACAGCTTCAAATTTGACACCAAAGGCATGGGGACAGATTTGCAACTTTCCATTCTAAACTTCTTCAAAATTTCACGAGCATAATTTTCTTGATTACGAAAAAATTCCATCCTTAGATTGATACACTTCCAAGCCTAGAAAGTAGTTCATTTCTCCCAAGCTAGACATCTCAAATTGGTTTTTCATGTCCTCCACAAGTTTTTGTACTTCTTGTTGATTATTGCTTGTTACTAGCAAATCATCAACGTACAAAGAGACAATTAAAGAACCACCATCCAACAACCTTCTTACATAAAGCTTTGCATCATTTTCACTCCTCTTGAAGCCTTGATTGTGAAAGTGGCTATCAATTTTGCTGTACCAAGCTCTAGGGGCCTGATTTAACCCATACAAAGCTTTATGAAGCTTATACACCATTTCTTCTCTTCCTTTCACTAAAAAACCATCAGGTTGAGCAACATAAATCTCTTCATCAAGATTTCCATTCAAGAATGCTGATTTGACATCTAAATGCCAAATTTTCCACTTCATTTGTGCAACCAATGCTACAAGAATTCAAATAGTGTCCATTATTGCTACCGGTGCAAACGTTTCTGTGTAATCAATTCCAGATTGTTGAACATAGCCTTTGACCACAAGTTTGGCCTTCTATCAGGGTTCTTTTTACTTCTGGTATATGAGTGTAGCACAATGAACCAAACACCCTTAGATGCTTGATAGAAGGTTTGATACCTCCCCAAGCCTCAATAGGTGTCATCCCCTCTACAACCCTTGTAGGAAGTCGATTTTGGAGATACACAGCAGTGTTTACTGCTTCTGCCCAAAAAGACTTTGGCAATTTCTTCTAAAAAATCATGCATCTAGCCATCTCAAGGACATATCTATTCTTTCTTTCAGAAACTCCATTTTGTTGGGGTGAGTAGTTGATTGTAAGTTGGCGCTTAACACCAAAATCATCACAAAATTTATTAAATTCTGTAGAAATAAACTCCTTCCCATTGTCAGTTCTAAGTTTCTTCAAAAAATAGCCATTTTGGGTTTCAACTAAGGCTTTAAATTTCTTAAAAACATAAAAAACTTCAAATTTCTGTTTAAGAAAATAAACCCAAGTCATTCTTGTAAAATCATCAATAAAAAGAATGAAAAACTTGCTACCATGGAGTGAAGTAGTATTCATAGGTCCACAAACATCTGAGTGAACCAATTCAAGTTTTTTATTTGCTCTCCATGTTGCCAAACTTGGAAAAGCCAATCTATGTTGCTTACCAAGTTGACAACCTTCACACACTTCTGAGCACATTTGAATACTAGGCAAGTCTTTGACCAACTTTTTCTTTTGAGCAAATTGAATGGATTTCAAATTATAGTGGCCAAACCTCTTGTGCCAAAGCTTTGAATCAAGTTCAGCCTTACTCAATTTACATTCATGTTCATAAACTAAATTCCAGTTAATAGGAAAACTTCTTTTTTTTATATCTATTTCCAATAATTCATGATTATTAACATCAGTAATCATACAACTTCCTTCTTTAAATAACAAGCAGTAGCCGTTTTGCATCATTTGACCCACACTCAACAGGTTTTGATCAAGTCCAGGCACTAAAAGAACATCATAAATCTGGTTTGCTAGTTATGTGTTGTGTGCATCCACTATCAAGAAACCAAGTGTCTCCATCCTCCAAAATTTTTGTAGTCTTGGCCATGAACAAGAGTTCTTCGCTATCATCCGTTTCAGTCACATTTTCCTTTTGAGATGTGTGACTTTGTTGATTTTGTTGCTGCTGTTTCAGCCTACAAAACCTCTCAATATGTCCATTTTTGTTGCAATATCTACATTGTAATGGCGATGGAGTTTTTCCTTTGTACCAACAATAACTCTCTTTGTGGCTAGTTCTTTTGTAGATTCCACACTTTGGAAACCTTTCTTTCTTCTTTGTATCATTTACATAATGTTGCCCAACAAATTTCCTTTCATCTTTGACTTTTATGGCTTTTTCTTTGTGTTTGACTTGTAAGGCTGATTCTGTTGCTTCCTCTTGTCGAAGAATTCTTCTCTGCTCTTGAGCTTGAAGAGCATTTGTAAGCTCTGTTAAATTTATCTTAGAAAGATCTTTAGACTCTTCAAGTGAAGAAATTTTGGATCCAAACCTTTCGGGTAAAACCACCAAGACTTTTTCTACAATTCTACTATCAAGAAATTGTTCCCCCAACAATCTAATTAGGGTTACAACTTTCATAACTTTGGTCATGAAATCATTTATGGTTTCAGCTTCATTAATCTTCAAGGCTTCAAACTCTCTTTTGAGATTAAGAACTTGCATTTGCTTAGTTCTTTCATTCCCAAAAAACTCTTCTTCCAACTTCTCCCAAACTTGTTTTGTTGTTTCCAAGTGTGAGATTCTCATGAAAATATCATCATTCACAGTAGAGTGAAGGATGGTAAGAGCCTTAGCTCTCTTAGTAACTTGCTCACTATGGTATCTCATTTGAGCAATAGTTGGATTTTCTTACAAAGGTGGTGGTTCAGTAGCTGTTTCCACCACCTCCCAAAGATCATATGCTCTCAATTGAGTCCTCATCTTTACAGACCAGATTTCATAATTCTTTTCTGTAAATATAGGAGGTGCTGGTAGTGTAATATTGTTAGAAGCCATCAAGAAAAAAAGGTTGGGTATGATTTTTTCTTTTCAAATGGGTGTTCTATTTCTATAAAAAAATTGGTATGCTGGATTTTTTTGTGGTTTTAGGCCCTTCAAGAACAAAGAGGCTCTAGATACCAATTGTTGTCTCTTTGAAATTTAGAAACATAGATCACTTTCATTCATTTCAAAACATGTTTCTGATACAATATATAAAAAAATATAAAAGAGTAAAACTGTAGGACAGCATGGTGGTCTGTCACCTAACCATGATTACAAAGTCTTAAACTACTCCAACAAGTATGGGTCACCATATTTCATGCGGAGGTAACTTGTACAACAAAATAACACTCAAGATAAAATAAAAGATCACAAAATATTGTTGGTTAACATCTCAAATCTCATGCTTTAACAGCCACATCGGAGTTTATTTAAATTTATGAAAGATAAAAGATTCCCTCAGACAAAATGGTGGAATTCACACAAAAAATGCAGAATTACATAAATAGAAGAATACATGAGAAAATGGAATAGTATTAGCTGAATGTAATAGTGTAATTCAGTTTACAAGCTGAATTCTTAGAGCAACTTCTCTATAGATAAAATATTCTATGTTCCCACATATAACTAACTGAATCCTGAGCATAACAAATTGTGTCTTCAACAACACATTTATTCTAATTACGCTTGTATTATAAATATTTTGTTTTGACCCTATAATACAATATCATATCTCTATCACAGAATGTCCCCACACCTATTGTGTTATAAATAGTGAATTATGGTGGCCAGCCAAAAATGCACCTCACAAACATGGTGTTGTGGTCTATAGCAGAAACATGGTAAATACAAATACAATAGGTGTTGTGGCCTATAGCTGCTGCCACCAAATCCGCCATGGCAAAGCTACGGCAAAAATTTGACAACATTGCTCCACAGAGTTGCAATGCTATGAACCTCTATGCACATAAGGGAAATTTAGTTACATTGGGAGCTGAGAAGGGGAACTAATGAGAATGGAATTTGTTGTCAGATTTTTTTCTTCTAATGTGAGGAATACACTTAAGTTAGAGGATAAAATTGCAAACTTTTAACTGTTTAATAGAAAAAAAAATTAAAGATTAATATTTCAACATCTTCATAATCATAATTTGTTTTATAACTTTCGAGGAGACAAATTCACATGCCATGAAACATTTGTATGTCCATCCTAAAACTCAAATTTTGTGCATTTGCATGTGCCTTAGCATTTCCATTTTGTGCCAACACAACAATGTTTATTTGGATTTGTAGAAGGCCAACATAATCATTTCTAAAAAGATCAAAATGTGCATTTGAAATATATATACCGGAAATACAATAAACACTTACAACTTGACGATGTGCATGATATTTTTATTTGGTTTCCATCCCAATGAACATAGGAAGACTATAGTATTTTTCTTATGACAAATAATGAGAAATTGCCAATGACAACTACATTTTGCAAAAAGGTAAAAGTGTTAAGTACATTTGTGTTCTAAACTTGTAATGGATAAATTATAATAAAATTTTACTTACTTGTTTATATAAGGTAATAGATAACATTCTTTTAGATCCTGCTGCAACTTATTTTGTATGTATTTTTTAGTCTCAATAGAATCATATTCACTCTGACTGAAACACGGATCAATGAATCCATACATGCCACTCTTGCCCAAGTCAATACAAAGGCTATGCATATATCTAAGATATTAAAATAAATAAATTACAATAAGTATTTGTTATAAATTAAATTAATTTTTTTTACTAATTTTATACATTAAATGTACTTACGTCAACCATATTTGTATAATAGTGATGCACAACTCTCGATTATCCTAAGGTTCCTTGGCTCATTTTCGAACTCCGGATACAAATCATCAATTTTTTTCCATTGCAAAGAATCAGCTGGGTAACGGAGTTGTCCATCACGCTTCCTCTCATCGGCATGCCATCTTACATTCTTTGCATCATCTATATTAGCAAACAAATGTTTGAACATTATAACTATTGGAAGATACCATAACACCTTCACATGAGGTTTCTTTGAGCTTTCTTCATAAATGGAATCACCAATCTTCATTTTGTAGCGTGATAGTCCACACCTAAGACACTTAGTCAACTATTCAAAGTCATTTCTATACAATAAACAATCATTAGGGAATGCATTTATTTTCCTATACTCCATGCCCAGTGGACACAATAACTTATTTGCCTCATAGTTACGATTCGACAATGTGTTACCTTTTGGGAGCATTTCTTTCAACAATGCAAGCAATTGAGTGAAGCTTTTATCTATCCATCCATTTCTCGCCTTCAAGTTGAACAATCTCAATACCGTAGACAACCGTGTGAAGTTACTGCATCCCAAATACAATGTCTCTTCTTTGCACTACATAGATTATCATATACATGTACACGATTAAAGGACTCTTGTCCAACATCACGTATCATGTCCTTTAGTTGATCGTTTATATCTACATTAAATTCCTCTCTTTCAGAGGTATTTGACATGTTTAACGAATCACCATGCCATATCCATCTGATATAATTCAGGTCAATACCAGAACAAATAAGATGACTTTGTATTTCCTCAAAATGTGATGTATTTTCATTCAAACACATAACACAAGGACAATAAAACCTCCCTTTACTTTTAGGAAGTTTTTTTAAAGCAAATTGTAAAAACTCCTCAACTGCCTTTTTATACTCGTCACTCAAACGATTAGCATTCATCCAACTGCGATCCATAACTACTTCTGAAAAAATATACAATGGTAAAATGATCTTAATCACATTTTAAGAATCATATTTCTACATAAAAAGTTAATTGAGTTATTTCTGTTCTCACATCTATTATGTATTTGCTTTTACAATGCAAGGCTTACATAGTGTGCATATGCTAATTGTCTTTTTAATATAGCTTGAGGGTAATGCATGTTTTCTTTGTAACCATTGTAGCCAGAGCAATTAAATAAGATATTTTAGCTTTGTGGAGCACCAGATGAGACAATCTGGTCTGGAGTTACTAAGACTCCTTGGTACAATAAGTTTAAACCTACAAGACCAATACAAAATCACCTAAAGGAGGAAATAGGGGTTAAAATTTAGAAGCAAGAGGAATCATTGGTGCAACAGTTTTGCCAAGAGATTGGAGTTAGAAGAAGAGTGCTCAAGGTTTGAATGCATAACAATAAGCACAATCTTGCCAAAAAATTACATACTTATCTCCCACCAACTACTTCTACTTAAATTATTATTATTATTATTATTATTATTATTATTATTATTATTATTATTATTATTATTAGTATTACCTTCTGCTACTGCAAATATATATAACTAAAATATATATTAGTATTTGTCATAAGTAAGTAACTAAGCAAGAAAGGAGTGTTGTTGTTAACTTTCCAAATCATGATTTCTGTTAGACTTGTCTTGCTTTTCAAAATAACATTCATTATGTTTGTGTGTGTTGTGGTAATTTAATTAATTAGTTTAGGAATTTGCATGTTAGTAAGTATATGATCATTTGAGTGATGTTTCTCTTCTCAAGACTCTACAAGCCATCATCATATTCATATATGGAATACGGACTCTGACCTGAGTTGCCATTTGTATTACTTATGGAATGGAATTTATTTTATTTACAAATTATTATTCTTATCTTCTTATTTCATTCATTCATTTATGCTAGCTATACTTACATCTTTTATAAGTACAGTTAACTTAATTCTCACATCATTTTTCAACCTTGTCTGTTATTATTTATTTGAAAATGTTTTTCCTGTCTAAAATTTATGAGAAGGGTTAACAACAATCAATTTCAAATATTGATTAAAATTTACTTAACAACTATTAAAATATGTAAATTTTATATAAATTTAATAAAACATTTAATGTGTATCGATTTGTGTTGGATGCATGGATCGAGCAATATGCGAATGAACGGATTAATATGTGTGTCTTGCGTACGTCTTATATATTTCGTTTCTTTAATTTAATCATTTTATGTATTTAATTGAAAAAGTGTTCTAAACATCCATACTTAAAATTAGTTGTTACAACTTAGATCACTATACATATATATTAAATTGTTTTGCACAAAATATTTTCTCCACCCATTTAAACAATATGTATGAATACATTATAATAGTAGATATATTTTGGCAACCCATATTTCAGACAGTAAATATTGAGTATCATTATTCATTTATGCATTTTTATACAGAAAAGTAATAAAATGTTGTATTCTCTTTTATTATCTTTTGCTTTTTAACCGATGAATCTGAATTGCTTTTGTTCTTGTCTCCAATTCTAGTTTTGATCTTCAATTGACACATCAAAATTTAATCTTTAGATTTTTAAATTTCAAATCCTGCTCTTGCTGGTATAATTTATTTTTGTTGCATTTTCCATGCATTTAAATCGGTAAAGCTTTTGATGATCAAGCTGTTTTTTCTCACAATGTTTTTTTGCAAGATCTAAAGTTGGACATGTTAGTAGTTAGTTAATGATAGTTGTTAAATATCTAATTTAATGTATTCAGTGTTGTCAAGTAGTATTTGGGCCTAACTGTTTGTTTTTTTAAGTTTCAAATATAAGAGTATGAACACATTAAGCAACAACCAACACAAATCACAAACTCAAATTGACAAATGTGTTTAAAAAATTATAGCATTAGACTTATTATTAACAGAGACAATTACTACTCAAATTTCTCCATCACTTTCATAGTTTTTTAGGCATCACTACTTCTCAAATTTCACCATCATTTATGTAGAAATTTCTCCATCTATTAAAGATTAATAATAAGAATAATTAACAATGAAATAATTTTAGATTGTTGAGTAACAAACAAGAATTATTAGAAAATTACTTGAGAAAGCAACAAACAATTCTCGATAGTGAAAGAAATTGACACTTCTCGACGAAAATGCTCCTTGATAGATGGAAGAGGAAGACAAAGAAAACTCGTCGTCGGTGGTGAAGTAGAAAAATATTGTGTTGGACCAACTCGTCGCTGACGATGAAGGCTGAAAATTGTGTTCAATTCACAATTCACGTTTTCACTTAAAGATGAAGGTTAAAGGTGGAAGGATGAAAATGTTTTCACGGGTAAGATGCGTGTGTTTAATTTGTGGTTGGGTTTGATGTAGAACGAAGGTTGAAGGATGAAAAATGGGTTTGGATTCATGGATGATTAATATGTGGGTTTGCAGAAGAATGAAGGATGGAGATGAAAAATGGGTGGATTCGCGCGTGATTTCTTATTTTTTGGTTAATTTAGTGTTTATTTTAAAGGCTTGTTAGATCGGTCTAACAAAACAGATATAACAAAATTTGTAATAATAACAAATTTGCCACCGCCTTTTTTTCTTGTGAAGTCTTTTTTGTAATGTATATCTTAGAACAATTCAATTAAAACAGATCTAACAAAATTTACTATAATAATAAATTTACCATATCATTTTTTTGTGCAGTTTTTTTTTAATATGTATGTTAGATGAGTTTAATTAGAACATATCTAATAAAATTTACTCTAATAAAAAATTTGCTACAATTTTTTATTTTTTTGTGTAGTTTTATTTTTTTAATGTGTATGTTAGAACAGTTCAATTAGAACAGATCTGACAAAGTTTACCAGAATAACAAATTTGTCACCATCTTGCTTATTACATTGGATGTATAACAACCAATTTAATATCGCCAATGTAACAAGGTTAAAATGCACTAGTGATGTGCTCTCTTATGGCCAAGTACTTAATGTTGATATGTTTGCTTCGACTTTCACTTGTTTTATTCTTAGCCATAAGCACTACAGCTAACTTATCACAATACATCTTATATTGGTCTTGAAATTGAATCCACAATTTTCATCCCATAAATGAAACTCTTTATTCATACACCATATGATATAGCCTCAAAACATTTTATGAACTCAACTTCCATTGTGGAAGTAGCGATAAGGTTTTGCTTCACACTTTTCTAAGAAATAGCTCTCCTAGCTAACACGAAAATCCAACCACTTGTTGATTTTTCTTGAATCAATGCAACCAACAAAATTTGAATCAGAGTAACCATTGACCTCCAAATTTTTAGTTCATCTATACATAAGCGTGTAGTCTTTGGTTCCTTGAAGGTACCTCATCACTTTGTTTATAGCTTTTTAGTGTTCCATACCATGATCACTCTAATATATGCCTAACATCCCAATTGCTAATGCAATGTTTGGCCTCATGCATACCTAGACATACATTAGGCTTCCAACTATAAAAGCATATATAATATGAAGCATTGGTTTCCTTTCAAAATTATTCTTTGGCCATTGGTTCAAATTGAACCTATCACCCTTCACAATGGGTGCTACACTTGTGAACAATATTTCATATGGAATCTTTCTAAGACCTTATTGATTTACACTTCTTGTGACAAATCCATATTTCTACAACTTTATCTCTTTGAATCTTAATACCAATGACATAGGTTGTGTCACCCATATCCCTCATATCAAAACTCTTAGAGAGAAATTGTTTCACTTCATATAGCAACCCTTTATCATTGGTACCAAGTAAAATGTCACCCATATACAAAAAAGGGAAATCTTTTTACTCCCAATAATCTTCTGGTATATACATTGAGAATTAACAATGTCAATTATAAGGAAGGGGTGTTTGAATTATAATTTCCCCATTTTAAAAACAAAGAACACTTTTGGTTAGTGAAAAACAACAATATTAACTTATCTATATAAAAACTAATTAGAAGATAAAAAGTAAATAGAGATAAAGGAAGAGATATCGCATAAAGATATATCATGGTTCACCCAATACAAGTTACATCTAATCCTCACAATTGTGAGATTTTCCACTAAGTGCTCAAAGCAAGATCGTTCTTGGTTTTCACACAGCTTTTACAGATCAATCTTGATGTGTTACAAAGCAATACCTTTCTACCAAGAAAGGATTTCCACATGTTATCTTACACTCTTTTAAAAAGGATTTTTACAAACTACCTTTTAAACATAAAATGATTATTACAAACTGCTCAAGTTATGTCAATAATAGAGCCTTGAGTGACAAAGTAATGATTTTGAGATTGTTAGAATATGAGTATGCTCAACTCATGTTTGAGAATATATTCTAGATTTTAGAACTCAGTAGAAACTGATTCTAATATCAAACTAAGAACAAAAATGCAACTTAGAAATGATTGAGAAACTCAAGAAGATTTAATTATGATTGAATGAGTGATGTGTTGTTTTGCACTTGAAGCTATTATCTATTCTTTATGTTTGATGCTTTATTTATAGGCTTCAAGAGGGCTTATAATATCTCATTTGGCCGTTGGAAATAGTCTAATTGCCATGAGTAAGTTAGTTGATAAAATGATCCATAAAGCAAGAATCGTTTTGTGAACCAAGAACGACCTTTGATTTTTCCTTGAGATGAGTTGACTTTTAATCTTATCTTGACGATTGTCTAAAGTGATCCTTTGCCTTGAATCCCATGTCCAGGTCTGTTTGAAAGCACATCAGAGGTGTCCTTTCCAACCTGTCAGCCTTGTACTTCAATTTTCTTGAATTGGAGAATGATCATGCTTTATGAATTTGTGAAGCATAGTCTTTCGCCTTCAAATCTTGGAGTGATTCTTGTATTGGATTATATTTCTACTGAAATTCTGGAATGGATTACGATTCTTGGATCTAACATTTTCTTTAAGAATATGATAATTCTAGTTAATTTATAGACGTGGAGAACATTCTTCGTTTTCCAAAAATCTATCAAGAACATTATTCGTTTCTCTGAATTAACTTTCTTTATTGTAATATGACCTGTTTTTTAATACTTGGTACCTATCTTGATCAACACACTCAAATACACATGTTAAATACCAAAACACTTAGAATCATAATTAGAAGTCTTGATTAACTTTTGTTTAATTATCATCAAAATATTAATTTGGGATTTTGTCTCAACACATTGATTTAGAATGTTCTCTACAAATCCAAAACAAGAGATGACATTATGAAATTTCAAATACCACTGACTAGAAGCTTGTTTGAGTCCATATAGGGATTTCATAAGCTTGCATACCAAATGCTTATCAGTACTAGAAGAAAATCCTTTTTGTTTTTTCATATAAACCTCTTATTCCATATCTTCATTCAGAAATACAGTTTTCACATCCACTTGGTGTACTTCAAATTAAAATGATTAACTAATGATAAAATAATTCGAAGAGAACCCTTCTTATATACAAGAGAGTCTCCTTTTAATTGATCCCTTCATTTTTAGTTAATCTCGTTAGCAATGAGTATTGCTTTATATCTTCCAATGTTGCCTAATGTGTTTTTCTTAGTCTTAAAAGATCCATTTATTACTAGTGGCTTTTAAACCATTAGGCAACTCAACAAGATTCTAGACACCATTGCAAGACATGTAATTCATCTCTTCTTTTAAAGAATCATGTCATAAATTTGACTCTCTATAACTCATAGCTTGCGAAAATGTTTCGGGTAATTTTCAAAATCAGTACTATAGTTAAATTCTTGTAAATTTACCATATAATCGCTAGATATAGTTGACTTTTTTTTTTCTAGTAGGTCTCCTTATCGTTGACTCAACATTTTCTTAAGGATAATGTTGTTCAATGTCTATTCAGCCATTTACAAAATTTGTTGAACATTTTCATCTACTAAATTTTCATCGGCCACTTGTGGAACTTCAGTGTTTGGTTGTCTACTACTTGTTTGAACTTTAGAGGTATTATGAATGACAATCAATTTGCTTCTTGATGTGGAATGATGAGCATCAACATAACTTCTATTAGAAACAATATCCTAAAATTGATTGCTCCCACTAATCAAATCATTTTCAAGAAACTTCGCATTTCTTGATTCTACAATTCTAGTGTTGTGAGATGGAAAATATCTTTTAGATCTTTTTGGCATATCCAATGAAATACCCACTTATAGTCCTAAGGTCTAGTTTCTTGTTTTGTGGGTTGTAAACTCTTACTTCAGATGGGTATCCCCAAATGCATATAAGACACAAACTCGATTTCTATCATTTGAATAACTCAAAAGGCATCTTTGGGACAAACTTAGTTGGAACATGATTCAATATATACATTGTCATATTAAGAGCTTTGCTCCACAAGAAATTTGGAAGTTCAAAGTTACTATGCATACTCCTAACCATGTTCATCAATGTTCGATTTCTTCTTTCTATTACTGCATTATGGCCCGAAGATCCAAACATGGTGTATTGAGAAACTATCTCATTATCTTGAAGAAACTTCACAATTGGATCCATGTTACATGTACATATACATATATCATGAGTAATCATCAATGAAAAAGATGAAGTATTCTAGGCCTTGTATGTCCATATCTGGACAACATATATTAGAATATATAGTTTTTAATATTTTAGTAGCCCTCTTTGTACCTTTCTGATACTTGTTAGTATGTTTTCCCTTAATGCAATTCAGACAAGTATCAAAATTAGCGATGTCTGATGTGTCATGTACTCCACCATTCACTAATCTTTTTTATTATCTGTGTGGAGATATGTCCCAACTTTGATGCCACAAAATTGAGAAATCTTCATTTATAACTCATCATTTTGTACAAGTGTGAACATGCATAACATCATTAGTGGTATTATTTTTAAAATTAAATGAGAGAAGACCATATCATAATACACCATTTTCAACATACTTAGATTTATAAAACAAACTAAAAGAAGATTCATAAAAATTAAAGGAGTAACCCAAAGGTACAAGTTTTGAAAAATAAATCAAATTTCTAGGAAAACATGGAACATTAATGGTCTTTTCTAAATTTAAAACAAAACCACTACTTAAAACTAAACTACACCTTCCAACAACCTCTAGAACACATATTGCTGTATAAATAGATGTCTTGTTCACATGGAAGTGGTTTCCTTAGGTCTGTCATACCCTATAAATGAGATTGGTTAATTTGTTTTCTTAGGTTATTTCTTAAAGATGGAGCAATCCTTTTACAAAAGAAACATTTGGACTCTTTCTTTATTCCACCTTGATGCGGTATTTTTTCTTTTCCAAAATCAATCCATCATGTGTTATAAACATCATGAACTATATTAGATTCATAACAAATAAATGAGATTGGTTAACCTTTCTTCTAATGTTATTTCTTAAATATGGGGCAATCCTTTTACAAAAGAAATATTTTGACTCTTTCTTTATTCCACCATGATGCGGTATTTTTCTTTTTCCATTTTTCTTGGATTTGTTCAAATGCTTTCCCACAATAGTGGCTAGAACATCTTCACTTCTTTCCATCACCAACCTTTCTTCTTCTTGAATACACATGGTCATGCGTTCATTGATTAACCATTTGTCCTTATGTGTGTTGTATGAAATCTTGAAGGGTCCATATGGTGGTGGAAGAGAGTTCAAATTTAGTGCTCGAGGAAAAAAAATCAAATATATCAACTTCAAGAGCTTTTAATTGTGTTGCAATATCCCTCATTTTCATGATGTGCTCACGCACAACTTTCAAGGTGATAAGCTTTGTGGTTGAAAACTTAATAATAGGATGATAGCCCGTGTCTTATCAAACATTTCAAATTGTTCAATAATAATATTCAATAATGCTAAAAAATTATCATGATAATCAATATAACCATGAATACTAGTAGAGATACTAGTAGAGATATTGGTCTTTATGAACATCACACTAAGACGATTGAATCGCTCCCACATTTCATAACGATCAATATCATTCAAAAAACTAGTTTTAGTCACTAGTTTTAGTCACATAACTTAATGATAAAACTATCAAAATATGTTTATTTTCTTAATTCCTATAGACAAATTAGAAATATATATTGATATTTCACACTAATTAATTATATAAGTTTAATAAAAATTCTTGTAAGATAAAATTGACAATATATAATTAATTACCATCAAATGTCACAAATATGATATTAAATATTTAATATATATATATATATAACTTTGCAAAATTAACACTGTGACTATTTCCCAATTAATTAAAATCACATATATCATCTGGATATTTAACTCAAACTAATTAAATTGCATAAACAGGATACAATAAATTTTATTCTATTATAACTGCATCTGCATGATTACACTAATAACAAGATCATACAAAATTAGATTTTCGTAAGCCGTATATGTTGCAAAGCTTCCAAAGGTACAATAACAATATTAAAATGCAACATAAAGAAAAATCAGTCTATGTATTCAGAATCCAGCATGGCCTACGACTGTGAAAAATCCACACGATCTGGTCCCGAAACACCAACTTTAAGCTATTTTAACAACAACAAAAAAAGTTTGAACACATAATAATGACCAAAAACATACTTCTTATATGATTTCAAAAACATTTTCTGAAACTTAAACACTTAAACACTCAAACTCTAAAATTAAAATTTCAAGATTCCAAAAACATGGGCATATACAAAAATGAAATCGCAAGGCAGATGTTATATATATGGTCCTGGTACCATAATTTTAGAATTTCTATTAAACATAAGAGGAATTTAATAACTACAACGGAAGTGAAAATAGTAGATAGAGTATCGTCCGTTATTGTTAATTTTTTTCTTAAAGATGCTGAGGCTCTTCAAAACGAATTTGGATCCTTTTTTTTAATCCGTTTTTCTCTTATATTTAGAGAGAGATAAACACATCAATAATTTTGATAAATTTTACACAAATAAAAATAAATAAAATATGGATTGAGTATCTAACTTTTCTAAATATGAGAGAGAAAAAAGAAGAAAATGAGATTATCTAAATGTTTCAAATTTAATTATTAATAAAAAATAGATAAAGGGATAGATAAAATAGTCAAAATACATAGATCAGTATGAATTTAATTATTAATAAGAAAAATAAACTATTAAATTTGTTGTCATGGAAAAGGGAAATTTGCATATTGATAACGCTTAGTCAAATAATTATCTTGATTTTTAGCATTGTTTGTAAGTTGATTTAGTCAAGTTTGTAGTCAAGTTTGTTTCCCTAATTTTAGTTAGAACGTGTGTTGTATTTTGTTACGACTTTTCTCTTTTATTTGATGCACTTTCACAAGCAATAAACAAGTCATTTCAGAACTGTTATTTGCATCTAACAATTTGGTATCAGAGCAGTGACTTGAGAGATGGGTTTGAAAGCAAACTTTGCAACAACCTCCATTTTGAAGTTCGACGGCGACTACGATCATTGGAGCATGGTCATGGAGAATCTCCTTCGATCTAAGGAGTATTGGGTTGTTGTCGAATCAGGCTACATAGAGCCAAAGAATATGGATGGGATGATGACAACACAAATAATGAACCTGGAGGAGATGAAGCTGAACGATTTGAAGACTAAGAATTACTTGTTTCAGTCGCTTGACAAGTCAATTCTTAAGACGATTACACATAAGGAGACATCCAAAGAGCTTTGGGATTCCATGAAGTTGAAGTACCAAGGCAATGCTCGAGTTAAAAGAGCTCAGCTCAATCGTCTACGCTGGGTCTTTTAGCTCTTAACAATGAAGCAAGGTGAATCAATCACTGATTACTTTGGTCGAGTAATGACGGTTGCAAACGACATGAGGAATTATGGCGAAGATATGAATGATGTCAAGATCGTTGAGAAGATTTTGAGAACCCTCACTGATAAGTGGAACTATATTGTTTGTTCCATAGAGGAAGCCAATGACATAGATTAGCTATCTGTGGATGCCTTGCAAAGTTCTTTGCTCGTTCATGAGCAAAAGTTCAAAGCAAGTGGAGAAGATGAACATGCTTTGAAGGTAACTCATGAAGAGAGCTATGGTAGAAGAGAACGAGGAAGAGCTACTTACCGAGGAGGTCGGGACAAGGCAGAGGTAGGGGTAGCGAACCATGGAGTAAGAAAATAGTTGAGTGTTACAAGTGTCATAAGCTTGGACACTTCCTGTACGAGTGCCAAGCAAATTATGCAGATTTGGAGGAATCATAAGAAATGGTGCTAATGGCGTATGTTGGCACGCTTGGAGGCGATCGAGATGTTGTGTGGTATATTGACTCTAGGTGCAACAATCACATGTGTGGTGATTCATCACTCTTTTATGAGTTAAGAGAAGGGTTAAACAAGGTGGTTAGATTGGGGAATTATGCAAGCACGAACGTTGTTGGAAAAGGAAGTGTTCAATTGGCTATAAAAGGACAGAATCACCTTGTACAAGATGTGTATAATGTGTTCAGTTTGAAAAATAATCTTCTCAGTGTTGGGCAACTGCAAGAAAGGGGTTTGGCTATACTAATATCGTCAAATGAGTGTCGGATCTATCACTACATAGAGGGTTTGGTATTCCAAGCCAACATGGCAGAAAATCGAATGTTTGTGTTGTTATCAAGCACTCAATCACTCACAAGGGAAAGCAAGGAAGAATGTTTCCAAGCAACCACTAAATACGTGGCCCGCCTTTGGCACCAAACATTCGGTCATCTCAGCTACAAAGGGTTGAAGACTTTGCAAACAAAAGGCATGGTGAGTGGCTTGCCAAGTTTTTCTAAGGGTGAAATTGTATGCATTGATTGCTTGAAAGGGAAGCCACATCGAGATGTAACCCCAAGGAGAAGTACATGGAGAGCATCAGCCAAACTGGAGCTGGTTCACGCTGATATTTGCGGGCCAATTTCTCCGTTTTCGAAAGGTAACAAGAGATATTTCATTTGTTTCATTGATGACTATAGTAGGAAGGTGTGGGTGTATTTTCTTACTTATAAGTCAGATGCATTCACTACCTTCAAGCTATTTAAATCTCTTGTTGAAAAAGAAACAAGTTTGTCCATTAAATGTCTAAGAATAGATTGTGGAGGTGAATTCACATCAGATGAGTTGAAGGAATATTGTGAAAAGAGTAGGATCAAGAGGCAATTAACTACTAAATATACACCGCAGCAGAATGAAGTTGTCGAACGAAAGAATAGAACCGTGATGAATATGGCGAGGAGCTTATTGGTTGAGAAAAATGTTCCAACAAAATTTTGGGCAGAGGCGGCGAACTGGGCATTCTATGTTCTTAATAGATATCCAACATCATCAGTGAAGGAAACGACGCCAGAGGAAGCATGGTGTGGAGGTGAAGCCTTCAATTGGGCACTTGAGAGTCTTTGATTGTATAGCATATGCTCCTGTACCAGATGCTCGACGAACAAAGCTTGAAGATAAGAGTCGTGGTTGTATCCTTTTTGGTGTAAGTAAAGAATCAAAGGCATACCGACTATATGATCCTATCTCCAAGAGGATTATTGTCAGTTGGAATGTCGTATTTGAAGAAGACGGGCAATGGAATTGGGAGAAGAGTTATGAAGAAAATAACACATTTGATTTGGAATGGGAAGATGAGAAAAGTAAAGAGAGGGAGGAATCAACTTATGGTAATGAAGAAGAAAATGCAGCTTCTTCAGTGACAAAAACTCAAAATAGAAGAGCACTAGGATGGATGAATGACTACATCTTTGGTGAAGGTCTTTCAGATAACAAGGAAGAGGTTCAAACTCATTTAGTCTTGTTTGCTCATGTCGTTTATTCTTATCCTACTTCATTTGATGAAGCAATAAAGGAGGAGCATTGGAGGGCAGCCATGGTGTAGAAATGAGATCAATTGAGAAGAATGGAACATGAGATCTCACAGAGCTGCCAAAAGGAGCAAAAAAATAGGAGTCAAGAGGGTGTACAAAAAGAAGTTGAATGAACTTGGAGAAGTAGAAAAATCAAGGCTCGCTTGGTCGCCAAAGGGTATGCTCAGGAATACGGAGTTGATTATGAAGATATATACGCTCATGTAGCTCGTATGGACACAATTCGAAAGATTTTGGCACTTGTTGCACAAAGAGGTTGGTGTGTGGTTCAGCTAGACATGAAGTCAGCCTTTCTTCTTGGGAAGCTAGTTGAGAATGTGTATGTGGAACAACCAAGGGGTTATGAAATAAATAAAGAGGGGTAGAAGGTATATAAGCTTAACAAAGCTTTGTACAGACTCAAGCAAGCACCGCGAGCATGGTTCAGCCGAATAGTATCATACTTTAGAAATGAAGGTTTTGAGAAAAGGATAGAGAACAAACTTTGTTTACCAAAGTCAAACAAGGTAAATATTTGCTCATTAGCTTGTATGTTGATGATTTAATTTATACCGGAGATGATGAAAAAATTATGTATGAAATCAAAGAGTCTATGATAAAGGAATTTGATATCTCAAACTTGGGTAAGATGAGGTATTTTCTTGGTATTGAGGTAGTTCAGTTTGATGGTAGTATATTCATCAGTCAAACAAAGTAAGTGATGGAAGTGTTGAGAAAATTTGGAATGGAGCATAGCAATTCTGTTGAAAATCCAATGGTTTCAGGATTTAAAATCTCCAAAGATAAAAATGGTGTTGAAATGGATGGTTCATTTTTCAAGCAGCTGATTGGAAGCTTGATGTACTTGGTCGCTACAATGCCTGACATAATGTATGCAGTTAGCTTACTAAGTAGGTATATGTCAAGACCTATTGAAGTTCATTATTCGGCAGCAAAGAGAATTTTGCGCTACTTGCAAGGTACGATAAAGTTTGGCATTCTTTACAAAAAGGAAGGAAATTGGGAACTGATTTGCTTTACTGATAATGATTATGGTGGATCGATGGGTGATAGAAAAAGTACTTCAGGTTATGTTTTTATGCTTAGTGGAGCTGTAGTAGCTTGGTCTTCTCGAAAGCAACTGATAGTAACGTTGAGCATGACAGAAGCCGAATTTGTAGCAGCTGCGGGAATTAGTTGCAGGCAATATGGATGCAAAGGGTATAGAAGAAGATAGGCTACAAGGGAAGCAAAAGTACTATCATCTTATGTGACAATAGCTCAACAATTAAGTTGTCCAGGAACCCGGTGATGCATTGCAAGAGCAAGCACATTGATGTACACTACCATTTCTTAAGGGAGCTTGTGAATGATGGAGTTGTGCAGCTTCAGTTTTGTGGTACAAGGGAATCAGCTAGCAGATATCCTCACTAAACCATTGATATTGGAGTCATTTCGGGAGCTGAGATGGAAGCTTGGAGTTTGTGATTTTCCAGAAGTTAACTAGCTGCAAATGAAGTCTAGTTCAAGGGAGGGAATGATAAGGCTTAGTCAAATAAGTGTCCTGGTTTTGAGAATTGTTTGTTAGATAATTTAGTCAAGTTTGTTTCCTTAATTTTAGTTAAAAAGTGAGTTGTATCTTGTTATGGCTTTTCTCTATTTATTTGCTGCACTTTCGCAAGGACTAAACAAGTCATTTCTAGAACTGTCATTTGCAGCTAACACATATGGGTTATTGTGAAGGAAGTTCAACAAGATTGAAATATCCATGATAAAATAAAATATGAGTAGAAGAAGCTCCTTTGTATAAAAGATATAATGATAGAATTGATATACAACAAGGATATTTATAATTAATTTTTGGGGACATATATTAGAATTTTTTTAATAATTAAAACGTATTTACACCAAATAGATATGTAGTTTGTTTATGTGTCACAATAACACTTACATTTAATATTTAATTGTTTTACTCAATATTTAATTCTTTTTTTAAATTGAATTGTTGGAAATATTATTATAATGACTATTTTAAATTTGTCCTTGTGTTGATATAAATAGGGGTGTATCAGATCGGTTCGGTTTGATTTTCTGCAAAAAATGAATTCAAACCAACGAAATTTTCACGGGTTGGTTTGTTCGGTTTTACTTTTTTTAGATGGATCTGAACCAAATTAAACCAATGATATACGAGTTGGTTCAGCTCAGGTGATTAGATTTCCAAAAAGATAAAATGATAAACATTTTAATCTTTTGGCAGAATAAAAAAAGAATATATAAGTGCAACAACCATTTTAATTTCTTCCTCTAAAATATAATTTGTAATAACTACAATCTCATAATTTAATCATCCAACACTAAAATAAAATATGCAGTAACATTTCATTTTGATCCCCTAAAACATAATTTAAAATAGTGCAATAATAACCTAAGTTAAAATACAAAACAAACAATAGTGTGTCAAATTAAACCAAAATTTAGTTAATTAGATTATAAATCAGAATTTAAATTTTAGTGCAAAATAACAATCCAAAATAGCCAGTAGCAGTCCACTTGAATGATAAAAATCTGAAATAAAATAAATAAATAAATAAACACTTATAAATTATAATATGAAATCTATTTTTCACTTAAATAGATCAAATTAAATATAATCTTAAATTGCATTTTTAAATCAATTACTTTTGATTTTCTTATCCAATCTTGAGTACAAATCAAAGTTGACAGTAGTGGAACTCAAACTACTATGAAATGAATCAAGTACGCGGCCTCCTGTACTATATGCAGACTCGTATGACATTGTAGACATTGAAATAGCCAATATATCTCCAGCCAAGCGGGAAATGACATAATATTTTTTAGATTTCTCTTTCCACCACTATAACATATGAAAGTAATTTGTCTATCTTCAATATCAACCTCAATATACCTATTCAACTCACTCTTTGGCACATTTTTGTTTTTCTTCATACTTAATCTAAATGGAGTATCCCAATCAGCATTTGCATCATCAATAGAAAAATTTGTGTTAACTTGTGTACCAATTTTTTAGGCTACACTACTAGACTGACTTTCATCACAAGGAAAGAGTTGCATCATGAAAGATCTTTAAAAACTTCACAAATACATGTACATGTTCCCAATCAAAATGATTAAGAATACCTACTTCTTCACTAGCAGGAAACACAACAAATGAATTATCTTGATGTCAAATTCATTTAAATGCCTTTTCATATTTCACAGAAGCTTCAAGGAAACACAACAAATGAATTATCTTGATGTCGAATTCATTTAAATGCATTTTCATATTTCACAGAAGCTTCAAGCATCCAATTGGTAGAGTTCCAACGAGTTCAAACATTAAGAGCTATCATTATCTTACTATCTATATTACACTATTTTGTACGCTTTTTAAAACTAGCAAGTCTAGTTGGAGATATCTTAACGAACTTGTACACATCCCTTATATTTTTAATAGATGAGTTGATGGTAGTTAAGCCATCACTAACAATCAAATTTAAAATATGAGCGCAATCTCATGTGTATAAACTCTTCATGTAACAAACTACGAACATTTCAATTATTCATCCATCTAACTAAGTATGTGATAAGAACAATATAAGCACTTGCATCATCAAAAGTTACACAACAAGCATTTTTGTATCCCCTAATCGTTCAAGCACCTCTCTAAGGCTTTCCCAATGGTTTCTCCTTTATGATCAGATATCAAACCAAAACTCAATATCTTGTTATTCAACTCCCAACCTTCATCAACACACATGTAATTCAAATTCTGGACTGATGTCCAACAAACTTTGCTAAGGGAACCTATTTGTTTATTCACAATTAATAAGCTTTTCAACTTTTCTTTCTCATCATTATACAAAAGCGTGCAATCATTAGCAATCGTAAATCAACAAGGAACTCTAAATCTAGGACAAGCCACACCCATAAAGTATTTCAATCCTTCATTTTCAAGACGTTTAAAAGCAAGTTCATCCTTAATTATCATCTTTGTTAGGACTGAACAGGTCATATCTTGACTAAATTCAACAAGCTTAAAACAAACACTTTTGTTTGGGTCACCTTCACAATATTTTCTTATAGTAAGTGGTTTTTGTTTCTTACCGAGTACCCTATATGTAAAACACATGTTTTAGATGAAGACAAAGACCAAAGAATGTGATCAAAGTTGCAAGCTCAAAAAAAAGTCAAATAATCAAAGTCAACTATGGTCAAACATACTAGAAGTTTTATAAATGTAAAGGTACATAATGCAATCTAATATTCTTATATTTCAAACGCACATGAGAACCTTTCATCTTAGCATATGCATAAAAAGGATTTTTCATATGTCAAAAATGCATAAACAATGTTTGAAAATAAAGTTTTTGACAAAATGCAATGTCGTATTCGAATACATCATATTGTAGTCGAATACATGTGATAAGTCAGTAGCTAAAACTAAACATATGTATTCGAATACGAGATGGTGTAGCCGAATACACGTGCTAAGTCAGTAGCTAAGATTGCACATTTGTATTCGATTACAACCTAGTGTAGTCGAATAAAACAACAAGTCAATGGCAAAATTCACTCTATTGTATTCGAATACAAGGTTTCATATTCGAATACGATGTTAAAATTTCAAAAAAAACTGAATGTTACAGAGGTGTATTCGACTACACATAAGTTGTAGCCGAATACAACTATGAAACAATGAAACTTTTTAATTTTGAAAGGGTTTTTGATCATTGCATTTATTCATCAAATCTCTAAGAACGATGGCCTCTGATTTGAAGTGATGTCTATGATGCATAAACAATGTTTGAAAATAAAGTTTTTGACAAAATGCAATGTCGTATTCGAATACATCATATTATAGTCGAATACATGTGATAAGTCAGTAGCTAAAACTAAACATATGTATTCAAATACGAGATGGTGTAGCCGAATACAAGTGCTAAGTCAGTAGCTAAGATTGCACATTTGTATTCGACTACAACTTAGTGTAGTCGAATAAAACAACAAGTCAATGGCAAAATTCACTCTATTGTATTTGAATACAAGGTTTCATATTCGAATACGATGTTAAAATTTCAACAAAAAAAAACTGAATGTTACAGAGGTGTATTCGACTACACATAAGTTGTAGCCGAATACAACTGTGAAACAATGCAACTTTTTAATTTTGAAATGGTTTTTGATCATTGCATTTATTCATCAAATCTCTAAGAACAATGGCCTCTGATCTGAAGTGATGTCTATGAAGTATAAATATCCCATAACTTCAGTTTAAATGAAATAAATCCCACTATCGAACTTTGAACAATTTTCTGAAATATTATGAAAGTTATTTTTCATATTTCAAATATTTGTACTACATTTTCACATCATTGAGAAAGGTTATCTAGTATACTTGAAATATTATTGGATTGATATCATTGTACAACTGTTATACTCAGATTCTCACTCAAGAACAATTATTAAAAAATCATTGAAGTTATTGTATTGTATTTAAAGAAAGTGATGTACTTTCTTTAAGTATTGAAATCTAAGATAGTAGTATTCTATCTTAGAAAGCGTGTTAGAAGTTTGTAGTAGAGATCCTATGGTGGAATTTATACATATTCTAACAATAATGGAAAAATCTCTTGTAGTATGCAAGAAGATTGCATGTACCCTTGATCATAAGGAGAACTAGGATAATATCGTTGTGTTCATTATTTTTCTGCCATTTAATTTTTCCATACACTATCTTAATCAGAAAAATCGATCATTAAATCTCTAAATTTCCTTGTAAAGTGCTCCTAAGCTAACGAAAAAGGTTTACTAGGTGTTCGTTTCAATACCTCTTGTTGTGCAATCGGTTCTAGTTTTCGAATTGAACCTTCTACTCCTCCTTGTTGTGCTCCAATTGGGAAATAACTATCAAAACTTTAATGAATGTACATCACAATAGGAAACAATGATCAAAATAGAAAAAAGAAAGAAAAAAAGTACTACCTCAATGGAGAGAAACAAATTGTGATAGAAAAAAACCTAGACAAAGAAACGGAAACAAGGTCGCGACAGTGAGGAATGATCGAGAGTGGGAAAATGAAGGAGTTATGAGAGAAACAAAGAGCGAGGAGTGAAGCAGTTGTGGGTTGTGGGATCGAGGAGAGAAACAAAGAGTGAGGTGAAAGGTGGCGAGATAGGCAACACAATTTCAACAAGTGGGCTATGGGCGGCGAGGTCAGAACTAAGGAGGATGATACGATACTGTCGATCCTAATGAATGTGAGTGAATGAGAGGTTGTTGCGATCAAGTGTGCATGTGTCTATGTGAGGATATCACAAGGGTTTAGAATTGAGTTTAATGGGTGACGGGTCTGATTGTTGTACAAAATAAATTTGTCTTATTGAACCATATTTTTATGTAAAAAATAAATATAATTAAAAAATATGAATAGGTATGGTTTGGTTTGGTTTGGTTCGGTTTTTATTAGTTTTTAAAACTAACATTCAATATCCAAACCAATAATCTTTGATTTACATTGGCTTGGTTTGGTTTTTTACTCGAACTAAAAATAACGGATAATTTTTGAGCTGATTTAGTTTGGATGTTCGGATTGATGGATTTATTTTGTCCACTTATATTTTTAATTGAGGAAGTATAAAATCTATTTTTTTATTTTATTTAGTGCATACAAATAAAAAGTTGAGATAAAAGGTTAATCACACATGCTTAATAGCCGAAAAAGGAAAACAATATGACATATTATCGTTTGTGATCTGTTCATCATAAAAATTAATTTCGAATAATTTTTTTAAGTTGATTGTTAAATATGTGTTGAGATTTAGATACACATAAAAATAAGTTAAAATATAAATACGTGGGTAAAACTCATATTTAGAGTTAAAAACTATAAATTTTAATTTTAATTTCAAATGAATTCTAGACTCTAATTTTAATTTTATGTTCAATTCAATATCATTTAAATATGTCAAAAATAATTTTAGACTCTAATTTTTTTTTTATCTATTTCAAAAGTGAAATCGAACTTACACTATGTTATTCTACCTCTTCTCTTATCATGATACCGGTAGTCTTTATTTATTTTTTTCTTGTCAAATTATATTTTTTGTTCTTTAAGTTATTTTTTATTTTATTTTAGTCTCGTAAGTTTTTATTTTTGAGTTCTATTTAGTCTCTTAAATTATATATGTTAAACACTTTACACTAAATTTTGTAGTGTTCCATTTCAGTACTTTTAAGTTATAAATATTAAAACAATTTAGTGAATTTAGTTGCAAATATTAAATAATTTTATCTCTTAAGTTACCTACATTAAACAATTGAGTCACACTTGTCAAGATCTAATAGTTTAACTTAATACACTGAAGTGTCTAATATTTTTATCTTCACGGATCAAAATATCTAATATTTAAAACTAAACAGATCAAAGTGTTTAAAGTTTTTAATTAAAGGACTATCATATGAAATAAAAAAAAAGTTATCACCAAAGTGTCTATCGAATATAACTCAATAAATCAAAATAAAATAAAGAAAAAACTTTATAAACCTAAATAAAATATAAAAAACCAAAAAAGTCCTTCAATTTTTTTTAATTGTGAAGAGTTTTGCTTAGTTTTTCTATTAAATTATTGTTTTTCTTCTTTAATTTGTTTATGTAACTATTTACGTTGTTCTAGACCGCAAGCAACAGGATGAAGTTACGATTCACGCATTTGTTAAAATTCGTGGGAGCAGTTTATTGTGTCATATCGCCATAGTTCAACTAATTTATATAATTTATTAAAAAAAGAATTATTAATATTGTTTTCTTGACAACATAATTCAAATCGTATGTAAAAATAAATGTTTAACTCTTGTGATTTAGAAAATTGTAAAAAAAAATTAAAAATTCTTTGGTTTCTTTTTGACTAAAATAGTAAAGTATCTATGTTTTTCTTTTTTTAAATTATAATTTGCTTCAAATCTTATTTGATTCTTCATGTTGTATGACACATAGAACTTCTGATCTTGTAGGTGATTGTTGTGGCTTAGCTATGTTAATCGAACAGGAAAAGTTTTCAGATGATATGGACCCCCAAGAGATGGACGAGAACATCCAATTGCTTACTATCCCGCTTGGTGGACGAAATCTTCTATCCTTTTAGAATTCTTTCTCCCACACACCTTTGCCCTCTTTCACCGAAGAGGAAAGAATAATCTTGCGAGGAATCATTATAATTTGGTTGAGAAATATTATGATTAAAATTAACTCATGTCAAGTTAATACATGCATTAGAATATGTTTCCGGATTATTCTAATTTTTATAGTTCCATCTTTATGTATTTTATTGTTTAAATAGCACTTGTAATTTCAATTAAAGTTTTAGTTTTTTTTTTCTTTTTCGAATTGATCATTTATTTTATTTTAAGTGATAATTTGATCTTTTAAGTTTTAAAATGTCAATATTCTTTTTAATAAAAATTCAACAAAAAAATCAAAATTTTCAAACATAACCCATAAAATTAATTATATTCTTCAATATAATTCAAATTTAATCAAATTCGTTGTTCAAACAAAATCTCAAATTAATATTTTGATGATAACTAAACAAAAGTTAATTAAGACTTATAATTATGATTTTATATGTTTTGGTATTTAACATGTGTGTTTGAGTGCGTTAATCCAAGATAGAATCCAAGTAAAGCAAGAATAAATAAACATGAAAAGCAAAATCTGAACAAATAAGAAAGTAGAACATTCTTGACAAAATCTGGAAAACGGAGAATGTTCTTCAGGTCCAAAACTGATCATAACAACCCCAAAGTCAATCAATCTCTACTAGTTAGTTTTAGATTCTGAATTTTACAACAATATCATCAGCATGTGACAAGGAACAAACTGAGATCATCAAATTCAAAGAAACTACTTGAATCACAAAGAGACAAGATCACAAATTAGCAGTACAAAACTGATCTGAATCTTCTCCAACTTAAACTGTCAAGAAAGATAAATGATTTTGAGGAATACAAAACGTCCATATTGATCAGGAAAACATCCAGAATGATCAAAAACTAAACCTCTAGATTGATTATAAATCTCCAGGATGTTCAAGACTAAATCTCCAAATTGATCATCAATCTCCAGAATTTTCAATAAACATTATGCAGCAGTTTATCATCATTTTCTAAGCTGTTTTGACAGAATCAGAACTCCAGATCGAATCAATGACATCAAAAAATATATTTGAAGTATAAAGGATCATTAAACACAAGAGAAATTTGATCAAGAACGAAGAAATTAGTCCAGTCAAACAAAACTCAAAAATGTTCAAAGGCTGAAATATTTTTAATCATATAATTTGGTCTTTGGTTAAAACTGACAGAGCACTACCAACAACTCTTTTTGACCATTACTTAATGTCCTAAAAGCCTATAAAAGTAAGACCAATGCTCAAGGAAAATGCATAACTTCAAGTGCTAAGAAAATTCATCACTTACTTACAATCATACTTGAATTTCTCTCACTCACATACATTGAATCAATTCTGATTTTTCACATTCTATTTCTAGAATCATTGTTGTGTATTTCTCTGTCAAAGAATCATAACTCAAACAAGTGTTGAGCCTTCTCAGATTCTAACAAAACACTTTAAATTATATCATTGTAAACTCAAGGCTATAGGGTGAAGTATAGTTTTGAGTAAGCTTGTAGGAAATCCTTTCATGATTAACAGGTGAACTGTAAAATCCTATCTAAAGATTGATAGGTGATTTGATTAAACTCCTTTCTGGGTGGAAATGATTTCTTTCTGTAATATATTAAGGTTGACTTGAGCTAGGTGCTGTAAAACCAAGAAGGTTATTTGTTTTGAACACTTAGTGGAAAATATCATAGTTGCGAGGACTGGACGCAGTCCGAGTTGGGTGAACCAGGATATATCCATGTGTGGTATTCTTTCTCTTATCCCCTTATTTATCAAGTCTGATTAATCATTTAAGTTAAAAACATAAACTAAATTTCTGATTTTAAGCTAACCAATAACTTTCTCTGTTTTTTGGTAAAAACCAAGAACGTTCTTCGTTTTCTATTTGCTTAACCAAGATCATTCTTGAGTTGAATTTGAAGTATTTTCAGGAAATTTTTAAATAGGGAGATTTATAATTTAAACTCACATTCCTTGTAAATCAACTTGTCTACTACATTTATAACTCAAATCTTCAAATAAACTTATATTTTCATTCTTTATTTGATGTTCTTAACACTCATTCCCACTGTCCATATAAGTGAAAAATTTCTCCCAAACATGAACTTCAAGACTCTTTATCCTATAATAATTGCGATTTCACAAACATTGGGTCAAACTAGTCAAACACAAACAACGAAGAGGGGATAATAATAATATAAGTAAGGAGAACGTACAAATAATCATAATAGAGTCGTATCATAATACATCACGATATATCAAAATATTCAAGGAAATAATATCGTATATAAAGTCAAAATCACTAAAAAAAAATCAACATCTCATTATAAAATCAAATCATGTAAAAGAAATTATTATCACATTAGACATACATTAACCATAAAAAACAATCACAAGACAGTGCAATGTTATCCATGCTCTTAAAAACTATATGATCTAGATATAACACATGTCACTGTAACTTCCACATAGAGAAATCAATCATACCAATAAGAAAAATAAACCTGTCACAAAGACAACTTCCACAATGATGCATATGTCATGTCATGATGATGTATTAACAAAAACAAAAATTTCTACACAACCGACGAAGATGCATATTGTAGCTCCCCGAAATTTGATCCAAAGCATTACTTAAAAATACTAATTGTTAAGAAAAATTACGATAATATTTTTTAAGTAATAATACCTAAACTACTATTTCCTTAAATAATCAGTATATCGTAAACCCCAAAATAATATACATAATAATTTATAACATATTTTTACTAAAATTCGCAACAGCTAAATAAAAACTCCTTCAACAGAAAAAAAAACTTTTATCAGTTATTAGAATATCATGTTTCTCAAAATACAAATGGAATACCTTAGACTTTTTCCTCCTATAAAACAGTGCAGTCTCAATAAACTTGACTTAACTATAATTTATTAATTTAATTCCAAAAACTTAGTAATACTTGCATGGTTTTCATGCAAAAAGTATTTTCTAATTAAATAAGTACAATACAAATTACAACTTTCATTGCCAATATCACCTAATAAAGTGGGCTTCTCCCAAACTTGAACTTCAAGAACTGCGATTTCGACAACCTTGTAATAACTGTGATTTTGCAAACGCACGGCCAAACCAGTCAAACACAAACAACGAAGTAGTTAAGTTTTAAAATAATTTTGATAGTATAATATAAGTAAGAAGAACACGCAAATAATCAACATATAATCATATCAAACAAATCATGATATATCAAAGCATTTCAAGGAAAAATCATATTATAAAGTCAAAAACACGCAAGGAAAATCAATATCACAAGATGGTGCAATGATATGCATGCTTCTGATAACTATATGATCCAAATATAATACTTATCACTTATAGGCAACTTCCACATAGAAAATCACTCATACCAATGGAGAACCTGCCACGAAAGAAACTTCCACGAAGATGCATATATCATGACATGAAGGTGAATTTTCAAAATCAAATATTCCCACACAACCCACTTAGCCCAACTTTAATATACTTATATCGTAACTATAACTGCAAATAAATTGTCCAACTTTAATATACTTTGATCGTATGCCCTGTGTTGATATAGTATTTGATGGAATTAGGAAAGGTATATCAAAATGATGGAATTAAGCCATATGCCCTCTTCTTTTTTTATGTATACCAGAGCGTATCGAATTAATGGGATGAAGAAGAGTGTAGCTTATCATGGATACCTTTATAAGGTTTTGGTATTAGGAAGCACGGGGTGGTGGCAACAGAGCAGCTACCGATCACTTTTTTTTGTTCTTTCTTTTCCTGAGCAAGACTAATGCGGATATATATATATATATATATATATATATATATATATATATATATATATATCAAAGTATAGCTCAGGTTATATTATTATTATTATTATAAGCTTACATTGGTGTAGTTGTTCGTCAAAATATCTCTATAACAACTGATGATTGGAGAGATAAAGCTTTCAAGGATACTAAAGATATATTGCGGAATGATATACAAGTAACTTTTTTAATCCACTTTTTTGTTGCTTAGAAATACTTTTTAATACTAAAGATACATTGAAATACTTTTACTCAAACTCTATCTTTATTTGGTTTGCAGTCGGCTTTTAACGTTGATGATGTGCGGAAAAATTATGGGTTTAGAGTTGCTAGAAAAATACACAAGATTTAGATCTCATTTGTCAAATTACTACTTACGAGATCGTGATGGAAATTAGAATGTTAATGCTCCGAAAATATACAAACACCAAAATCAAATGAAGAATGGAGAGCTTTTATAGCCAAACATGCAAACCCCACTTTTGTGGTAATGTTAATTTATTAGCATTTCTGTTTTATTCATATAGATAGTGTATTTTTTATATGATCATTATTTTTTTTATATAGAGTATAAGTTCGGCAAATCGTGAGAGATTGAAAAATCCAATGCATCCATACAAAAAATCGCGTAAGGGGTATGCACATTTAGAGCGCAAAATTGTAAGTAAACATCACTTTTATATAATGTGGTAGATTATAAACTATAGTTTCTAACTAATATTTTTGTTTATGTCTTAACGAATATCTTCAAGAGATGAAATCCGATCAACCATTAGGTCGTTATATTTTGTGGAAGGAGACTCGTTTGAATAGGGATGGAATAGTTGATAATGAAAATTTTCAACAAGTGATAGAACAATGTGTAAGTATATTATCAATTTAATATTTTTTAATATTGTCTTTTAAAAATGATATTGAACTTATCTTTTTAATACTACATGTATTTTAGAAGAATCTAGAACAACTTTCTTAAAATTCAGAGGAGAATAAACAAGTTAGTTGCAGGGACATATTTGGTAAGGTATTTAATGTTCCTAAATATTTTGGTCATGTGAGGGATAAAGGACTTGGTGTAACTCCAAAAATCTATTTTTCACATGAGAAGCGCACATATCCATCTAATGATGAAGTACTAGATAAATTGAAAATTTTAATAGAGCAAGTTGTATTTTTGGTGAAAAAGGATAAGGAAAAGAAATTTCTAGAGTGTCAATGTGAAATACAACTAGAGAGTGAAAATGGTAGTTGCAACATTGATCGTAAAATTATTTTAGAGGTAATTAATTCCTTAATGAAATAAAAATTCAGTCACCTAATTGTTTCAAATACAACCACTTGCACCATTGCCTATACCCGACAACAATGGAGATATGATGTTTTTGGGACAAGCAATAGTTACGTGGCATGGCCCAAAAATCTTGTTGGAATAGATACGGTATGGTTTAATTGCTATGTATGTTTAATTGTATGATTATGATTGATTGTGTTTAATTGTTTATTTTTCCGCTGTTAACTTTAATTTCACATTTATTTAGATTCTTACAAAGTCTAAAGGGAATAATAAGAAGATTCTTCACAACGAGTCATTCACTTCACCAGAGAAGGTATGACATATACATCAATTGTATACAAAATGATTAGCTTACTATAATGACTAACAAACTGATCAACCTCATTTTTTTTTTCAGATTCAAGCAAAACCTACTGAAAATGTTAAGTTGATTCAAAAAATAAACCCACTGCACCACAAATCTGTCAGAAATTTGCCGCACCACAGACGCAGGTTTGTGGTAAAAATAAATCTGCCAAAATTCAAAAACTGGATGGTGGAAAATCAGTTGCTGCTCCTAAAATAAGTCATCCACGCCTTTCTTGATTTGATTTGTGTCTTGAGATACAAGCAAAAATGAATATGGACAGTAATAATTCACATATCACACATATGGAGAAATGTATTTTCAGATATGAGTATGAAGAATTACTTGATAAAGAGCACATATATGAACTTCTTAATCATAAGGAGCTGAGTGTTATTGTCATCAGTATAATCATTAGGTAATGTAAAATACATTATTTAAGATAAAAATTTATTTTAATTGCATCACTGCCACATTTATTAGTAATTAATCTAATTTGATATTTTATTGAAGGTTTTTGTATGAAAAGTTGGCGTGCATGCACAGATTGGCAAATAGATTTTTATTTTTATCTCCCCATAAGCTATCCATGTTTAAACTTGATCTAATTAACATAAAAAATTATGTCGTTGATATACTTTTGAAAAACAAAGAGAATGATAAGTTGTTTCTTGTGCCTTATAATTCAGGGTAATTAGATATTCTTTATCGATATCTTTTTGGCTTAATTGCACTTTTGGTCCCCCTATTATAGGTGAAAAATGAAAGTAGTCCTCTCATTTTGTTTGTCCTCAGTTTTAGTCCCTCAAACAGAATTTGAAGCAAAATCATGATGAGTTGTCATTTTTTTAATGACTTGTTAATAAAAAGGTGACGTGGCAGACGCTTACGTGGAATAAAAAATGTAATTGATTAAAAAATATAATTTATATTTTTAAAAATCAGTTTTATAATTGTGACAATATTTTTAAAAATACAATTAAATTGTTAAAATTAAATTAAAAGAAAAAACACCTAAAATTATTCACTCATAAACAAATCAAAATCAAAACTCTAAAATTATTCTGAACCCTAAAATCATGAACCCTAAACAAAAATCATTTTGAAATAAACCCATGTATCAAACCTAGCTTCAGCAATGACATCATAACGGAAATTTCTACCCATAACCTTCCTCTTCAGAAAATACATAACCAGCTCAATGTCAGTGGGATGAAACTGAAACCCTGGAATCAATTCTGTTTCCGCCATCGAAAAATAAAAAATAAAAAAAGAAAAGAAACCCAAACAGAAATTGCTTCAGAAACTATCAACAGCCTTAAACTACATCCCCTAAATCCAACAAACATCGAAACTCTTGTCCCGAAAGCGCAACAAGAATTAAAAATAAGAATAACTAAAACTAAAACTAAAACTAAAACTTAACTTGAAAATAAAAAAGAGGGAAATAATTAATAGAGATGATTGATTAACCCTAAAAATGGAGAAGAAAGTTGATGATCAACTCCATCGCTTAGAGATCCACCTTTCCCCATTGTTGTTGTTGTTGTTGATGAAGAAGAAGAAGAAAGAGTTGCATAGAGAAATAGAAAGAGAGAGATAGAATGATTTTAGGATTTTGATTTTGATTTGTTAATGAGTGAATGAATTTATGTGTTTTTTTTTTAATTTAATTTTAACAATTTAATTGTATTTTTAAAAATATTGTCACAATTATAAAAATGATTTTTTAAAATATAAATTATATTTTTTAATCAGAAATAATATAATAATGAGTTTATTCCACGTAAGCGTCTGCCACGTCACTTTTTTATTAACACGTCATTAAAAAAATGACAACTCATCATGATTTGGCCTCAAAATTCTGTTTGAGGGACTAAAACTGGGGACAAACAAAATGGGGCGACTACTTTCATTTTTCACCTATAATAGGAGGACCAAAAGTGCAATTAAGCCTATCTTTTTTTAATTTATGATACTTTATCCATTGTGTAAACAAAGTTTTCAACCAAATTTTTTTTGTTGTAGGCAACATTGGATGTTGTTTTCCATCAAAACCACCTCTGAAATTATATACTTTTTAAATCCACTGCACGGTCATTATAACAATCACTCTGATATAAAGAATATCTTTGATATGTAAGTAATATTTATGTATTTCTTACATATATAAATAATGTGTTTGATAATTGAATAATAATCACTTTTTTATAATAATGCTTTACAAGTTTCCCATGCTCAAAAGGACGCTACAATGTCAGTGTCGAAGCATAAGTCAAACATCACATAAATCTCAATAATGGTTTGATTTTTTTTTTTATAGAACTTAATTATATGCCTTTAAAATTTCATTTACATTCAATGGTTAAATATTTGGCATACATGTTTTATTTTATAGTGCCCTCGCCAAACTAAAAACATAGACTACATATACTATATATTGCGATTCTAACTTATTTATGTTCAATTTATGTTCAAATATTATATCTCATAGTTCTTTGACAACACCAATTCAACATACTCTGAAAGTGATCTAACTGAAATAAAAGAAGATTGGTGTTAGTATGTGATCGAACTGAAAGTTATATAATTTGTTAAGTTTCACATTGTAAACTATTATATATTGTATATTTTTGTGTGAACTGATCATTATTCTAATTAGTTTATTTTATTTATAGTAAGTAATTGATGGGAATTTGGTATGCTGGAAATTGCTACTAGCATGATATTATTGGTGTGAATATGTAATTGATATTGTGAATATGTTGCTACTAATGTTGATAATAGTACTGATGTAATTGAATTTGTTGTTGTGAATATATAGTACTAATGTAATTGAATATGATTTTGCAATTTTGTAAATATGTGCTTGATGAATATATATTCACAGCTACAAGTTCAATTTTTACATTGCTTTTTAGAATAGATTTACAACACGTTATAAAATATACCTATTACTGCGCTTCTTTAAGAAAAGCGTTGAAAATCTAGTCTAAGAGAAGCATTTTACATTGCTTTTTAGAATAGATTTACAGCGTTTTTTAAAATGTACTTATAACAACGCTTTTTTGAAGAAAAAAAACGCTGTAAAACTAATATAAGGATGCACTTATTACAATGTTTTTTTAAGAAAAACTCTGTAAAACGAGTATAACAAGCGCGCTATATAAGCAACTATTACAATGCTCTTTTAACAAAAACACTGTAAAACGAGTATAACAAACGTGCTATATATGTACCTACGTTGTAAAACTAGTCTAAGAGAAGCACTGACCGCTATATATTTATACCTATTACAGAGCTCTTTCATTTTAAATAGCGATATTGTATCTTTTAACAACACTGGATACTATAACGCTTAAAAGTGCTATAAAGAGCTTAAAAACGTTGTAAAATGCTATTTTTGATGTAGTGGCATCTACATACCAATAATGGTTAGACACTCGACCAACTTTACGTTGAGGATGAGCAACTCTTTGTTGTGTAGTTTGCTAAGAGGTATGGTTTGGTAATTAAGATGATTCATTAGCACTACATTGAGAACTTCTAGTCGCTTGACGTGGAGGTTGTGAAGAGGCTTGGTTTGGTAATTGAAATAATATATTAGCTCTGCGTTGAAAAGTTCCAGCCCCTTGGTGTGCATGTTGAGGAGAGGTTTGAATTGGATGATTTGTTGTGGGATTTGGAGAATTACATTTGGTGAACCAAGTGGAGTTTGAATTGGATTATTGGAAATAGATGCAACATGTGTAGAGCTCTCATTAGATAATTTAAGAAAATTCTTAATGCTCCTTGCCGCATGTGTTAATTAAAGAAATCAATTAAAAAGAAATTGAATAAGTATAATAATAAATTTAAAGAAACATATTCAAATGAAGCAAATAATATTTTGACAACACACTAACCATATCACTAGTTTTTCTAAGAAAAGGCTAACCATAATACATGAGAGTGGAACTTGGCCTCATTCTAAAATAAGCTCATCTCCTGAAATGTCATCATTAACATTCCCCTCACTTAATAATTCCTCATCTACATCCTCCTTTATCATAGAGAGATCATAAATATCTCAAAAAATTGATTCAATATCTCTTTGCTCTCCCGTATCATACAAGTCCCTCGGCTTCAAATGAACAACAACACTCTATAGTCTTTATTCATCTCATCGTTCACATAATAGATCATTTGAGCTTGTGAAGCCTCAATGTATGGATCATGTTCTTCACAATCACCTGTGTGAATCACCCTTGAAAAATTTATGGAACTAAAATCCTATGTTTCGTTTTTAAACCCTTTACTCTAGTGGTGTCAACCCATTTACATTTGAAGAAAGTAACTTTAAACGGACCTTAGCAGTTAAGTTCAATGATATCTTCTAATTTTCCATAGTATGACAAATCTACTTGTCTTAAATTTCCATCGGACGCTACTAGCAACACAAGAATTGGTGAAAATTCATCCCAAGACAAAGGCGTTTGCTCCCAAAACAAAAGTATGAGTGTCAAAATAATGTGTTAAGATCAACGCAACAATATTTCCAAAAGGAGGTCTGAATCTAAATGAACTCAAAAGGAATTAAGATTTCTCAAAAAGATTAGAAAAGATCAAAAGAAACTATTTAAAAGCTTCAACTTTTTTCAACAAACCTTGGCTAACTTTGGCCTCCTCTTGGAATGAGTCACCAAACATCTCATCACCACCATTGCCATAGGTTCAAAATGGTTATCAAATATTTTTGCATATGTTAAGAGGGGAGGGAGAGTGGGGGGAATAATTTAAAAGCACAAAATTATGCATATGTTGAGGGGGAGCATAATCATATTTTTACTTATGCCATTTCTTTTACAAGAATTATAATCTAAAAAATTTTGTCATCATAAAAAGCGGGAGATTGTTGAGAAAAATCTCTCTCAAATGTTTTAATGATAACAAAATTATTTCAAAGATTATAATTATGTGTGTTATCTAATATGTGCCCTTGAGTGTTTAGAGAACATGTTTCTCACCTTCTTGATCAGATGAAGTGTTTTAACACATATTGATATGTCTTCTATGTTAGAGGATAAACAAAGAAGATAATGAAATTATGACCTCTATGAGGATAAAAAATACTAAAGAGAAGATGGATTTATGTTAGAGGACAAACAATGTTGAAGAGATGATGAATTTATGTCCTCTATGGTAGAGGATAAACAACGCATAAGGGAGGATGATCTCTTGTAGTCTATTCATCCTCGTACATGGAAAAATGAGTAAAAGTACTAAAGTACAAAAAAGTGATGTCCTGGACTCATAAATCCAAATACTACAATTGTTGGGAAAGAAAAAAGTAAAAAAACACAAGTCACATCAGAATTAATGGAAGCTTCATACTCCTATACTTTCAACAAGGACAACTGAAGGGCATATTTGAAATTCCAAATAAAGACCATGAACAATCATCTAAGTATCCAATAGATACTTTGTGCTTCTCCTCATATTTTAAGCACTATCACTTCTACAAATACAAATGATCTCATCTTAATTACATACAACAAACATCACAAAAGCAAGAGATAAAGTATACAAATGATACTCATCCTCAACATGCTTTCTACTAATCTTATTTATATTTTTGATATCATCCTCTTAATAAGTATATCATAGTAGAAGAATCCACTATTATCAAATTTCTCAAATAACCTTTATATCCTCAAGTCAATATTAACTTGTTGATAGCTGTGTAAGTGTTGTAAAACAAGAAGAAAAATTGTATATGTAAGTTTGGTGAGACTAAGAAAATACATAGTGAAAATCCTTTCCAAAGGACGAGCAATTGTGAGCCATAGTGAAAAACTCACAAGTAAGCGAGGACTGAACGTAACCCATTTTGGGTGAACCAGTATAAATTTGGGTGTGTCATTCTCTATAATATCTTCTCTTTATTTTGTCTAACTCTCATTTTAGTTTCAAACTTATATCCTCTAACATCTATCTATTATCCTCACACAGAGGATAGAATTTTAAAAGAAAAAGAAAATTAAGAAAAGTACAATATCTCCATTCAACCCTTCTTCTAGTAACCTTTTAGCTACTTCAGACATGTCAAATGAACTATGATTGCAAAAACCGAGTGAGGGAATAAAATTTCTAAGTGACACAAGTGCGAGAATGATTTGAGATTGGAGCTTATCAAGATCCAAGTGACTCAAACTTTTGGCACACAATTGACGAAAGAATGAACACAACTCTACTAAAAATGTTGTCACACTATCTGATAGGGTATTTTGTAAGGCAAGAGGTAATAATTGATCAATAAGAAAATGACAATTGTGACTTTTCATTCCAAAAAACTTCTGATTTTTTAAGTCAACACACCTCAAAATATTGCTTGAGTATCCATCGGGAGCTGTAGTATTCTTCAATGTTCGTAAGAATATATCTTTCTTTGAATTTGACATTGTAAATAAAGATGGACGAAATCTTCCATTATCATAAGGCCATAGATCATTCCTTATACTCATTTCTTTAAGATTCTTGCGAGCTTTAAGATTGTCTTTGATTTCCTAGTTTCATTAAGCAAAGTGTACAAAATATTATCACATACATTTTTCTCAATGTGCAAAACGTCTAAATTTGGCGCAACACGTTGGTCTTCCAATAAGGAAAATAAGAAATATGCTTTTCTTCCTCCACTATCTCGATGCTTCTTCAATAGGTCTTTTCCCTCGAGTTCTTTTACCTTTATCATTAGATTCTAACCCTTTTACAAAGATATCATTAATGTCCTCAAGTTAATTTAAGATGTTTATCCCCGACAACATTTCAGGGGGATCCCTTTCCTCAGTTCTTCAATTAAAACGAGATCGACTAAATCTAAATTTATGCCCTTTCACTAAAAATCAGTGATGGCCCCATAAAACACCAATTTCCACCATGCTTTAGTATGCAACTAGGTGTGTCAAAAGTACAAGTGAGGCAAACAAGATTAGTGTATGTTTTCCATCTAGATAAAGTACCAAGTCTTGGAAAGTCACTAATTGTCCACATTAAAGCTGCCTTCATGATAAACATTTCATTTTTTGATGAATCTAATGTTTTCACTCCATCATACCAAAATTCCTTCAGCTCTTTTATGAAAGGTTATGAGTACACATCTATGTTATTTCTTGGCATCTATTTTCCAGGAACGATCATGGAAATGATCATTGATGTTTGCTTCTTGCACTCCCAAGGAGCGAGCGGTTGTATGGGATAAGAACCACTGGCGAATGCTATAGTTTGTACCTATCACTCCGAAAGGGTAGCCATCGGTGGCTAAGCCAAGTCGTACATTTGGATGATCTGCCGCAAATTTTAGATGAAGTAAGTCAAATGTTTTCCATGCCTCAGAATCTCTAGGATGTCTCATCAGCACATCTTGGTTACCCTCCAATGCACGCCATCTCATAGACTCTGCAGTTTTGGAAGAAATAAATAGTATTTGCAATCTTAGTTTTAGTGGAAAGTAGCGAAGTATATTTGCAGGTTGTTTATTTTTTTATCCTTCCACATAGATGTCTTGCATCTTTTATATTCTTCTAAGTCTTGGCTCTCTTCACCCAAATATAACATATAGTCATTTGGACAAGCAGGTATCTTGATATAATTAACACCAAGTTTGATGATGATCTTGTTGGCCTCGTAGAATGAAGCAGGAATCTTGGCATCTGCAAACACGTCTTTTAACAACTCTAGAATCACAGTCTTTGCTTTGGCACTCATTCTACACAAGCACTTTATATGATACAATTTAACTTGAAATGATAATGTTGAATACTTTGTACACCGTTCATATAATTCTTGGTTAACATCTTCTAACGACTCATAAAAATCAGCATTATCTTTATCGCGTGTTGATTTATGCTCTTCATAGTTATGCTCGGAAGATGGATCAAGATCGTTCATATTATTTTGGGCAATCCAAATGCATCAGTGACCATATTTTCCATTGGACTTTGTGTTTGAAAATAATCTTTTTCAACACGTGGTCTTTCAACTATATTTGATCCTTCAGCATGCTAAGTCTAAAGTTTGTAATTTCTTGTATATAAAGTTCATCCTGTGTTGTCCCCTTCTTGAAACCACATTTTGAACACGAACACTTAATTGTAAGACCGTCAACCGATTTATGTTCAAATGCAAAATTGAAAAAATTAAGCAACCTATTTTCATATTCAGGTAACTCCTGTGGTTTGCCAATCCATGATTTATCTATTGACACGACTACAAAATAAATCAAAGTGCAGTAGGATCTACACAATATAATTACAATCTCTTTTCCCATAAACTAAGCCTAAAATAGTTTATTATCAACCAAAAAATTCTAAAACTGTGCAAAATCTAAAACGATTACAATCAGCCATGTTAATCTTCTACATAAAAAGATGAAATCTAGAAACAAGGCCAAAATTCAATTGAAGTGGTGCTAGAAAAATAAGACCAAAAATTAAAATAGATTAAAGAAACATAACAGTTCAATTACTATAATCAATGCAAGGAAGCAGCAATCAAGAACTTGTTATAGAAATATGGATTATTCATCAAAAATGAAAAACAAAATAATTGAGAGAACAAATCCAAATATATTATGAGAAAAAATCCATAGTAATTCACAACAACATAAACTCATAAATCATAAGAGAGAAACAGAATAAAATACCTGTTGCAAATGTATCAATCACCTTCATAGTTTAACCAACAGCAAAATAAACTCAAAATCTGAAACAGAAGCAATCATAAGAATCAAAATCATTTCATTTTTCTTTGTTAATGAGAACTATGAAAATATGTAATTTCTATGTTACTTGTGTGTCTCAACATTTAAATACCCATTTATAACAAGATAACAATTTAATGATTGTCAAAATTTAAACATTCAAATATGACAAGAGAACTAAAACTTTAGTGTTACTTGGGTTTGTATGATTGCTTAAATGAGCTAATACTTTTAGCTATAATTGGAACTCTTGCAATCTACTTTGGTTTGCCTTCACGATTAGTTTTATTATCAGTTGAATATGTAGACTGGTTTTGTTCTTGGAGTTATACTTGTAATAATTTTGTCTAGCAATTGGTGAAGTGGGATACAAAATATCGCTTAAATATTTCTGTTATAGAGATGTAAAAGGATAAAAAAAAAGTGTCATCTAGAATCAGCAAGTTCCTCATAACATAATAGGTATCTAACAGAAACAAAAATAAAAGAAAGAAAAATAGTGTCTACTTATTGGAAAGAAATACAGATATGAGATAACTCAACAACTTCACTCTCTTTTGATAACTTGCCCATTATATTCTTCTTACTTCTTTTTCTTTCACACTAATAACCTTTCAGTGTTTATTTGGGCGACCGATTTGACAATGAAAATTGAGCTTTCTTACATCAACTATGGCTGTTTTAGATATGAAGTTTCATCTCCTTTAAATGATACTGAAAATATTGTTACTATAGATGATATTAATTGATTGATTTTTAGTTGAGTAATTACAATTAGTTTTGAGATGAACTTCTATCATAGTGAAAAGGAGGGGAATTTGAATGACAATGACTCATCTAGAAAATATTCTTTGTGACTCTTCAAGAACATGGGTGTACAACCAGCTTGAGTCTATTTAAAACAAATTGACTATGGAAAAAATTGTAAAAAATTGCAAGAAAAAAAAAGGGAAAATAGATATGGCTGATCGCTATTAGATTTGTTAAATATTGGAGGGGGTAACTGATCGCTATTAAATTTGTTAAATATTGGAGGGTGTAACCGCCACAATTTATCATAAATAGTGGTGGCTATTATCCAACGGTGAACTCAATATGGTTTCATTAAGTGGAGTCCACTGTGCCACATTATCTTGAAATAACTCATTTATTTTTTACTCCAACAGTGAACTCACATGTTCATTAACTAAGGTCCACCACTAACAAATCATTTATTTATTATTATTCATAAATTAATACAAAAACAAAGGTAACCGTATCAAAGTACCGTTCTTTCATGAGAGAACAGTGATGATACCTTGACACGTCTCCAACAGTGAACTCGCCAAAAACTGAAGGTTACGTAATTATACCTCGTGCACGAACTCATTTTGACTACCGCTGGAGATGTTCTAAGTTTGCCATAATATGTTGTATATGGTGGCAGTTTTTAAAAACCCTCTTAATAAAACCACCACAATTCTCCCTTCTTTTTTGTACACATTTTTGGGACTCTTGTATTTAAACCAAGTGGATTAGAAAAACAATGATCCTTAATTTTTGGTTTGGTAATAACAAAATATGTGAGAAAAAAATTGTGTTTTAATGTATTTTTCTATGATGTATATATATTCTAACACAAGCTTTGAGTATAAGACGCTTTTTCACTAATCTGCTACATAAACAAGTCAAGACTCTAATCAACGCGTATCTGTGTGACGCTGATGAATGCGCCTTACTACCTACCCTGATATGCCTACATCTCTTAAATGACACTAAAGAGATATTTGATCCTTTGTGTTCTTTGAAATGCCAATCCTCTTATCCGAGACTAAAGAAGAAGTCAACAATTCAACGTTCATTGTCAATCAGATGACCTATGTCAAATAATTCATTATCCTCTAATGTGTACATCCTTTAATGCTCCTAAGTTAATGATTAAAAAACATTAAATTGCCATAAAGTTAAGAAAGGATAAAGAATAAATGTGAAGATTCAACACATATGACTAATTGTACAATCCTTACAATTCATACAAGAATTGTGCAACAATTCCTTCAATGGTAAAAATCCCTAATGGAATCAAATTTCTCTATATAAAGAAGTGCGAGTAGCAATTCAGATATACATCAAACCAAGGACTGGTTGTATTACCTTCATCCAAATTTTGTTACAAGTTGGAATGATATTAAGAAGTTATTCCTAGAAACATTATTCCCTGCCTCTATAGTTGCTTCAACTAGAAAAGAAATATGTAGCATTAGGCACATTGACAAGGAATCCTTGCATGAGTATTAACAGAGATTCAAGAAATTAGTGGTTAGTTGCTCTCATCACCAGATTTTCGAAAAATTACTCATCCAATATTTCTATGAAGGCTTGTAACTTATGGATAGAAACATCATGGATGCTTCTAGTCGGGGAGCATTTGTTGATAAAACCTTATAAACAACAAAAGCCTTGATTCAAAACATGTCCATAATTCTCAACAGTTTACAACCAAAAATAATTCAATGGTGTTGACAAAGGGAGTTAACAAGATTCAAGCTTCTTCCCACCATAATCTAGAGAGGATACTTGATGAGCATACTTCATTGGTAAAACAATTGGCAATAGGAAAAGCCCTAGCTGCTAAGGTTTGTGGTATTTTCACTTTTGTAGAGTATTCTACAGATTCATGTCTTACATTGTAGGAAGATCCCATCACAGATGCTCCTCAAGCATATGCAAGAAACAAATATAATCCGCAAGCCAACTATGATATGTCATCTAATAGATACAAGCCTAGTGGGAGAAACCATCCCAACCTGAGATATGGGAATTAATCTACACAACAACAACCCAAGCAACAATAGAATAATGCACAACAGTAGAAGTACACACTTTAATTGGAGGACCTTGTCAAATAGATGGTTGTCCAAAATCTCCAATTTCAAAAAATGACATATTCCACCATTTAGAATTTGAAGACAAAAATTGGACAGTTGGCCACTTCCATTAATTAGATGCAGACTCAATGGTCAAGCCAACTACCTTTCAAGTCAGTAGTAAATCAAAATGTTCCTAATGTTGAGAAAGATGTACCATTTCCTTTCCCTAAAAGGGAAATAAAGACTAAGAAAATGGATGATGGAGATAGGGATAAGGAGATCTTGAATACGTTTAAGAAGGTGGAAGTAAACATTCCCCTCTTTTAAGCAATTAAACAGATTTGAGGATACGCCAAAATTCTAATAGAGTTGTGCACACACAAGAGAACGTTAAAAGGTAATGAAATAGTAAACATGGGGCGCAATGTTTTAGGGACTTTTTCCATTCCATGTACCATAGGCAATATTCAATTTGAAAATTCCATGTTAGATTTAGGAGCTTTTTACCCTAAAAGAATACATGTGTCATCATTCAATTGTTGAACAGAAGTAATGTTTTCCCTGCTAGAGTGGTGGATGATGTACTTGTTTGAGTTAATCGAGGGACAGACTAACTCCAATAGAGTTCCTATCATCTTAGGCAGACCATTATTTAAAAACTACATAAACAAACATTGATGTTCATTTTGAAACTCTATCCATGAAATTTGGTGATAGAATTGTAAAATTTAACATCTTTGATACTATGAAACACCCCATGGAAAAGTATTCTATTTTTCAAATTGAATTGCTTGTTGATTTGGTTGATGACACATACCCCTATATGTTTGCAACTGATTTTCCTTCACCATATGGTTTTATTATACTTGTATTTTTGCACAAATACTAAGTTGTTCTCTATGTATGCTAAGTTCGAAGCTGCTCTACAGGTTGTTCATATTTATGATATTTCTACTAGCATAATTGATTTTGCAGACTTAGCTTCGACCACTAGCATTCAACCCTCCATTGAGTAGCTACTAACTCTAAAGCTTAAACCTCTTTTTCAAAATTTGAAATATGCATATTTAGAGGGGGGTGGAAAGTTACCTATGATTATTTCAGCAAAACGTGAACATGAACAGGAAGAGTGGTTGTCGCAAATATTAAGAAAGCACGGGAAAGAAATTGGATAAACATTAGCTGATATTCCAGGTATTAGCATATCCATGTGTATGCATATGATACAACTTGAGAAGGGGATATTGTCAGTCATGCAGCCCCAAAGGTGACTTAACCACTTAATTCTTCATGTTGTAAAAATGGAAGTGACTAAGCTCTTACCAGCTAGCATCACATACCCCACCTGTGATAGTGGGTGGGTTTGGTACAGATAGTACCTATGAAAATTAGACTCAATGTGGTTAAAAATGAGAACAATGAATTTACTCCTAAAATATAGAACAATTAAAGGGTGTGCATTGATTACAAAAGACAAAATCAGGCAACCAAGAATGATCACTATCCTTAATCGTTCATTGATCAAAGGCTTGAATGGTTGGCTGGTAAGTAACATTATTGTTTTCTTGATAGTTTTTTAGGTTATGTTCATATCCATATTGCACTTAAGGACCATGAAAATACCACTTTCACTTTCCCCTTTGGTACATTTGCCTATAGGAGGATGACATTTGGCCTATGCAATGCTCCTAGCAATTTTCAATTGTGCATGATTAACATTTTTGTTGATTTCATAGAAAATTGGTTAAATGTTTTCATGGATGACTCTATTGTGTATGGTTCCTCATTTGATGCATGCTTGAATAGTTTGTATAGAGTTTTTCATAGATGCATTGAAACCAACCTTATGTTGAATTACGAAAAATGTTATTTTATGGTTGAATAGGGCATAGTTTTAGGACATGTGATTTCTGAAATTGGGATGGAATTGGATCCTTCCAATATTGATGTGATTTCTAAGTTAGCTTACCCATCTTGCATCTTCGAGATAAATTCTTTCCTTGGTCATGCATGTTTTTACAAGCGCTTTATCAACGATTTCAGCAAGATAGCTTTTCCAAGGTCAAATTTGCAGCAAAAAGATGTCACCTTCACCTTTTATGACAAATGCAAGAAGGCGCTTAATTTCTTAAAGACATCTCTAACCTCTACTCCCATCATTAAGCCACCCTATTGGACCCTCCTCTTTGAAATTATGTATGATGCATCTAATTATGTAGTGGGAGAAGTCCTTGCACAAAGGGTTGGAAGGGTTGCTCATGTTATGTATTATGCTTCTACGATTTTAGGTTCTCCACAAACTAATTATACTACTACTTGAAATGAACTTTTAGCTATTGTTTTTTCTCTTTATAATTTTAGATCTTATTTGTTGGGTTCCAAGTTTTTTTATACTAATCATGCAGCTTTGAAGTTCTTGTTGAAGAAACCAGAAGCAAAATCGAGATTGATCCAACCAATTGTTGTTGCTTCAAGAATTTGATTTAGAAGATAAAACTGGAGCTAAGAATCTGGTGCTAGAACACTTGAGCATAATAGAAATGGATAAGGATCCCACCCCTATTCAGGATTACTTGCCTGATGAGAAACCTTTATAGTTGCATAAGCTAACTCATTAGTTTGTTGATTTAGTTCATTATCTAGTTTTTGGAGCTCTTCCTGCAGATGCATTTAGAGAAAAAATACACATGCTTAAAAGTGATGCCAAATAATATGTGTGGCATGATCCATATCCTTGTAAATTCTTTAGTGATCAGGTGATTAGACGATGTGTCCCCCACTATGAGGCTCAACCCATTCTTCATTTTTGTCATGTCTCTCAGGTATAGGGTTATTTTGGTCCTAAATGGACAACAAAAAAAGTCTTAGACTCAAGTTTCTTTTTGTCCACTTTGTTTAAGGGTGCTTTTGAAAGTTACCGAACATGTGAACAATGCCAAATAGCAAGAACAACAATCACTCGTATGAGTGAGATGCTTCAACAACCTACGTTTTTATGTGAAGTGCTTCATGTGTGGGGCATTGACTTTATGGGTCATTTTCCTGTATCTTTTGGTTTTGTCTATATTTTACTTATTTTTTATTATGTTTTGAAATGGTTGGAGGCAATACCCACTAGGACTAACGATTATAAAGTTGCTGCGAAGTTTGCAAGTCAATTATTTTTTGCAGGTTTGGAATATCTCAAGCCATCATAAGTGACCTAGCCACTCATTTTGAAAACTGCACCATGGAAGCTTTGTTTTAGAATCCCTAAACTAATGGAAAAACTGAAATGTCAAATAGGAACATTAAATAGATTTTAGTAAAGATGGTGCAGCCCAACAAGAAAGACTAGAGTCGTTGGCTAGAAGAATACAAAACACCAATAGGGATGTTTTCCTATCAACTTGCTTTCAGTAAGGCATGCCACCTCCCAATAGAAAGAGAGCACCATGCTTATTGGGCAGCCAAGAGTTGTTTCCTTTAGATGGAGAAAACAAGTTTGGAGAGAAAGCTTCAATTGCATTAACTTGAAGAGCTTAGGCTAGAAGCCTATGAGAACTCCCGAATCTATAAGGAGAAAAACAAACACTTCCATGATAAGATGATTTCTATGAAGGAATTCTCCATTGGCCAAAAAATTTAATTGTTCAACTTTCATCTAAAAATTATGGCTGGGAAACTTCGGTACAAATGGATTGGCCCTTTTGTTGTTTCTAACATTTTTCCTCATGGTGTAGTTGAAATAAAAAGTGAAAACAGTAATAAAGTGTTCAAAATGAATGGACAACACCTAAATCAATTCCGTGAGAGCTCTATACTTGAAGGTGCTACCATAGAAGAACATTGTTTCAAAAATTCCACCTACACTGCAGTTTGAATAGGGAGTTCCATATCCTTACTCTTATTTTATACTTGTCACTTTACTTGAGGATAATGTGTACTTTAAGTGTGGGGGTATTATTTAGGATTTCATTTTTTGTTTTAGGATTTCATTGTTAAAAGCAAATAAAAATATAAACAAAAAATGTGTTTGTTGTGCATGTTTTTTCATCAGATTTTGAGGATGCAAATGCTGTAAGTTATTTCACTAAAGGTTTATGGCATGATTTTGATAGTATCTATGCATTCTTGGTATCATAAGTTGGATTCAAACACTAAATTGTGTATTATATGTGATAGGTCATTAACATTTGTGATATATTGAGCCATATTACGGATGGTACACATTTTTCCATTTTCTTTTTCTTGTACGCGATCCCACTCATGATTTCTTGTTACCGTAGAACTTGACTTGACTCTTTTATGCATTTGTTTCTTGTTAACCTATTGGCCAGATAAGCCTACTCAACCATTATCCCTTTATTTAATCCCATTTGAGCCTATTTATCACATTATTTGTTATATAGCTCATTACAAGCCTAGAAGTGAAAAAAATTGAATTGACCGAATGTTAGGGGATAAAGTAGTCCTTTAAATAAGTATCAATATGCTCAACTCGTTTATTTGTTTAGATTTGAGGAAAATGGTTGTGAACAAAGACAGTATGGAAATAAAAGTCATTGGTATTTTTGTTGAGTTAAGTTACCTCTCAATGTTACTTTTTTCTCCTGGTCATTACCCCCTTAACCTCGTTGATTTTTAGCCCTAGTACTCTTAGGATTTTCTCACCCTTACCTTGGCCCGCTACAACCTTAATACATGCCTTTTGATCATTATGTGCATGTGCTTCAAGTATATATGTAAGCCTGTGGTAGTGTTAGTTTTCATAATGTGCTTTGAGTATAAACAGTAGTCTGAACACGTATGATGCATTTGTTAGTTAATCATCCTCTTGTTTGCTTTGGTTGTGATAAAAAGATATTCATGACTTCCATATTATTTGAAGCTTAAAAAAAATTGCTCAACACTTTGCATTCCTAAGAGTCATTGCAAATGCTTGTCCTATTTTTCTAGAGTGCAAAAGCTTAAGTGTGGGGGAATTGGATCAAAGCATTTGGGCACATATTTCTAGCTTTGTATTGTGAAAATTTTCAAGCCCTTTTCAACCTAAGATTAGTTATGTACCATATCTCTAAATTTTGGGTCATAATTATGTTTTAATGTAATTATTTGCATATTGATCTTTGCTCACTCTACAAGCCATTACTTGGGCTCTAAATGTCGAATTGATGCATACAAACAATTCAATGCTTAGTCTTATTTGGTACCTCAAAATTGTAAGTACCCTTGCCAAGCGACTTCACAGTTGTTCTGAAAATGCAAAGAAAAAAGAGTTTAGGTAAATAATTATCAATACTATCACAATTATTCAAAGAAAAAAGCAAGAGTATTAAATGAAAATACAAAGGAAAAAAAGATTGATAGCTCTAAAGAAGGCATATGAATTCAACAAATGAGACAATACAACATCACATAAGGCATGTCGAAAGTACACAAATAATGCATTAAGCTACCATGCAAAGTAATCCAATTTAAATTAAACTATCAAAATGTATCTCATGTTATTACAACAAAGTATTGACATTACAAAACATAAATAAAAATTTTTCTCAACACTAGTTCACATCACTCCATATTGGTTGATCAATATAGTTGGGCACATATTTCTAGCTTTGTATTGTGACATTTTAAAATCCCTTTTCAAATTAAGAATAGTTTTTTAGTATTTTCTAAACTTTGGATCATAATTGAGTTTTAATGTAATTATTTTCATATTGATCATTGCTCCCTATGCAGACGGTAAGACCCGCATTTTTATACATTAGCATCACTTTCGAGGACGAAACTATTTAAGGTATGTCGAATGTAACACCTAGTCCTTTTATTTTATTTTTATATTTTACCTTATTAAAAGTAGAAATAATTGTTGATGATATTATTTTAATTAATTAATTAATTTTCCCCACTTCCGGCTTATCGTTCCCGGCTTAACGTTCTCATTCCTGGCTTAACGTTCGCCACTTTTTCCACCTAATATCACATTCCACACTTTCCCCCTTTTAATATCACGTTTCCCATTTAGTACTGCATTCCCCATTTCCCCCCTCATTTAATACTACGTTCTCCATTTTACCCATTTAATATCACGTTCTCCACTTAATATCACGTTACCCATAAATATGAATAAAACAAAACGGACGTCTTCTATTCAAAAACATTATGCGATATAGAGAGAAAGGTTTAGGAGAGAAGAATAGGGAGACCATTTTGATAGAAAAGGCAACCACCAAAAAAGAAAAGAGAGGAGTAACTCTATTCCCGAATTTGTTAATACAGTATCAGAAAAACATCAACTGTGCATTTGTTAACCGTTTGATCGGACTGATTTTTAGACAGCAGGTTCACAACATTCAGATCTACGTTTTCAATGGTCAGATAGGCGAAACGATGTTCAGAGAGGGAGAAACCGTGCTTGCACAACAGCTGGTGTGAAATGAGTGAGACAAGAGTTTGTGATGCATAATTCTAAATACAACTTTAGTAACGGTAAGGGCATCACTCCACTCGCTTTCCTACTTGAATTATATGTGATATAAATGTACAATGATGTTGTGTATTGGTTATATTTGTGTGTTATCTTCAAAATGAATATTAATAATAGTTGTGTTTGACATGTTCAAACTATGGAAAATGAATGTTATGTGATACGTTGTTATAATGGTTGTGCTTGACATGTTGTGGTTATTCAAGGTGATTACTTTGGGTCTAAACTAGGTTGGTTTAGAACAAGGTCGAATGATTTTGGACGCTCTGGTTGAGTGATCTATATTGTTACTAACAAAAGTGTCTACATTCATGCATTCATAGTTGTGTGGTGCGTCCATAATTGGTTGGAGCTCATAGTTGGTGGTGCATCCATAATTGGTTGGAGCCCACATATCCTTGCGAGGATTTTGAGTTAGTGGTGTTTCTTGAAAGGACCCACGAAGACCTTATGGGGGAGGCGAAATTCCGAAATCATTACATTGCATATAGATTAAGTAATAAGGCCTATTCGGGTATGCATTTACATTGGCATATAGATTAAGTAATAAGGTATGTGTGGGTATGCATTGATTAAAGTGTGATTAATGCTTTATAAAGGTAAATGATACATTGTACCTCTTGATTGTTTAGTTGAAACATTGTTATTAATGATGTAGATATTATATTGATAAATTTGTATACAAATGTATCTGTTTGGTTGGATGAAACAATGTTAATAATGAATGTTAGTAATGATGTAGATATTATATCAATAAATGTACCTCCTGCTCGTTTGGGTGAAACAATATTAGTAATGATGTAGATATTATACTAATAAATTTGTATATAATTGTACCCTGGTTGTTGTGGAACAATGTTATTAATTACCCATACATTATACTGATATCACTATTATACGTGTTGTTAGTTTGGAGTGAATTAACATGTGATATTGTACTACTATATTGTTATTATATCTGTACCTCTTAGTCGTTTGGGTGAATTAATGTTATTAATGATGTAGATATCTTATTGTTATATTTTTATTATACCTTTAGTCGTTTGTATGGATTAATAAATATTATTAATTATATAGATATCATAATATTATATTTGTATTTTCGTACCTCCTAGTTGTCGTTTGGGTGAATTAATGTTATTAATTATGTAAACATTGTACTATTATCTTTAATTGTTATTGTACCTGTGGTGTGTTGTGATTTTAACTGTTAAATGAAGTAAATGATTTATTTATATTTTTGCTAAAACAACTATATATGCATGCATATTTGCTCTGTGTTTGTTATTTGGAGATGACCCTTACATTTAACAGGACGTCACATATAGTGTTATTTAAGCGAATAATATCACGGTCAACTTAATAGGAGAAATGCGAGAAAGTACAATAGCATGCAGTTGGAGGCTAGATACTTCTATATCGGTGTTAGACTTGTTTGGTGAGTTTTCCACACGTCCAAAGTTTATAACCAACTAGAATTTATGTTTGGATAGTAAAACATCGAGAGTTTTTAGTCTATGAGTTTCTTTTGTTAACGTATTAAATTTACTTTTAGTAATTATAAATACTCTGATTCAATATTTTTTGAAATATAAATAAAATAGTTATTAAATGATTTTAAAGTAAATGAGTATTTAAGATAATCATAAATAAATAAAAATGAATTTGTAATTTTACGTTTAGAATTTCGTTAGTTAATGTCTCAAAAAAGCAGGATGTTACACAGACCATAATTAGAGCTCGAATTTCACATGCTAGCAGAAGCATGAAAGCTAAGAGTCAAAGTTACAACTTTTATTCTGAAGCAAAAGCCCAAATCGAAACTTTACATGGTCAAAATTGTTGATTATGACTAGAGTTTTCATAATAATATTTAGTATCTGGCCACTTATTTTTCTACCTTGGAGCTTTTAGAGTTCGAAATAAATATTATATATATTTTTTATTTAGTAGGGAGAATTTTTTTTTTTTGGATATATATACTCAGAGATTTTATTTTCAATCAATAATCTTCTATTCTCGAATTCTATTTTAAGATTCTTGGGTTAATCCATTGTTCTAGAATTTTATTTAGACCTTGAGGTTTATTTTGTAATGTTAATTTCACGATGATGATTATCTTTCTTTTTATTTGATTACATTGTTGTTTTGATTACTTAATTTGAATTATAAAAGGATTGATGTATTTAGTTTAACAAATTCACTTTCTAATGCAATCAATTGTAATGTTTCGACGCTTGATTGTTAACTATAATTCATCAACTATTGTGTTGCTTAATCCAGTCAAAGAAACATAATTCATAGGAATAGAGTCACAATTTAGAAATTGAACCCTTTTATAGGATGTGTGATAGGTCTGAAATTCTTGAGCCATTTGATTAGTCATTTTAATATACGTGACTTTAATTAATTTCCTCAATCTATTTGAACCTCAATTCGAAACCTCCAATTTTGTTTTTATTGATTTTAAATTTGGTTAATATAATAATAAGTCTTTGCAAGACTACTTGAATTGTTGCTCCTATGCTACATTTTTATTACTTGTGTTTAACTTGGGCACGACAACAGATCACTAGTCCAACCCAATATTGACAAAATAATCTTCATATTCACTTTGTTTCATAACATGTGAAGGTTTATCAATAATTGTTCCATGTATATTATGTGGTCTATTCATATTTCTATTATCGTCAAAAGGATCACTTTGATAAGCTTCTTGGGCCATTAAATTTAATTGGTCACCCATGCTAAATAAATATTTTCGAAATGTTTTCCTAACATAATGTCTATTTGCATCAATTGGATCTTTGACATAAAAACATTGGTGGACTTAAGAGGCTATCACAAAAGGATCATTTTGGTAACATTTTTTGTTAAAATATACACAAGTGAGCCTATATTTTCTTCTTCAATCTCAAACCAATCACATTTAAACAACACAAAGTTGAACAACCCATAATAGTCTACCTCAATTATATCATTAATTTCTCCATAATAAGTGACAACTTCTATCTTTGGATTTCCATCCTTAGAGCTTGCAAAAAATGAAGTGAATGAAACCAAAGTTACACAAGAATTTTGGGTTTTTCATCTTGCATCTTGTCTCATAGTGTGAAATCTATATCCATTAATGACGTAACTAGAAAACTGTTTTGCTAAATCACTTGGACCTCTAGAGAAATCTTTCAATTGAATTGATACACCATCTTCCACGGCTCAAGTTTTAAACCACTCACTAAAATATTTGCTTTAGGCTACGGCCTTTGGTCTTTTTCCATTTTCTACTTTTGAATTTGACTACTAACAATAACATCATGTTCCCTACAAAGATAACATATTATCTATTACAAAAAAACTATAAAATAGGTTTTATGTCAATGCCAGATTAATAAACCATTATGGTATCTGATGTATATGTCAATTTCATCACAATTGAATAAGAGGTATCCTGGGGCTTGGACTTTTGTAGTTGGACACACACAAAAATTGTTTACCATTTTTATTCACCCTAAAGGACGACCAGTGCATGAAAAGTAATCCGCTTCACACAAATCACTAATGTCATAATTTTGACTCTATTCAACCTTGTTTATACACTCTTGTGCAAATATTTCAAGTAAAAAGTCAAAGCGTCTTCCACCAAATATGCCTCGACAATGGAACCTTCTGGATGAGCTCTAGTATGAACATAGCTCATAAGTTTACACAATTTTCTTTCAATGGGATACATCCAACATAATTGAACCGGACCACCTAGTCTAACTTCATTGGGCAATTGAATAGGAAAGTGGACCATTATATAAAAAAAACTAGGAGAAAAATTCATCTCCAATTAACAAAGTTTTTCTACAATTTATGCTTATAAGGAAATTAAATCTTGCTCTTGGATTACTTTCTTACATACAAATAAAAAAAAAATGACCCATGACAAATGAGAGGTTCAACTACTACATTAGGCAAGTTGCTTCTTATAGCCAAATATTTTCTTATTACCAATTGGCGCACATTTTGATATGTTTGATGCACTCCCATCTGGTAATTTGACAACCTTCAAAACACCACAAAAATGAGACTTCTCATGTGCACTCATTAAAAAAACAAGATTTGGCTAACTCTGCACAAACTCGACCAATCTCCCTTGGATGACGTTTCTTTCTAATTCTCATATCTTGCAAATCATAACAAGCATTAAGATATGATGTAATGTATTTTCAACCCAATAAGGTAAATCAAAAAATATCAATCTTCTTAAATGGACCTTTAATTTTTATTTTTTTTATCAAGCCAAATTCATTCTTGAAATGTTTTAAGCTCTCTGTAATTTTCGTCCCTATTAACATAGATGGTGCTGACCTAAACTCTTTACTTTTGTAAAAAGACTTTTTTTTTAGATCTTCAAGCATGGTAAATTGGTAAAATTAACACAATGACCCATGTAACACATCTTGTGACTATGTCTCAAGTAAGAAGAGTCGGTTTTATAATTGCAACACGCACATGCCAACCTTCCTTTGGTGCTCCAACATGAAAACATTACATACTCAGGATAATCACTGTAACACCCCGTTTTTCAAAGCGAGGGTGTATTTATTTTTATTTTTTTAAAAAAAGAAATTAAAATACAACACATAATTAAATAAGGTAAAACCCTTAGATAAATAATTGAGTCATTAAAATTTACAAACAGCGGAAAAGTTTTCTTTTTCAAAATATAAATCCAAAGCATGTCCTGATGCCAACATAAGTACATGTACATCCTTCCAATATAAAATAAAAGTAGCCCAAAAGAAAGACATATGTGTCCTGAGTGACAACCTAGTCTGATCATTCTATACATAACAAAAACTATACGCCTCGAGTAATCTCTACGCGCCCCGTGAGATCCTCCTACGTAGCTCCAATCAAGCATTCCCATCCACATTCCCATCCGCAGGGTACGAACCAGTAGAACCGCCCTGACTCTCATCTGAGGGCAAAGCCCAGATTTCCACAATAGTTGTAAAGGGTCACCAACCGAAATTAACAGTTAACAAATAACATATAAGTTTTCAAATGCACAAAATACCCCTTTCAACTTAGCATGCATCTTAAAAGGTTTTCCATATGCTAAAAGTTCATACAAGGTTTACCAAATGATAATGAAATCAAAATAAAGTTCTCAATCCATCAAGTAATACATAACTGACCAATACATTGATAATCAATTGAGAAATCCATCATCTAACACAAAATAAGATTTCCTACTGTGCCAATCGATCGGGCAAATCGATTTCTTGAAAGTTTTTAGTAAAAATTGAACCCCAAACTTGCCTCAATCGATTGGGGCAATCGGTTTCGAGAAGGATTTAGCCCCTGTATTGTCCAATCGATTTCGTGAAAGACAGAGCCCATGTATTGGATCCAATCGATTGGGCAAATCGATTTTGAGAAAGAAAAGCCCCTGTATTGGATCCAATCGATCGAGCAAATCGATTTTGGGAAAGACAAGGCCCCTGTATTGAATCCAATTGAATCCAATCGATTTACCAAATCAATTTCTCAAATCATTTTGAAAAACCTATTACAAAATCGATTGGGTAAATCGAATTCAGGAAGGACAGGGCCCCTGTAACTCATCAAATCGATTGGGTAAATCGATTTCCCTATGTATTCTTTCAAAAATTCATAAGCCAACTCAATCACAATTGGAATCAAAACACACATATACATAATTTCAAACCATAACACTTAGTAAAATCAACACAATCATAATTTGAATCAAAAACACACTTACACATAATCTCAAACCATAACACTTAGCAAAATCAACACAATCATAATTTGAATCAAAAACACACTTACACGTAATTTCAAACCATAACACTTAGCAAAATCAACACAATCATAATTTGAATCAACCACGACTCGTGTGCCAAGCACCCTAATGCAATGCGTATATGCCAAAATGCATGGACTCGGAATTCCAAACCAAAATCCTCCTCAAAGGACCGTAAATCATAATTGTACCGCCTATCGCAGGCCAAAGTACCAATTATCGAGGTGCCACCTATCACGGGTCTGCACGATTTACTAAAAAGCGTAAACCATAAACGTACTGCCTATCACGGGCCCGTATCGTTTACCAAGGTGCCACCTATCACGGGTCTGCACGGTTTACTAACAAGAACGTAAATTGTAAATGTACCGCCTATCACAAGCCAAAGTACTCTTTACCAAGGTGCCACCTATCACGGGTCTGCACAATTTACAAAAAAACCGTAAATCGTAAAAGTACCGCCTATCACGGGCCAAAGTACTATTTACCAAGGTGCCACCTATCACAGGTCTGCACAATTTACAAAAACGTAAATCATAAATGTACCGCCTATCACAGGCCAAAGTACTATTTATCAGGGTGCCACCTATCACGGGTCTGCACGATTTACAAAAAGCATGAAAATGCATGAGCATATACTGACTCCATCCACAACAATCGTTAAGTAAATGCAGATATTAAAAGATTCCCCATTTTCAATACTCATTAAGCAAAACATTAAGCAAACAGACATATTAAGAGATTCCCCATTCTTAATATTCTTTTAACTTAAACGGTTTTCAAAACAACATTAAGTAACCAAAACATTAAGAGATTTCCTATTCTTAACGCCCGGTTAACTTAAACGATTTTCAAAACAAACATTAAGTAACCAAGACATTAAGAGATTCCCCATTCTTAACGCCCAGTTAACTTAAACGATTTTCAAAACAAACATTAAGTAAACAAGAAATTAAGAGATTCCCCATTCTTAATTCTCATTTGACTTAAACGATTTTTCCAAAACATTAGTAAATAGAGATATTAAGAGATTCCCCATTCTTAATACTCATTTAACTCAAAATGATTTTCACAAACACACACTAAGTAAACAAGACATTAAGAGATTCCCCATTCTTAATACTCATTTAACTTAATGGTTTTCAAATTCCACACAAAACAAACTCAAACATATTATCAATCCACATCAAAAACACATCAATTCGTAATTCACACCAAAACACATCCAACCACTTTTCCACACAAACCACACAAAACACATCTCAAATTCTATGATTATCAAATATGAACACGCCGAATACGACGACACAAATTGACACAATCCATCACTCGAACCCAACAAGTTTCATATACTCGAAATCAAACATAAATGGGTTTAAAATTCATTCTCCACAAAACATTACTTTAACCCTAACCAAATTCTCTTCCACACAACCACAAGTAAGTCCCTAAATGCAAACTAAAAGTTTGGAAGGAGCCCTTACCTTAACATTAGCTTTAACGTTGATTTACGGCACCACGATCAATTCTGGTAAAACTTTGCTCGCGATGTCGCTTTCAAAGTTAGCTCACTAGCACCGTAGTGTAGTGGTGAGCAACTTTCCCTTCTATCCCTTCGCGAAACGAAGCTTGGATCTAGAAGAAACGGCGAGATTTGTGTTTGACGGTTTTGAAATCCCTAAACCGTATTCCTTCGTTTTCGGATCAAAGAGGAAGAGTGGAGTTGAGTAATCCTTGCCCTATCACCCACTAAGCCTTAGGTTTCTATTCTTGAGTAAAAGGAATCAAAGAAAAGCGAAAATGGAAGAAGAGGGGGAGGGGTTGTTTAACGCGAGCAGAGGAAGAAGATGGAAAATTTTATGCTTTCTCTCCTTTCTCTTTCTTTCCTTTCTATTTCTTTTCTTTCTATTTCCTTCCTTTCCTTTTCTTTATATATATATATATATATATATTAATAATAATTAACAAATATCTCCAAATCTTTAGATATTTATTAAATTACCCTTTCACCCATAACGCATTAAACTCTTCGCAAAAGATTCGCCGCAGTTAATTTAATTTATTTATCGACGAGTAATTCTAATCAGGCATCAAAATATCTTTTTGGTCATATAAACTCCAAAATATTAATAACTTGGCTAAAAAGCCCCTGAGTTCAATACCAAAATCCATTAAAATACATAAGGCATAATTTAAAATTACGGGTCTTATAATCACCAATAGTCTGCATGAGTACTGCACGAATTTTAAATCTTTGAATTTTCTAAGCATTATAAGTATCAACTCGTAATTTCCACAACTTCTTTGACACCTCAATCAGTGGTTAAAGGTACACATCAATATTATTTCTTGGTGATTGTGGCCAAAGAATTAATAGTGACAATATTACATATTCAGATTTCATGGACATTCATGGGGGATAATTGTATGCCACCATCATGACAAGCCATGTACTATGTGATATGCTTATGGTCCTGAATGGATTGAAGCTGACACTCGATAAGTCGAGTCTTATATTACGAAGCTTTAAGAAAAATCAGGAGGAAGTCTATCAAAGTCCTTCCATGTTTGGCCATCAGAGGATGCCTCAATTATCACTCCTTTGAGCATTATTCGTCATGTCACCTCATTGTCCTGGTTGTCTTTGAACACATGAATAGCCTTTGAACACTATATAGTAAGTTCGGGTTATACACTTAGTCACTGTTTTGGAGGGGTTCCCAAGAAAGAGAGGTGGGTTAATGGGCCACTTAATAACCTAGTCTTTCTTTAGTCAAAATCCATCCAATACAACATTTTATCTATTATCATTAAATTATACATAATTTAGATTTTAAATATTGTCTTAATTACAAATATTTAGATCATATGACGAAAGCTCAACAATTACTTTACGATTTAGATTAAAATAATCTTAAATCATGGGTAATAGAGTCATAATTCATAATATCATACAATCATAAATAATTATTGCATGAATTAAATCAAAATTATTTTCAATCCTAATATCAAGAATTTAAGACATATTTTTCGTTACAAGTATTCGAAGAAGTTAAACAAATAAATGTACGTAAATGAAATTTAAGTCATTAATAACATAAAATAGTTAGAAAATCAAACACTTTGTATGAACATGAAGTAGAGACTAGAGAGTCTAAAATTAATAAAATCAAAATAATCATGCAATGAACAAGTAAAAATTTCATAAAAGATAATAAAATATAACAACTTAAATAGAATATTTATAGAAAATATAAAAGACAATGCCAAGAAAAACTTGCAAGCTGACATAGAAAACACAAAATGGCATTATTGTAATATTTGGACAAATAAAGGGCAATGGCATAATTTCCCTCTACATTTTTTAAGTATTGTTGTTTTTTTTTCTTATTCAGAAAACACACTTTTCCAGCGTTCCTTTTTCTTCTCCCGTGAACCACCTCCCTCATCCTCCCAAATCTTCAACCCCATTTTCTTTCATTTTTTCAAATCAGTAAACACAAAAGCTTGATAAAGGTCTTCTAACCAATTTTTAAACTTTGCATGTCTCAATTGGTAACTAATCAGCTTCAACAACGAAGGATGATAACTCAAAATTGAAGAACGTGAGTCCAGGTGACAATTCAAGCAAAAGGGGAGCTCAACAACCAAGTTATTCAGAACATCATCTTCTTCCTTGTCACAACCAAGTTCTTTTTATTAAAGATTTTTTTTTATTTTGTTAAGAATAGGGATTTAACTTTTTGAAGTTGAAAATAAATAAATAAAATAAAAAATGGAAGAAAACAACTTACATATTAACCTATAGGAATTTTCATGGAAATTAGATCAAGACGTGTGTATTGTTGTTTATGGGTATGATATTTGTGAATGAATTATATATATTAGAAAGAAAAAAAAAATAATTATCATGCCTGATTAGATTTAAGGTGATTATGCTTGTTGAGCACGATTTATGCTCGTTACTTTTGTTGCGGGTTTGTGAAATTGTGTTGTGTTACATTAATTTCTTTTAGTACGAGGATTTTATGGGTTGAAATTTTTGAATAAATTATTTTAAGTTAATACAGGTTAGGAAAATTAGAGTATGATGAAATGGAATTTTTGCATATAGTTGTTTTTAAAATTTCATCTAAATGATTTTTTTTCATGACTTTTATGTGAAATATTAAATTTGTGACTTTTATATGTTTATTATTTTTCCATGACTTGATGTTGTTACTATTTTCATGACTCAGATGTTGTTTATATTTTGACTAGGATTTCCATTTTGAATTAAGGACTTAAGATTAAATTATTATGAGTTTAGTATGTCGCCTAAAGTTATATATAATTGTTATGGATGAATGATGCATTTTATATATGACATAATAAGGGCATTTTATACAAAATATTTCAAGTTTTGTACAATATTATTAATCTTATCATGCATGGTCGTATTCACGGTGGGACATTTAGGTTATTCCAGACATGGGATAACGGATAAAGGAGAACAATCAAGACGCTGATTGGGGTTTGGTCAGACCACCTTTACCAATCAGGACTCAATATCTTGGTGACCCACACTAAGATATTGGGCGACTTTTTCCTTATTCCAAAGGAAAAGATTTGAGGTCATGCATATGTTGTTCAGAATAATATATATATATATATATATATATATATATATATATATATATTTATAGACATGTATAATAATAATAATAATAATAATAATGATTTTTTTTCCTTCTTGAGATGTATAACTACTTCTATATGTTTTATACACTTTTATGAAAGAAACTTTTTGAGATTATTTTCCTCTTATTTATAGAGCTCACTGAGATATTTTATCTCATCCCAATTATTATTATTTTTTAGTAGCTGGAGGAACATGAGACATGAATATTAGCATCAGAAGATCAGTTTCAAACTCCTGGACTTAGAATTTGATATTTTGTTTTATGATGTAATCAGACAATCGTAGTTTGTTTCAAGATGTAATATTTTATGAATCTACTAAACATGTTGTAAACTATATTTCTGAATGTAGTTTTCAGTTATGATGGTGATTCTAATTTATTATTCATTGTTAATTACCTCTGTTTTATTAAGGTGTAAGGGTCCAATTATCATATTCTAGACAAATGATAATGGGTCTTACATCACCCATACCAATGGAAAAAAAATTAAACCAATCACTATGGCATCCACAAAGATGCATATAGTATGTTATGATAATGATGCTCAACAGGCACAAATCACTAGCCAATTAGACAACCACAAAAATAAAAAGGGTCATAACACTTCGCTTGGCTGTATGTTTGATGCGACCCATTTTTGATAAGAGGATAAGATTTTTTTTTTTTTTTTTTGAAAGGGTGGTTTGAGAAAACGGAAAAAAGAGTCTGAAGTTCGTGGTGAAGAAAGAGAAAGGAAACTGATTAATTGAGAGAGAGAAAGAAATAAAAAGGAGAGAGAAAGTAATAAAAGCGAGAGGGAGAAAAATTGAAAACGTGATAGAGAGAAGAAGAATAAAGGTACCGTTGAGGTGTTGGGGTTGCGTGAAACATGATGAACTGCACTTAATGCAGTGTGGCATTTAATGTGAAATGGGAAGTATGCAAAGCGTGCCATCCATTTGACCAATGGAAAATAAGGAGCATGCGCATGCCTTGACTAACTTGTCAAGAGAGGATTTCACCAAAAAGTACATTGAGTCTTTTGTTGGTTTTCCTATCCTCTGATTTTTAGACTTTATTTGAGGGATAGGATTTGATATGATCTTAAGATTATTTTGACAAGAAATAAAAATAAAAACTAAAATTTAAAAAAAAAAAAAAAAAAACAGAGAAAAACATAATTAAAATATTTAAATAACTTTGGAAAAATTTATGATGGAGAGTTCTTCTAAGATGTATTTGAACCGATCCTCTTGAAGAGGTTTGGTAAAAATATTTGCTAATTGATTTTCAGTGTTAATAAAAATCAGTTCTAATCCCTTTATTGCACATAGTCTGTTATAAAATAATGTTTAATTTCAATGTGCTTAGATCTAGAATATTGAATGGGATTTTTAGACAAATTTATTGCACTTGTATTATCACAGAGGATGGGAATTTTTGTGTACCTTAGTGAGTAATTCTCAAGTTGATTTTTTATTCAAAGTAATTGTGAGCAACATTGAGCAGTTGAAACATATTCTGCCTGTGTAGTTGAAATAGTTATGGTACTTTGTTTTTTTGCATTACCAACTTATTAGATATTTACCAAGAAATTGGCAAGCACCACTTGTGCTTTTTCTCTCAACTTTGTCTCCCGCGTAGTCAGCATCACAATAAGCTATGAGGTTAAGATTTGAACATTTCTGGTACCAAATTCCCAGATTTATAGTACCAACAAGATATCTAAAAATTCTTTTTACTGCAGTAAGATGAGATTTTGTATGAGAGGATTGAAATCTTGTACAAAGACCGACTGCAAAAACTATGTCCAGGCTACTGGATGTTAAATACAACAAGGATCCAATCATCCCTCTATACTCTTTTTCAGATATTGGAGTTCCTTCATCATCTTTGTGGAGCATGGAGGATGGATGCATTGGAGTTCTTATACTCTTGGCTGAACTCATGTTATATTTGTTAAGCAAATCCTTGGTATATTTTTGTTGAGATATAAAAATGTCATCCTCTCATTGTTTAATTTGCAAACCAAGGGAGAATTTTAATTCTCCCATCATACTCATCTCAAACTCGCTTTGCATGAGATTGGAGAAATCTTTACACATCTTTTAATTTGTGGACCCAAAGATTATGTCATTGACATATATTTGAACAATCAATAAATATTTCTCAAGAGTTTTCTTGAAAAGAGTAGTATCATTTTGTGCTCTAATAAATCCATTTTCTTTTAGAAAAGAACTTAATCTCTCATACGAAGCTATAGGAGCTTGCTTTAAACCATAAAGAGTTTTTGAGAGTTTGAACACATGGTTCGGCCTCTTCTCATCCTTAAACCCAGGAGATTGACGAACATACACTTCTTCATTTAAGAACCCATTCAAAAAAGAACTTTTGACATCCATTTGAAATAGTTTTATGCCTTTATGAGTAGCATAAGCTAAGAGGATTCTTATTGCTTCAAGTCTTGCTATGGGTGCAAATGTTTCATCATAATCAATTCCTTCTTGTTGATTGTACCCTTGTGCCACTAATCTTGCTATATTTCTAACAACCTCCCCATTTTCATTTAGTTTATTTCTAAATATCCATTTAGTTCCAATAATGGATTTGTCCAGAGGATGGGGTACAAGATTCCATACCTTGTTTCTTTCAAACTGTGAAAGTTCTTCCATCATAGCTTCAACCCATGGTCACTTCTCACCCAAACAATTTTTGATCCTTTTTCATTTTGAATCTTTTTGCAAAAATGGTGGAATGCCTCAAAGGCTTCATCTTTGTGCTTTAAAAATAGAACCCAGGTAAAACGAGAGAAATCATCAACAATTACAAAACCATATCTTTTGCCACTAAGACTTGGAGTTTTGATAGGACCAAAAAGGTCAATGTGAATAAGTTCAAGAGGATGATTTGTTGAAACAATATTTTTAGAGTGAAAACTACTTTTAACTTGTTTTCCTTTGACACAAGCATCACATACTGTTTCTTTCAAAATTAATTTTTGGAAGACCTTTTACTAATTCTAATTTTTCTAATTTAGAAATAGTGTTTAAGCTTATGTGACCAGCTCGTTTCTGTCAAATCCATTTATCTTTTTCAATGGAAACAAAACAAGATTCAATAGGTAAATCATCCAGATAAAGTTCATATAAATTCTTTTTTCTAAAACCGGAAAAGAAAACTCTATCCGATGATGATTGTTTAACCTCGCATAGAGTAGGCTTAAAAATAACTTCGAAACCACTATCACATAATTCACTAATACTTACCAAGTTATGTTTTAAGCTATCAACATACTGAACATTTTCAATTTTTGCAGAATCATTCTTACCAATAATACTCGTTCCTCTTATTTGAGTTTTATCATTGTTACTAAACGTGACTGATCCTCCATCCTTTATCTCTAATGACATAAAGCATTGCTTATCCCCTGTCATATGCCTTGAGCAACCATTGTCCAAGTACCAAGGCTTTCTTTTGTTGATCAAAGGATGAACATGTGTTAGAGTTTAAAAGTGACTTAGGAATCCACATAGCACTAGGTCCTTGTTGGTTAGTTTTTACTTTTGTGATAACAAATAGAATCATGGTGCCCATGTTTACCACAGAATGAGCATGCTTTCTTTATATTGTTAGCTTTCTTCTTAGCATGACATATTTTGAATGTATGCCCAACTTTTTTGAAAAAAGTGCATTTTGGCCTATCCTCTTGTTTTTTAGGCAAGAAAAAATTTTCATACAATTTTTGTTTTTGAGAACTTTTAAAACCAATACCAGCCTTGTCAAATATTCCAGATTGAGAACCCATTATCTTTTGAAATGTTTCAATAGATTTAACAAAATTAAAAATGTCATTTTTTAGTTCTTTAACCTCTATTTTCAAAATTTCATTTTCTGAGTCCTCTTCTGGAGTATGACATTTGACACTCTTTTTATTTAAAAGTGTTTCCTGCTCAGGTACTTTCTCATGAGATAACTGCAGACCTTGAATGATTTTTTCATATTTCTCATTCTTGGCTTGAAGTTCCTCATTGAGTTTTTTTATTTCTTAAAGTTGATTTTTGAGAAAACCACATTTATGAGATAAAGTATTTGAGTCATTTAAAAGATTGTCAAATTCAATTTCTAACTGTTCACAAAAAGGACATAGTTCTGAAATGTTTACTTTTTCAATTTCTGACTTTTCCATGAGACATAGGTTGGCCTCTTCTTCCTTTTCTTGCTCAGAGGATGACTCGTCATTGTCATCCCAAGTAATCATCATGGATTTGTTTTTGTAGGGAAATCTTTTCGAGTTTCTTTTGTTGAGAGGACACTCAGTTTTTTTAGTGTCTCATCTTGTTGCATCCAAAACAAATTATCCGACTTTTGTCAGTTTTTTCTTTTTGAGGAGATCCTCTATTTTGTCCTCTTCTGTTTATCATCCTCTGAATTCTTCTGGAAATCAGAGCTAGTTCATCCTCATCCTCAAATAGAGGATACTCATCATTTTCCTTCTTTATGACATCTTCATTCTTCTTTCCTTTTTGGCTGGTTTTTAGAGCAATCATTCTTGCCTTTTTGCTTGGTTTGTCTGCCAGCAACAATGGTTCATGAGCTCTTAGAATTCCAACTAAGTCTTCTAATTTCATGTTGGTTAAGTCTCTTGCTTCTGTAATGGCAGTTACCATTGGCCTCCATTCTTTTGGTAAACTTCTTAGGATTTTTCTTATCCTTTCTTGAACGGAGTATACCTTTCCAAGAGATCTCAAGTTATTTAATATGATTGTTAACCTTCAGAACATTTCATCAATAGTATCATCCTCCTTCATTTTGAATAGTTCGAAATCTCTTACTCCCATGTCAGTCCTTGCCTCTTTTACATGACTTGATCCTTCAAGATGGATCCTTAGAGTATCCCAGAGTTCCTTAGTGCTTTAGCATTCTTCAACTCTGACATATTATTCCCTGCTCAAAGCACACGTTAGAAATAAATGAGCTGTAGAGTTTAGGAGTACCTTTGCATTTTCATTTGTCGTCCACTATGCTTAAGGCTTCTCATTGAAGGTTGCGTCTGTGTTGTTGGTTCTAATGACGTGATCCCCATTTTCCACCACATAACACATTTTGTTGTCTTGTGATATGTATAATAGTCTCATCTTACCATTCAAGTGGTAGTAATCTATGCCACCAAAATAGGGAGGATGACTAGATGATCCTCCTTCAGGAATATACTTAGCTTTAGACATTTTTCTTTTGGATCTTTTTCTCTTACACTGTTAGGTGTATTTTTCTAGAGAACCTTGCTCTTATGCAAATTGATGTAGCTAAATATCACTAGAATAGGGGTTGAATAGGGATTTTGGCGTTAACAATAATTTTCAAGTGTTTGAAACCTATCCTCTTGTAGAGGATGGCAAACCCGAGGATGGGTTTTTCAAAACCTTCATATTTGAGCTGAACTAAAGAGTGATAGAGAAATATGAGATTGACACACACAATTTTTATACTACTTCACCCAATGATGGCTACGTCCAGTCCTCACACTCTTGTGAGATTTCACTAATGTTCAAACATATCAACCTCTCAAAGAGGATGATTACAACTTGTGTATTCTTAAGCTTCACCAAGCTTACAATCAGATTTCAAATATTTCCAAGTGTATCTCACGTGGAAATTACAATGTAATATGAGAGTGATTGATTCTAAATACTTTCTCAAAAGATTAACAAAGATCTAATGTAGGATTGTAGAAAGTATGAAGAGAGGATAGATGTTGCTTCTTGAAAGCTTTAAGATCCTTGATCTTTTTAAAGGAATGATTTTCAAGATGTTGACCATAGACCCATCCTAGTGTAATCCTTCCTCGTACCTTTCTTTTGCCATCTTACTCCTTTTCTTCAAAAGCCTTTCTTTATTCATTCTTTAGTAACGTTTTGCCTTTGTTTAATGGTTCAAACAATTCATTCTTTAATATTGTTCTTCCTTTGTTAAATGAATAAAAATAATTCATTTCAGCGAGGCCATCCTCGACAACTCGCGAGGCCATCCTCGGCATTTTCCATCCTCAGCATTTTCACTCATAATTTTCTTCTTTTTGCCTTAATGACTAATAACCTGTTTTCCTATATGAATACACTCAAAAGCACATATTAGTCATTAACCTCAATGATAATTTTTTAATTAATTTTGTTATCATTAAAACCTTTTGAGAGAGATTTTGTCTCAACACCCTTACCTTAGATGCTTTACTTCCTAGAAATACTATATAACCCTAAAAAATATCACAAAGATGAAGGACTGAAAAGTTTAGATCTTCCACAATAATGAGAAGGAATGGGTGGATACTCGTTTGAGTGGCTTAGAAAATATTTTGTGTTCTGGTGATTAGATTGCATGTTTAATCGTATTCTATGAGGGAGAGGTGTATGCGACTAATAAAGGAAGCAAGTTGATTAGAGAGAAGGAATAATTCTCTTCATTGAGCTTAATTGCACATGTGATTTAGGAATTCAATTGAAATAATATCATTAAATGGCCAACCGTTAGAATTAATTGACATTCATGTGCTTATTCTTACTAGTTACATATTTGAATTGACGCAAGGAGAAAACACACGGTTCTATAGGCTAGATACTATTAAAAATAAAATATAGTTATTTAGAGTAGTAGTGTGGGTGATTCATTTTTGACTTAGTCAAAATTGATTTGGTAATTGTTGACTCTAAAACAAATACTCCTACGAGTTTTAATTAGTTAATAAACACCCCCAACAATTAATTAATTAGTATAAAATACTTCATCAAATAATTAAACATCCAAATAATAATTATCTTATTATTATCACACTAAATTTATTAAATAAAATAAATACCAAAACTAAGGATTTTTAAATTAATTAATTAAAATGAACGGTGTTACACTTCTAGAAAGAAAAAATGAAGTTGTCTGTCGTTGTTAAAAATCCTAGCAAATATTGATTACTGATTTATTGTTGTTAATCCTTGATAAAAAAATAAATTTAATTAGAGCTTAAAGTCTAAAATCATTAATTATAGTGAATATTATGAAATCTTTATAATCTTAAACAGTTACTCGAGCAATTTTTTACTTTTTCAAGAAATAAATGTTGTGATCATTGGACGAAAGATAAGAGTCATCTCACATGTTGCAACTTACTACCAGCCCTCCTTTTGTACTAACAACTATCTCTCACATCGAATCATTTTAACCCGTCATTCATTTAGTTTTAAACTTATTGAAAAACTCAAAACTAACTTTCTTGACATGCAATCAAACATTCTGAAGAGCAAGTTCTAAAACTACGGCTAGAACCAAAAATTCAGAAAAACACGTAAGAAAAGTAAGAGAAAGAGCTCGAGTTGTGGTTTCATCTTCTCCAATTCCTCCTTCTCAAACATACCACAAAATTTTGTTTCCCCTACCCACTTTGAATCTTTGTCTTGATTGAGTGCTCATTACCACAATTCTTCTCACTAACTGCAACAATGAACCTCATCCTATAAAACTAAAATCCACTCCTCTTCATTTGAAGAATAATGGATATTATTTTACTGAATACACATCATTTATTAATTGAGAAACAAATACAATATTAGTCTATTTATAACAGTAGCTCTGTAACAAGGCTACCAACAACCCAAAAATAAAGGTACAATAAACTAATATAAAACTCGCATCCCCTTCAAGATGGAGAATGTATGTTAAGAATTTTTAGCTTGTTAAGAATTGAATTGAATGTTGTAGGTTCAAGTGACTTAGTAAAGAAATCTTCCAACATATTTGATGAAGAGATGGGCAAGAGTTTGAACAATCTAGTTGGCAGTTTTTCTGGAACAATGTGACAATCAATTTATATATGTTTTGTTCTATCATGGAATGTTGGGTTTGATGCAATGTTCCTGATTAATTGTTATCGCAATAAAGAGTTGTAGGGGCAAAAAAATCCATGTTTAATTCTTGCAATGAATTTCACAAGTTGTTGACGCTAATGCTCTATACTCTACTTCTAAAGATGAACGAGATATAGTGTTTTTTTGTCTTATACCTCAACGAAATCAATGATGATTTAAGAAATATACAAAATCCAGTTACAAACCTTCTCGTTTATGGGCAAGTTTCCCAATCAGAATCGCTAAACGCACGCAGTTGAAGTCTGGACACTGACTATTAAAACAATCCTTGGGTTGGTGTAGATTTTATGTATTTGAGGAACCTCATGGTTTCCATGTAATGGTCTTCAACCGGTGATTGCATAAATTGGTTAAGTTGCTACACGACGAAAGTGATATCAGGTCGTGTGTTGGTCAAGTAGATAAGACGTCCAATAATTCTTCTAAAAGATGTTGGGTCATGAGGTTATTTTGCAATCCTTGATCATAGGTGTATTACAAGATGGAGGAATATATTTTAGATTTTGAGTACATCTCTTCTCAAGTGGAGCTCTTTCCTGAAGAACAATACCTATCGTATTTTATGAGGGGTCTCAAACTAGAATTCATTTGAGAATAAGGATTATTGAACCAAAAACACATGTGCAAGCCACAAAAATTTGTCATGATGTAGAAATAGAGACATGAGGAACGATTATGCAAAGTAGCAATGGTGGGCTGCATCAATGGAGAAGAGGAAGAGAGATGAAGTATGGTCCGAGTTTAAAAAGGGGAAGTTGGTTAAGCTTCAATATAGGTAGAAGGAATGGATTTAGGTCGTGTTTTTGCTTGGGTCCAAATAGAAGCCATTTCGAGTCTAATTACTCGAGTTGAGGTTCAATGCGAAGTATCCATTCTATTGTTGCTTCAAACCCTAACTATAATGGTTAAATAGTGCGACATGAGAGGAGCGACAATAAAAGGGGAGGTGTAACACCCTGATTTTTAACAGCGAGATGTAAGTTCTTTTTTAAACAATAAATATTTTTGGATAAAATATTCATAATCGTACTTTAATTTAAATTAGAATAAATATTTAATTATAAAATCATTTTCCTAAAATGACGATTATAATATTGTTTCATTATATAAAATGGTTTCGACGCAACACACTTACTTACAACTGAAAAATTCACATTGACTAAAAAAATTCACAATTATTTCAAATACATAAATTCTATTGCGACAACAACATTGCAATAAGGAAGGGAGAATAAAGAAAACCCTAAGTTGATCATTAATCAAACTGAGGGTGACTGCGTATTGAGGATTCACGGGTGGCATCAAGCTTCACTGCTTTCGATTGTCAATCTAAAATCAGTGTTCTGTCACGACTTCGACGTCGTTGCAATTCCAGAATGACTCAAAAGTCTAATACATGGGGCGTAAGCCCGACCCACAATAATAATATAGGGTCATGATCTAAAAACAACATATATATACAAAAAACACAAAGTATGAAAGCATAACATGGCATGGCATCAAGTGATAAACAAACATGCATATAAATATCATCATATAACCAACATGACTCATGTGACAAAGCACCCTAATGCAATGCTTATATGCCAATGCACATGATTCTAGAATTTTCACACCCTCCTCAAGGGCCATAAATCATAAATGTACCGTCTATTACAGATCAATATTAATTACTAAGGTGCCACCTATCACAATTATCACGATTTATTAGAGTACAGTCTATCACAGACCTACACGACTCAAAAATCTCTATAAAAATAAGGCAGACCAATCAACTCAAGGAACCACCCTATGGTCCATCACGGTCACGACTAACACCACGACCCATCACGGTCACTACGTACTATAAAATGCATGAGCATACTCTAACTCTTCCACATCAATAATTATGTAAATGCATCTATTAACAGACTCCCCTTTAATACTCATTAAACACTAATAATTTTTAATACTGTTTCACAGAACATACTCAAGACATACTTTCATCAATACAATTCATAACACATATGTTATCAGTTATGAATACATAATCACATAAAATACATTAACAATTTGTGCACATTTATTCACCACAAGCACAAAGAACATGTATATAGACACACTATGCATTCAAGAATATATAATATCGTTAAAAAGTGCCCTTACTTTGACAATGCTTTATTACACAAGCAACTTACGCTACGTCAGCATAACCTATTCGAAGATTACAATGACGCCTCTCAATTTCCTTGTATCATAAACCAATCAATTAACTTAATCAATATAAGTTTTTTTAAACCCACCCCCAAATGAACCCTCCATTTGACCACTATTCAAATAAATTAGGGTTTGACTTTTCTCTTAGGTTCCCTAACTTCAAAAAGACTTTGGTTTAAGTACTTTAACGAAAGAGAATTTCAAAACTGTAACACCCCGATTTTTAACAGCGCGAGACTATATTTTTTTCAAAACAAATTCATAAAAACAAAGAAATAAAGAAGGAAATACTTTTGGATAAATATTTAAGTCGTAACAAAATGACAAAGTCAACAAATATTTACAAACAGCAGAATAGTTTTTAAAATCAAAATCCAAAGTATTCAAACATCAAAATACATTAGGGCTATGAGGCCTATCAAACATAGCTCATACCTCTGGGGTATTCTCGACACACACATGTACAAAATCACTGCTCCAAGAATTTTAACTCCCTACATCACATCAAAAAGTGGTACATGGAACCCATCAAAATAAAATCTCAAGCTGACAATATTGGTATAGGTACAGTCTTCCAAATTAAAATAAACACAACCCAACATAAAAGACATATAGTCCCTATACTTCAACCTAATCTGATCATTCTACAAAAAACTATACATCTCGGGTGATCTTCATGCGTCCTGCAAGATCCTCCTAACACAACTCTAGTCAGGTGTGTCCATCTACAGGGTACTAATCGGTAGGATGGTCCTGGTTCTCATATAAGGGTAAAGCCCAGATTTCCACAATAGTTGTAAAGGGTCACCAACCAAAATTAACAATTAACACATAATATTTAAGTTTTTAAATGCACAAAATAACCTTTCAACTTAGCATGCACCTTAAAAGGGTTTCCATATGCCAAACATGCATAAACAAGGTTGAAAAATGAAGTTTTTAACAAAACTGCACTGTTGTATTTGAATACAACATCTCTGTATTCGAATACAAGGCTATTTCAGCAGTCAACAACAAAAACAACATGTCTATATTCGAATACAGCCTTCTGTATTTAACTACACATAAGTCAGCAACAGAAACAACATGTATGTATTCGAATACAACCTTCTGTAGACGAATACACATCAGACAGCAGCAGAAAAACAGCAAAATTCAGCTTTTAAAAGAGTTTTGAAATCAATCAACACTTACACACAAATTCAAACAATCACATTTAGAAATTATAGCGCAATCACCACAAAAACATGAGTTTCGAAATGGTTTTGCAATCAATCACACTTACACATAATTCCAAAACATTCACACTTAGCAATTATAGCACAATGATCACGACAACTTGAGTTTCGAAATGGTTTTGCAATCAATCACACTTACGCACAAATCCAAAACATCCACACTTGGCAATTATAACAACTTGGGTTCAAACACTCAATCATAATTTTGAATCAAACTCGACTCGTGTGCCAAGCACCCTAATGCAATGCGTATATGCCAAAATGCATGGACTCGAAATTCCAAACCAAAACCCTTCTTGAAGGGCCGTAAATCATAATTGTACCGCCTATCACAGGCCGAAGTACTAAATTACCGAGGTGCTACCTATCATGGGTCAGCACGATTTACTAAAAACGTAAATCGTAAATGTACCGCCTATCACAGGCCGAAGTACTATTTATCGAGGTGCCATCTATCACGGATCAACACGATTTACCAAAAATGTGCAGTCTATCACAGACCTTACACGACGCGACAATCCCCGCAAGGATAAGATGAACCAATAAATCACATGGAATCAACGACAATCATTAAGTAAATGCAGATATTAAAAGATTCCCCATTTTTAATACTCATTTAACTCTAATGATTTTCAAATTCCATACAGAGCATACTCAGACATATTCTCAAATTCAATCCACAATTCACACCAAATCACATCAATTCATTTTTCCATAAAATTCACACAAACACATCTCAAAATTTATAAATATTAATTATGAACACGTCAAACACGACAAACACAAATCATCACAACCCACCACTCAAACACATCAAATTTCATTTCCTCAAAACCACACATAAATGATTTAAATTCATTTTCCACAAACACTTATCAATATCACTAAAAACCCAACTCTAAAATTTCACCCATAAAAGCATTAAATTCATTTTCCCCAAATCTACACTTTAACCCTAACAAATTTCTTTTCCACCCAACCACAAATAAATCCCTAAATGCAAACTAAAAGTTTAGAAGGAGTCATTACCTTAACGTTAGCTTTAACGAGCGATTTCGGTACCGCGAGTAATTTCGATAAAATCTGCGCTCGCGACGTCGTTTCTAAAGTTGGTTCACTAGCACCGTAGCGTGGAGGTGAGCAACTTTCCCTTTTATCTCTTTGCAAAAGGAGGCTTAGATCTAGAAGAAACGTGGAGGTTTGCGTTTGATGGTTTTGAAAACACCAACACCGTTTTTCTCCATTTTTGAATCAAAGGAGAAGAATGAAGTTGAGAAATCCTTGTCTTCTCACCCCCAAGCCTTGAGTTTCTCTTCTTGAAGCAAAAGAAAGCAAAGAAAATGAGCAAGAATAAGAAAGTTCCCGAGGCAGGGAACGAAAACATTTTCTCTTTTTTTTTCTTCCTCTATTTGTTGTTTCATGCATTCCTTTTCCTTTCTACCGTGTGTATATATATATTAATATATATATATATATATTATAATTAAAACTAAACCAATAAATATCTAACAACTCTCACACCAATCACTTCACTCCCGTCTCAATCTAATTTAATAAAAATATCTACTCTCGTCGCAACTCAATTGACAAAGAAAATATTCGGCAACCCGAGTGATATTTTTAACAAAACTGCACAGTATTAAATTTTTTGTAACGCAAATAAATTATTTTTCGACAACTAATTCTAATCCAATTTCTAAAAATATATTTTTGGTATTTAACTCACTAAATACTAAAAAAAATTGCTAAAAGCCTAAGAAATTCAACACAAAATGCTCTAAAATTGTATAATTTGGGATTTAAAAATTAAGGGTCTTACAAAAACACTTATGCCACACTTTGAAAATCTTGAAATTTTTTTTCAAACTTATTGAAGTTCAACTGAAATCTTTATCTTTAACAACTTAGGAAAAAATATTTTCTTAACAAAATCAATCAAAGACAAACATACTTACATGGTTTGAAATTTCAATTAAATCCTCGATCAACTTCATAAATTTCAACACTTTATTATTTGAAAAACTAGTGTAAGATTTGTATCAAAAAAAATATTATATAAAAAACTGAAATACTAAAAATTCCAATATGCTAACTATTCCAAATTATGATTCTTCCAATTTGACATTTTTCAAACCTTAATCTTTACTAAGAATGTTTTGTATATAAACTTTCACACAAAAATCACATTTTGTCATCAACACAAAATATTTCTCAACTTCATAATTTTCTTTTAATTCTTCAACTAAAATCTTCATTTCTAATAAAACCACATATCTAAAGTCAAAATTATATTCAATCATTGTTTTTCAAAACACCTAGATACTTTTCCAACTTCGAATTTCAGCATAAAGTTGACATCTTACTATAAAAATCAAAACTTTCAACTTCAAAACTTATGATCGAAACTTTGATATATAAGATTTGAACTCTTAAGTTTTCAATATAAAATTATTCTCAAAATCATAACGTTGAAAGTTTTCTTCTCAAAGTAAAATTTCTTCATAAAATTGAAAATTTAATTAAAGACTAAAATTTGTTTTTGTTCTAACTATAATCATGAAAACTTTGTTTTCACCAAAATTTCTAACTTCAAATTTTAATTTATACCACCATTAAAAATCACAAGAGAACGTTTTGTGTAACTTCTTTAAAGTTTATAAAATTTCTACTACTCAATATTTTTGAATTAAAATAAACCACAACAATTCGTATACCACTTTATTTCAAAAAAAATATTCATGACCTTTTTGTTCCTATCTATTTTCCTTAAAAATTTCAACCCAACAAACATAAAATATTCAGAATTCTCCCCATTACTAATTCAATGTCAACAATCTCGATTGATATTCGAGATTCAAGGAGTTAGCTACATAAACATAGAGAATTATAAAATTTACTTCAAGGACACATTACAAAAGAAAACTAATCAATGTCTTTTTTATCAATCATTCTCTTACTTTAAAATTCTCATTTCACAATTTTGAGTTTTTTTTTATAAAAAAAAAAGTATATCACTTTTGTCCCAAACACCTTAACATGTAGTTTTCATTTTAATTTAAAAAAAAATAACCAAATACACTTGCAACGGTCTTCTTAACTTTACTAACTTAAACCCTATAATAAAATTTTTATTGTTAGTTCAAACTCATTTATTTAAAAACAACTCATTATGTTACTCAAACACATACAAAAATTAATTTTTCACATTATAACACACCATATTTGGTCTTACTAATTTTAGGGGATTGATTTCATTTTTCTGTTATTCAAGTTATTAACTCCTCTAATTTGAATATTAACAAAGCAACAAAATACATTTTCCTTTTACTCTCTTATTTAGGGTTTTTTATGCTTGAAATAAAAAATTTTGAAAATGTTTCCTTTGAATTCCTAAACATTAATAACAACCATAGTAGTGATAAACAACAAGATTAAAGCTCAAAATGTAAAAAAAAAAATTACTTTTCCCCCATATATATACATGTTTACGCGTTTGAGAGAAAAGAGGGGAGAAATAGCTACCTCAACTATTGATCATTAACTCTTTACATTCCTTTCAAGTAGTGAAAATACTTTGTAGTTGAAGGTTTTGTGATTGGGAGCTTCCTTGAAGCTCAAAAATGAAAGAAAAGAGAAGCAAAAAATTTTGAAATAAAAAGGAAGAAGGAGTATGATGGTGGCTCTAACATGAAGGGGATATTGGAGTAAAATTTTGTGAGTTTAAGCTCTATTTATTGGGAACACAATGTGATAAGAGCCACACATTAAATATTAGAGAGATGTGGCAAGTTTGTGAGCATATTTTTTACTGCTTCTCTTTTAAAATATCTATATCTAGTAAAAGTTAAAATTCACTTTATGTAAAATTACTAATTTTATGTTCAAAATATATATCCGACGCAATTCAACTTGCAGATAGATAAATCTAATCATAAGTTAAAACTCGTAAAGTATTTATCGATAGTTATTATTACAATAAAAATAATTTGATTATTAAAATAATTAAATTTAATATTCTTTGTTCAGAAAAATATTTTTCTGACAAATCAAATATCAAACGATCTAAGAACTTAAATAAAAATTTTCGTCGAATTTAAAAGTTGAAAAATCTTTTTATCTTAGATTTGAATTATTTTTACACATGTGGTATTTAAAAATATGATTTGAATTCTTATAAATTCTTACTACATAGTAAGAAAATATCCAGATATTTTCATTAACTTTTCGTTAAATTATTAATAACCTAAAAAAATATGTAGATATTTTATGACTTTTTGTTACATCATCCAGCTCACTCTCCGAGTTTGTTCTTAAACGAGTCGCATTTGACTGACAAATAAATTCCTTTATAACTGAATTTTTTTATAATAAATCTACAAATTAAAATTTTTGAAAATTTCGCAAATAAATTTTTATCCGATAAAATTTTTGTTCCTTAGCTTCGAAAAACATAAAGAGATCAAATTTTTGTTCCTTAGATTAGATAAAATTTTTAAAAAACTTAGTAGAAAATTACTTTTAAAATTTCAATAATATCAAGACATTCACATAGTCATTTAACATCAATATAGTAGGGAGATGTAGGAATTTGGAGGTTTAGTTGGGAAATTTCATAACAATCATCATTGCTTATTTGTTGGAACTGGAGGATTAATATTTGATCATGGATGTAGCTTAGATGAAACAAATTTGTAAAGTCACATTTGATTGGGACAACATGGTTTTGAGTTTTCTATGGGAAGGGGAAATGGTGGAATTACAAGGTTTGATGATTTCCCTTATAACATCTTCTCTACATAGTTTTCTACAGGATGGGGAATTGGATAATGCAGTTGTACAAAAATATGAATTGGCCTTCAAACAACTAGAAGAGTTGGATCAGTTGTTGAAGTGTTTTTCAATAGTGTTTAAGGAATTGAAATGATTACCACCAAAAATAGATATTGCTCATGGTATAGAGTTGCATAAGGGAGCAATTCCGAGGAGTGTTCGACCTTACCGATATTTGTATCATCACAAGGATGAGATAGAACGACAAAGGATAGAGTATGATCTGACGAGGCATCATTAGGCATAGTTTGAGTTCTTTTACCACCCTGTAGACTATAGGCATCATTGGAGATGCCTAATGATTCCTAATGATTCCTTTGACTGATGGTACATTGAAGATGTGTGTGGACTATAGGGAATTGAACAAGGCCACGATTTCAGACAAGTACCCGATTTCGGGTGTAGAGGAGTTATTGGATGAATTACATGGTGGTAGATACTTCTCCAAGATCGATTTAAAATTAGGATACCACCAAATAAGGGTGAAAGAGGATGATGTGCACAAAACGACCTATACACACAAAGGTCACTCTGAATTCTCGATGATGCCATTTGGGTTGACCAATGCCCCGACCATATTTCATTCAACAATGAATCAAGTGTTTAAATCTTTTTTAAGAAGGTTAATCTTGGTATTTTTTTATGACATATTGGTGTGTAGCAAGGACTGTAATGAACATACGCAATACCTAAATCAAGTTTTAAAAAGTGTTATAGTGAAATGGGTTTGTGGCTAATGACAAAAGTGTGTCTTGGTAGTAGAGAAGTTTAGTATTTAAGTCATATCTTCTCTAACATGGGATTAGTAGTGACGATCTGGATAAAATAAAGAGCATTGTGAATTGGCCAATTCTTAGTAATGTGAAAGGTGTCCAGGAATTTTTGGGATTGACGCAATATTATAGAAAGTTTATTAAAGGATATGGAAAAACCGCTAAACCATTGACAGAGTTAACTAAGAAGGAAGGATTCAAGTGGGAGAGGAGGCCTTACAAGCCATTAAGGAGTTAAAGAATGTGACAACTACATCGCCAATAATGGTGCTATCAAAGTTTACTCAACCGTTTGAAATTGAGTGTGACGCGTCAGAGGACTGTTTTGATGCAAAATAAAAGTCCGGTCACATATTTCAGCAAACCTTTGTCAAAAAAATAACTTAGAGAAATCAGCCAACGAAAAGGAATTTATGGCACTTGTACTAGTTGTGCAACATTGGAGACCCTATTTATTGGGACGGAATTTTGTGGTTTATTTCAATAAAAAAAGTCTTAAACATTTGTTGGAACAAAGGATAACCACGGTTAACCAACAAAATTGGATAGCTAAACTCCTTGGTTATCATTTTGAAGTGATTTATAAATCGGGTTCGAAGAACAAAGCAACAGATAACTTGTCAAGGATGTTTGAGGAAGGTGATTTGAAGACCATTTCTTCATTTCCTATTTGGCTGCAACTACAATTGGTTCAATAGGAAGTAAGGGAGGATCTTCATCTAGAAAAGGTTTCAGATGATGTTTGAGCAAACCCTAATGCTCACCCAGGGTTCAATTTGCTGCAAGGGGTATTACTCTATGAAAAAAAGGTTAGTTTTAATTTCTAAAAAAACTTGTATACCCTTAATCTTGCATGAGTTTCATTCAACCCCAACAAGGGGTCATTCTGAGCTCTTGAGCACGTATAAGAAAGTGGTGGGAATTTGTATTGGATAGGGATGAAGAAGGTTGTGATTGTTCAATGGCAAAAATATCATGTTTTGTCACTAGTGGGGTTGTTGTAGCCCCTGCCTACTCCGACACAGATTTGGATAGTTGGTCTTCCTAAGTCTAAAGAATTTGAATCTATTTTTGTTTGGTTGATAAGTTGTCTTGGTATGGACATTTTGTACCTTTGAAACATCCCTATACTGCAAGGAAAGTGTGGAAGTGTTCACAAAGGAGAACTAATCGTTTGTCTGAGTTACCTAAACCCATGACAAGGGACAACTTTGAAGATGAGTTCTTATCATCTTGATACAAATGGACAGACAGAGGTGATTAATAGATGTCTTTAGGCATATTTGTGTTGCCTTGCTGCAAAATATCCCTAACATTGGCCCTACTAGGTATCTTGGGTAGAATTGCGGTACAACTAAACATACCATGTGTCCACGTGAGCTATGCCTTTTGAGGTTGTATATAGGAGGAAACCACCACTCTTGATTTGTTTTTTGTAGGTGTGACACGGGTAGAGGCAGTAGCTACTAAATTAGTGGATTGAGACGAGGCTTTGAGGCAATTAAAGCACCATTTGTTGAGAGCACAATAACAAGTGAAGAAATATGCAAATTGGATGTTGAAGGAGATGACTTGGAGGAACTTGAATCGTTGTTGGCCTCTCGAGAGATTTCGTGATGGGGAATTATTGATGAAACAGTGGTTAATCAAATGGAAAGGAAGAGCGATGGAAGATATGACTTGGGTGGATGAATGCTTGTTGAAGAGTCAATTTCCCATGTCAACCTTGAGGACAAGGTTGTTGCTAAAGGAGAGGCCAATGATAGGAACCTTGATATTGGGTCTAATGTAGGCCTAGTTTCCAAGAGGCCTGTTGTGTGAAAGGTTTAGTCTAGGTGAAAGAAAGTAGGTCATAAGGGTGAAAAAGAGAAGTTAGTTAGTAAGGTGGTAGTAGATTTCATATGATTCTATTATGAAAGGTATTTATGCAAGGGACGACGTGAGGGAATAATCATCATTGACTAATCATTATCTTGTTAGTGGTTTAGTAAAATTGATATTTTCTAGTCATAAGCCAAACTCTAGATTTATTCCTTTAGTATGAGAGCTCGCGGATCTTATTCTCAATATATCATTAATATATTTCACCATTTGGTTATTTCTTTTGCCATTGAACAATTGTGATTTATTTGTTTCTATCATATTTCAATAAAGTCAAGTTTTAACAAAAAATGCATAATAAAAAATCCACAATAAGTTGATTTAGAAAAAGAAAACCATTAAATACCAAAAGAATCACAATGCTTAAATCATTCTCTTAAATTTTAAATTTTTGGAATGACTAAAATATATGAGAATCCACAATAAGTTGACTTAGAAAAAGAAAACCATTAAATACCAAAAGAATCACAATGCTTAAATCATTATCTTAAATTTTAAATTTTTGGAATGACTAAAATATATGATAATCCACAATAAGTTGACCTAGAAAAAGAAAACCAGTAAATACCAAAAGAATCACAATGCTTAAATCATTATCTTAGATTTTAAATTTTTGGACTGAATAAAATATATGAGGAAAGGAGTGTAGTTTGAGTTCCTTCTCATGATTACTTTGAAATTTATAACCATGAACTAAAGAAAAATTACTTTATACACACGTATGTGACTCCACGTTCTCTGCTTATCAAGACAAGAACATGGATACTTTGTAAGCTATTAGGCTTTAGCAATTTGTGGAAATTGCATGTCGTCTAAAAAATTGGATGATTTTACTCTATACCTCCCCATTTGTACCTATACTCCACAAATTTTTTAAAATATCAAATATATCCTTGATTTTGTTTTATTATTTTACCAACTACTAAATAATTCATGTTTTCTAAGACACAAGATTTTTGAAAATTATCGAAAAACTTTTTATAAGATTTATAGTACATAAGGTTAAAAAAATTGTCAGTAAACTCATGTAGTGGAAAACTAGTAAAAATGTTTTCTGGTACATATTTTTTTAAAAAAAAGAGTTAAAACAAATAACAAAGTAATACAAAATTAAAAAAACTTTCAGAAAGTTGAAGTTTTCTGATAATTTCCAAAAATCTCATCAAAAAAATTTCTGGTATTGTATATGTTCTGGACAAAACAAAAAATTTGATAACTTATGTATCGACAAACTCAAATGGTGAAACGGTGAAAAATAATAAATTATAATATTTATATTCGAACATTTATGTCTTTTCATTCCCTTTGTGGGAGTACAAGGATAATTTGGGATACAAGGTATTACAATAAAAAAATGGAGACCACTAAGATGGCCCGGTTCAAATTCTGCAATGACCCTCACATTAGGCCTTTGTGTAAACGAGGAGCAACGAATTGAGTTCTGCCTTGTAGGACATCTGATTAGTTCCACCCTTCCCGGCGGACCCTACAACACTGGTCCCAATCCGACTACCTCCTCCTTCAGCACTTATGCTCTTGAACAGAAACTCTCCAAAATACCTACAACCCAAATACATTGTCTTGATACTCTGCACACACCCATCACTTAGCTTTCTTCGAACCTTAGATCCTGATTTCCACACTGACAGTGCCATTCTTAACTACGACTGCATTCATTTTACATGTCAACCTAATGAAATCCCTCAAATGCTCTAGAACATATATGACACTATTCTACCACACCAAGACAACCCAACGGGTTTCAAACACCACTAAATCTAGGAGTGAGTAACCCATCTAATTTTTCATAATTCAATAAATAAATAATGAATTACAATGGAACCGAAAGAGAAATGAGACAACTAAATTTTTATATAATCTGCATGAATCTACCATCCAACAATTATTTAGCAATGTGCACAAAAATTCAAATGTATAGAAAACTGAATAGGATGAGAAGGAAGACAAAGAACAGCAAATTCTACTGGACGATGCCGAGAGTGTTGGCAGCACTGAGAGCAGATATCGCTAAGAGTGGATAACGCTGAAAGTGAGATAAGTCAAGAATGATGAATAGGGTTTTAGAAACTTATTGACCATTTGACACCAGATTACATTCAAAACCAGCGTCATTGTTAATTGCATTTTGTAAAGTTGTGAACTGTAGAATGCTCTAATTGAGGGGAGATTAGCTCCTTTGTGTTTATTTATCCTTTCATCTAACATACCAACTTGCGAATAATCTCATTTTCTATAGAATGCTAAGTGATGGGAGATTAACTCCTTTGTGTATATTTTTCTTTTCATCTAATGAACTCACCTGCGAATAATTTCATTTTCTAGCCCAACATTTTCCTTCTTCTGTTTTACTTATCTTGGCTTTAAAAAATAATTGGAAACTAAAAATGCTGCCCTTGAATGAATAGACCTAGGGAGAATGAATGGTGAATAAAATCACAGTCCCAAATATTTAGAAAAACATGCAGCAAGGCATAAATCCTTAGTGCTTGTAATGTGTTCCAAAGATTTTAGCTCTGATCACCATATTTACCTCTTTCACATTATGACAATTTAAAAAAGTTGGCCTCTTCAACAACATTGAAACAAGAACATATCCTATGCCATCAACAAAAGGGCCTCAGCTACTGGCAATATAACAAGCAAGCAATGAAATTTAGGGAAAAAAGATGCAGGTTTTGCATATGCTATTATGCACCTTGGCAAAAATATATTTTTGCCTTAAAGTCCCAGTAAATATTAAAGCAAAAAAAATTGAAGCATTCAATTGTAAGTTCTGCACTCTGCAGTGTTAAAATATCAATCTATGTTAAACAAGTATATGTGTCCATGTTCAATTACACTGTCAAATAAGTCGACCGGCAATTTATCATGCAACAAGATCAATGATGATGTTAGCAATCCACTTAAGTTTATTGAGAAATCAACATCCCCTAAAAAGCTCCAAATCCTAATCACTAAACAATTAAGGCAAAGGAAAGAGATACCTCCATCTCCAATGCACAAGAATGAGAAACCTTTATTGCAACATTTGCCTTAATATAAACAATGATTCAACTAACACATTGGTTAAAAACTTTTAAGCTTTAACTTCCACTGGCCTAGGTCCATCATGTTCAGTTAGCAACAATCCAGACCCTTCCTCCTTCCCAACATCAAATCCAGAAGCATTTTCATTATTCTGATATAAAGGATTCGATGTCAATATCCGGACCCCTGAAGTCTCATTAATCTCCAAAACCTCTGGCAAACCACCACCACATCCCTTCGACATACCAACATCAATTCGAATTGCCTTGTTTTCACAAACAGCATTAATTCCATCTCTCTGAATAGTATGCCCCATTATCATTCTCTTAACACCAGGAATCGTTGACAGAACATGCTCAAGAGTTGAACAATCACAATTCACCGCAACCTCATCGGAGAATTTTCTAAGCCAAACAACTGCATTCCTCCCACGGCAATAAGGAGGCGAAATCCGACCGGCGGAACCGTTAACCCAATCACTAACTTCAGCATTAATCTTCTCCAAACCATAAGAAACGTGATCTGCCAACAAACCACCGTGAACGAAAATTGAATCGCCAACCACTAAAACGGTAACGTTTTGGGTAAAGAACCTTCTAGAAATTGGGCCATTGGGCCTTAAAGCTGCAACCCTAGCACGAAAGCCATCGTGAAACTCTTTCCTTGCGCCACGAAACGTCACGTGGATACCATCTAACGGATCTTTCGGCGGTTCCAAACCTTGACAGAGACTCTTCATTTTGTTACCTTCGCGGAACCATTTCAACCAAACCCTAAATTCTTCAACGCCGGTTTTCGTTGCGAAACGGAAATCGCCTTCAACGTTCATGATCTCGTGGTTTCCATTCATTGTGATGATGCTTCCGCCGCATCGCGCGGCTTCGCGTTTCAGCTTCTCGAGGAGGTAGAGGATTTTGAGCTCATCGCCGCCGCGGTCAAGGACGTCGCCGATTTGGACTACGGTGGCGGAGCCTCCGGTATAGCGGTCAGAGGAATCGATAACGCCGGCGAGGCGTAGCGCTTGCTTTGACTTCTCGAGGTCGCCGTGGAGATCGCCTACGGCGATCAGGCGTTGCGGAGAGGGAAGGCGAGTGGGAAGCGAGGGAGGCGGAGATGTCGGCGGAGGGAGGAAGAGGCCGCTGACTGAGAAGTCAACGAAGGTATCGACGAAGGAAGATAGGAGATTGGGAACGTGTTTGCAGAATGAGTTTGAGGTCTCATTTTCAGTTTCCATTTCGATTTGATTATAGAATGGTTTTTGCTTTGAAAATGAGTTATTAGCTATCTTCTTCCGTCGAATTGAATGAATAAGGTAGTGTATTAGTATGCATGTATTTATATACAATCAAGAGCTAGTTGTTAGTCTCTCCATGAAAGTCAATCAACTTATTATTAAACATAAGTTGATTTCAATTGACAACTTAGTATTATATTAGTTATAATTTAGTTTTGTTGTTTTCCTGTATATTAGGTTATTAATTTTGATTCCCTTTCTATAAATATAAGATTTTGGTCAATTGTCTTTTTTTATTTTTAATATCTATTTTATTATATAAAAAACTAAGAGGTTTATTCAATTTTTTTTTAATTCGAAGTGGTAGCATACTTTTTCTAGTTTTGAATACCTTCTTTTTGTTTTTTCTTTTATTGACGGCGGAAAATCACTTTTTTGATTTTGTCTCAAATCTCTAATATCTCTTGTTTTGATGATAACAAAATCGTTTGTGGGAATAATTCAATGATCTAATATATTTTAATTAAATGTGCATATTCGAGATCAAGTGTTTGTTTGATTTTTATTGTATCCTCTAATAACTAGACGAAGACAAAGATACAACACGATTTCGCCTCGCTTCGTTTCTCTAAGTCTAGTATGCGAACAACATGGTGTCCCAGTTACCTCTAAATCTAGTATGCGAACAACATCGTGTCGCAGTTGTTGTAGTTAAATTATCTTTGATGAACTTAACATGTGTCATGCTCATTTGTCTCTGATAAGCATGACAATCAATAATCTACTTATGTCTCTTATAATCACATCAAACGTCTGATCGTTTGACTGTGAATTATTATGTATCCTCATAAAAAGTTAACATTTATGAAAAAGTCAACACTCTAAAGAAGAGAAAGCAATTGCAAATTCTATGGTGAAAATCTTGAATCTGTTAATTACCTGAAGATTGTACAACATGCTCTAACCATCGTATCATTTGTTTCCCAACTGTTTTAAACAAGATACCTATGACAAATCAATTCCAAAAAGATATAATACGAAATTTCATAAATTATGTTGATTTCTTACGATCAGGACAACTACCAGATACCCTAATCATCCTCTGTAAAAGATGTACTTCTCTCAATCAAGATATACAAGCAACAAGCACATCAGCACTCTTCCTCAATATCAATTTATTTCACGCTAGTGCTAAGAAAGTATCAAGTAACAAATTTGTAAACACTTTATGCGAAGGATAATTCATAAAAACTCAAAAATCCATTTGTTTGTAACCTAGTCCATTAGTGGTTGCCTCCCTCAGCAACTTGATTGTATTAAGCTAGAAGGTTGAACACAGTCAGTATGACCAGTAGGTGTTCAAGTGTAGGGTTAATTTTGTGGTGAACTAGTGGATTAAATCCTTCATATCAAAGGGACTTTATGTAACTACCGTTTTGGTGGTGAACCAGGATAAATCGTTGTGTCTCTCAGCTCTACTTTCTTTTACCTGCACTGCTTTCTTTACTTTAGTATATCCACACAAAAAAGTTTTTGAATTAGAAAACACAATTTAAACCCCCCATTTCTCAAAGGTTTTCAGGAACAATTTTCCAATGTTAGTTCCCAAATCACGCTTCTTGAGCCTCTCCCTTCCTTGGATAAAACATTTTCTTTAGTTCTTGTCAAGAACAACAACTCAATGCTCAACATTCCTCTAAGTATGCCTTTGGAATCAAGTTATAGCCATGCAAGTTCAAAATAATAACTATAATAGACAATGAAGGGGTATAAACAATTCTAATGATTGTAATCATTGTGGTAGAACAAACCTTATAGTGGAAATATGTTTTCCAAAACAAAGTTATCCACCTATATTTCAATAACGAAATTCTTGATCAACCTTTAATAATTCAATTTCTTCAAATTTTCAAGATTTGTCACTTGCACATCAAGAAAGTACCAATGCATCTCTTGCTACTATTTGTAACAACCCAATATTTTTATATATATTATATATGCGTCTTTTAGTAATTTTTTAATTTATTATTTAATTAATAATTTATTCTACATGTAAATAAATTAAATTAAAATTTACCACTCCCTATTTTACTTGAATAATTATAACCTTTCTTTTTACTTAGTTATTTTGGTGTGACAATTACATTAGAATAGTTTATGGCATAATTAATTTTTACATGGACAATTGTGTATTTTGCTTATTTGATTAGTTTCGATAATGACGAAATTGATGTGTTACATATGTATGTTTTATTTTGCTATGTGTGAGTGGTATTTTTGTCTTGCTTGATTTATTTAAGTTGATAAAATATTAGTTAAATTATTAAATTAAATTAAAATTTATAAAATTTCTATTGTTTGTTAATGACCAAATAAGTACTCATTTTAGAGATATTATAGAGTTAGTAAAATCATTTTACTCTCCTTTATGACAAGATTTTATGACGATTCATTGTGTGACATAATGTGCATTAACTCATTTTTAACACTTTTAATTTATTTTGTAAAGGATGATTATAAATTTAATTATGAGTTTTTGTGCAATTAAGAGGGGACTATTCTCCTTTTTGTATCTCATGCATTCATCTATTTTAAACTAAAATTATGATTTTATTTTAATTGTCTATAAAAATAACTTTATGATATTTTGGTTTCGTAACTATTAAATAAAAAAAATTAAAAGGGTGATGTGACCCTCTATATTATTTATTTAATTAAAATAAATGGTGTGACACCCTGTAATATATGGTTAACTTTATTAGTTAATCCTAATTAACTAATACACATAAATACACTTGATTTCAATTGACTTTGTAACAACCTAATAAAATTAAATAAATAGTAATTATTGGTAGCATAATTTTGGAATTAAGTGCACTTAAATTTTAGACCAGAAATCAATCGTAATATTGCAACGTAATTAGCTACATTCCCATTAGGCCTTTTGCTGTCACACCTATTTGTCATTCCTACACTCCTAAAACAATTTTCTAAGTCATAAATCTCAATATCTATCGGTGTTGAATTCATCATTGCCTCATGAGCTATTTCTCGTGCAAATTTAGAGATGTTATGAAAGAAAGCGCCTAAGGTAAGGGCTTTTCCCCATGCTGAGTTAGACTAAATATTGAATTAGCGATTCTAAGATATTGATATGATGTCTGGATGTCTTAAAAGAAAAAGATTGATTTTTATTTTCGTCGTAAAGAAATTAACTATAATTCTTTTATTGTTTTATTTTTATTTTTATATACCTCTATCTTGATTAAATTAAATATAGAGTATTATTTTTATTATTATACCTTGATAGATATGTTGTAGTGAAAATATTTAGTGCTTTACATGTTTTAGAGTATTTAATTATAAAGTTATAATTTTTATAATGATGTAATTAGTAATATCTTTATTATGATGTGTATTTGATTTTAAGTGTGGACTTTTGAGTATTTTAAAATTAAAACTTGACTTTATGAACAATATATGTGTCTAGAAGAAATTGATGAGAATTTTATATTTCTTTAATTTTCATAATATGAGAAAATTGATTAT